>NC_061164.1:31563475-31608475 GCF_022113875.1 Hydra vulgaris
AATACATGTTTTGTTCATACTTTGAAACTCAATATTTTAAAAACCTTCAGAAAATATTCTAGTTTTTTTAATTGTATACAATTCTAGACTTACTTTTATAAAACTTTGACATTGAATTTTGGAATGTTACATTTTATCCAATAATAATTGGATTAAAAACCTAAAAAATCATTTGGAAATATATAAAATTGATTTTTAATGGGTTTATTTACAAAATCTGCAATTTAAGAAGTAAAAGTGTTTTAGTTTCTATAAATGGTAAGTTTCCAAATTTTTAGAATTTTATGTATAAGATACAATACAGTAAAAAGTTATGGACTCCTAAACATGGCTCCGGCTAAATCCTTAGAAACTGTGCTCTCACTTCAAACCACAGGTAACCTAGGATTAACTCTGATTTTAATAAAACATTTTTTTTCTATTAATTTAATAGACTTTATTACAGTGGTTTTAGATCAAAATATTGGGGGTACTTATGGAAAAGTTACAAAATCATAACTTTGAATTTTGCACAAAATACATTAAAAACAGTAAAAGTAGAGATATTGATGTATTATATTATATATTGCAACTCAAAGTATATATGCAACCCTTCAGAATTAGGAAAAATGAGTTAGAGGTTTAAACAAAATGTTAGAGGAGGGAATCAGGTTGGCAAAAAATTGAAACTAAGGGGTTTCCATAAAAGATAAAAATTAGGTTGGCAATTTTTTATCAACTTCTAACACTTTTAGGTCGGCATTTCTGAATGCCAATCCTCATTTAGATGGCTATATATGTAAAAATATTTCATGTTCAGTATTAGAATTAAGTCTTAAATTAATCCTGAATTAAACTCTGCTTTTAAATTGCTGTATCCCCTTTCCTTCCTGCTCCCTCTTCCCCATCCATTTACTTTTTAACATGCACATTTTTGCCCAGAAAAAAATGTAATTGAAGATTTTTTTTTACATTGTGTTTTATATGTGATGCATGAAGTGCTTTTATTCACAAACATACTACTAAACATTTAAAAACAAACTATTCCACCCTTTCCCATTTATTTGACTTTTATTTGATTGTCTTGTTTAAATTTGGATTACAACTTATGCTAAGTTATGAGTTATTTGACTGGTCAACACTATACACAAATTAATTATGTAATAAAAAATATTATTTTGTAATAAACAATAATTTTTAAATATTTTTTTAAATTTTAAAAAAAAAAAAAAACAATAACTTTTAAATAAATATGCTTTAAAATCAGTTTTTGCTAAATAACTTGAAAAAATTATATTGAATGAATTAAAGTGATAATAATGTGTGTTTATAGTTAATTATGCTATTGTACAAATGTTTTTTTTTCATGTTAATTTCATTTTTTTCTTGAGCTGATAGTTTAAAAAATAATATTTTGATAAAGATGAGATTTTGATGAAGAAGTTTTGGAACCAAGTAAATATCTTCTTTTTGTGGCCATATAAAAGTGTTTAAGGAAATAGACTGCTTCATAAATTTGGTATCTTGATTTTCTTCAGATATTTCAACAATATTGCCTACAAACCATTTTACACTATAAATTCATGCTATATTAATTCCTGGTGAAAAAAAAGCCTATGCTACAATTGTAGAAACATTTACATGAGTATGCGTATAATCAAATGACACCCGTCTTATCTGTTAAGTAGTTAATGATTGTTATAAAATAATGGTGATTTCTTGTTCCTGGAGTAGTCAAACAAGTATTATAACATTCTTTCTAATTTAAACTTTATGCAATGTAATACAATTGTATCATTTGAAATTTATAGAAAATGTATTCCATTGATATTTTGTCTACACTGATCACACATTTTCTCAAGTAAATTGATAGGATCTGTTTGTGATTGTAACATGGCTCTTGGTATAAGACTTTTGACAGAGCCCCAAATGCTATCAAAAGCATTCTTTTCTTTTGATGTAGCAAAAAAAAAAAAAGATGCTATTTTGTATTGCATTTTACATATTTAACTTATATCACCATGATTTTTTTCATGGTAACATAAATTAGATACGTTTTTATAACTTCTGTATTGGGAACCTGCACCATCACTAGGGAAAATGCAATGGTTAAAGTAAGGCAAAACAATTTTAGATGCTGCAAATATGCTGGTTGATTTTTGGCTATATTGTGGTCTTAATTGGTTTATTTGTTGAAAAGTGTTTTTAATAGAATCATCCACTGGAATAGTTACTGGAACTGTATCATATTTTTTATTGGATTTTTGTCACTGATTATTTTCTTCAAAGAAATGTTATCAACTGGCCAAATTTCTGAGACGCTGTAATAAACTTTGATCAGCCTATGCGTGTTATTGTAATAAAAAATAATTTGGTGTTTATTGAACTATGTTTAATTCCATGACACAATTTTCAAAAACTTATAACTAAAAATAGTATAACTCAACAAAAAATATTTTTACCCCAAGTTACCACTAGATTTTATGCATAGTTTGTAAGCATGGAGGCTAGTCATGCTAGACAATTTGCAGGGTTTGCAAAATTGTGGACCATTTTTCAAATATAAGGACTTTATTTTTAGTAATATACCTAGTAATGGAAAGTTTTCTAGGTTTTAACGTCTTAATGGCAGGTTTGGGGTGGTGGGAAGGATGAGGTTCTGACCCTCTAACTACAGCACTGTTTGTAAGGTGTTTTCATCCCTATGTAAATATGTTACTTTTTTTTTATAACTAATATTTTAGTTAATAAAGATTATTTCTTTTAAAAACAAGAAATTTCAATCACAACAGTTTTAGAAAAATTCATTTCAAAAAAAGGAGTTTGCACAGAGGGTTTTTGAATCTGTTACGGTTAAAATTATTTTAAAAATACTTTAAAAAATATTTCTCCATCAGTAGTAATAGGCAAATTGATTTTAAGAAAAAAATATAAAAAATTCCCATCTCAACTGTGCAGCATGCAGTCTTAATTTGTCACAGTCACATACATTTAATGTCAAGCGGTCTTTATAGTCTGAAATATCTGGTATTTTTAGTGCCAAAAGTTTTGTATTCTGGTGGTACTCACAAGCACATCGTATGTGTTTGTGAGTATGATACTGAATACTTGAACTTTCAAAAGAAATTTTAACTCTAAATAAAGTTCTTTTATATTAAGTAATAGTAGTCTTTTATGAAAATTTTGTTTTTTACCACCAACGAATGAGACTTGGATTGAGATGTACTGAAAAACCACCAACTTGGATTGAGACGTACTGTTTCATTTACATTGTAAGTGCACAACTTCTTGATCCTTTTTTTCTGTTAATTCCTCAAAACATTTAGTTTTCTTGATTTTAGTAAATTATGTCATGACAATCTTTATTCAATGTTTTTCCAAAACAACATTGAGTTAGATTATAAAAATGCACTTGCTATTTATTTTTAATTCTATCTAAAAAAATATATTTAGATACAAGTTTTGAAATATAAACTAAGGTTTCCATGAGTTTTGGTACAATAAATAAATAAGAAATGATAAGTTTTATATATAAAATAAAAGTATAAAAAGAACACAAAAGAACACTTATCTTATATGTCACAGCTTTCAAATGTGCATGTTTAGTACTGTGTTTTTGCATAAAGGGACTTCATACATCATACATAAAAGCAAACACACTATGTAAGAAGAAATGTTCAATTATGGTTTTTCTGGGAAAAATGTACATGTTAAAAAGTAAATGGATGGGGCAGGTTGGGGGAAAGGGGCGAAGAGGCTGGGGCAAGTTAAAAACTGAATTTAATTCAGGTTTAATTTAAGACTTGTTTCTAGATTATGATTATGAAATACTTCTTCATATATACTTTGAATTACAGTTCCGGCCGGAACTGGATTTGCTGGAATTGTGAATATAATTCTTGTTCCAACTGTAACAAGAATTATATTTATGTAATTTTTACCCTTCAGTGAAAGCGAAAGCCTGCATCTCTGTATCTTGGCTACATAATATATATTTATAACCTATAATATTTATAAAACCTATTTTATTAATTTGATTCTTGTTTCATTTAAATCTAATATGTTGTTTTTATTTGTTTCTTATAATTTTATTTATTGAAAGTTTTAACCTGCATAATATTTATATTTAAAATTATTTCTTTGTTTTATATTTTTCCATTTTGGTAAAAATTGAAATATTTACTGTATTAGGATCCTATACTTTTTAATTATTTAAAATTTTATTAATTGTTAAAATGATATTATTTTAACAATTAATAAAATTGTATATAAAAGGAAAAGTTGTATATAAAAGGAAAACATGAAGATGGGTAAGAGTTATAAGGTGTTTTTGATGTTCAAAGAAAAAAACTGGATAAATTAAAGTTTTTATAGCATAAAGGGACATAGTAAAAGGATGCAACTCGTTGCATAAATAGCCAAGCAAGAATGAGTTCTGATTTATCGTTATAGAAATGATAGCTTGTTTGAGCATTGGCCATGATTGTATTTGTAGAAAAAAGAAAGAAATGCAACCTTGCAACAATGGGAGAGTGGCTCAAACTTGGCAGATAAAGCAGGTATAATTACACTTACTATGTGCTTTTAGACTTTGTCTGAGAATAAAAGGGTTTTCATTTGTCAATACAGGAATGCCAACAATATTGCAATATTTTTTTGCGTAAATGAATTTTTTGTGAAACAAAAATGAGTTTTTTGTCAAACAAAAATGAGTTTTTTGTCAAACAAAAATAATGGATTTTAAGTCCTGAATTAAAATACATAAACCACTGCATGCCTTAGGCTGTTACAGATGAGAGATCAAATTTAAAATTGGCTGCTTGTTATAAGCAATTAAAAAGTGAAGATTTTTTGTCAAGACAAGAATATAAAGTTGAGTTGTCAACAAATAGAGCTACTTTTGATTTCATGAAGATTGTTATAGTAGATAAGAAACAATACAGGAGCAAATAGAGAATCTTGTAGTAGGGGAGGGATTTGTACCTTGGAGGCACGTCAATTGTGCTGCCATATTGAGTGATAAATTCAAACTGAAATATTAGTTGCATGTATTGATCATGTATTGATAAGTTGTTTTACTACTGCTTAACACACTTGCTGTTGCAATACAAATAAAAGTTTGTTTTTGGTACCAAAAAGTGATTTTTTTAGGGCGTATTCTTTTTTTTCTACAACTGTTGGTATAAACTTTATATTAAAACTGATTATCAGAATTTGTAAAGAATGTTTTTAGCCACATTTATGTATGTTTGAAACTGCTTAACTACTAACCTATAAATATATGGCAGCGATTTTGTAAAAACTATGGTAGCGGTGTACCTTGGAGGTAGCTAATGTTATGTACCTTGGTGGTACCACCAAGGTACACACTTGCATGATTTTGTAAATACTGTTATGAGTAAGTTGTTATGAAAATATTTATTTAATGTAATATGTCGTTATAGTTATTATTTTTTTTTTTGATGATGTCCTTCCATTTTATGGAAAATAAATTGTGCAGATATATGATAGTTTTTAATGCTTTTCATTAATTTTTAGAAAAACAAAAAATAAAAAATAAATAAAATGCCTAGAAGTAAAAATGGATTTAAAAAAAAACCTATACGAAAAGAAGACCTAGAAAGAGCTGTAAAACTTATAGTGAACAATGAACTGTCTATATACAGAGCTTCTATGGACTTTGGTATTCCTGAAACAACCTTAAGAAGACACAGAAACAAATTCCTTGAATCAGTTTAGAAATATTTTGTTACAAAAAAAACAACATTAAATAAGTCTTAACCATAAAAGAAGATAAACTTCTTGTTGATTACATATTGAAAGCTGCTGATCTTCATTATGGACTGACTTTGAAAGATGTTAGAAAACTGGCTTACTAATTTAGGAAAGCAAATCAAAAAAAGTATGATGCATTTTGGGATAGAAACCAGATGGCTGGAAAAGAGTGGCTGAAAATCTTTTGAAAAAAATATTCTAAAGAATTATCACTTAGAAAGCCTGAGGCAACAAATCTCGCCCGCTCAACTGCTTTTAATAGACAAAATGTAGCACTTACTTTTCAAAATTATGAAGTAGCTCTTGGGCTTGAACAAAATCAAGCATTTAACATATGAAATTATTATAGCATTTAACATATGGAATGTTGACAAAACTAGTGTTAGCACTGTCCACAATCATCGTAAAATCTTAGCAAAAAAAGGTCAAAAGCAGGTTGGTGTAATGACTAGTGGTGAACGAGGATATAGTATAACAATGATTGGAGCAATAAATGCTGGTGGTAGCTATATGCCTCCAATGTTGATTTTCCCTCATAAGAAGTTTAAGGACTTTATGTTAAAAGGGGCCCCAGAAGGTACACTTGGTGGAGCAAACCCATCAGGATGGTCAAATGAAGACTTGTTTCTAGGATTTATGAAATATTTTGTAAAACACACTCGTTCAAGTAAGAAAAATCCTTCTATTCTTTTACTTGACAACCACGAGAGTCATATCTCAGTACCAACAATCCAGCCAGCAAAATATGATGGGATTACAATGGTAAAATTTCATCCACACACTAGTCATAAAATGCAACCCTTAGACAGAGGCGTATTTGGTCCATTTAAGACATATTACAACAATAAAATGAAGGATTGGATGTTAAAACTAGGCAATACTGGGAAACCAGCAACAATCTATGATGTATCAGAAATTGTCCAACAAGCTTTTCCTTTAGCTTTTACATCAAGCAACATTACACACAGTTTTCTAGTAAGTGGCCTTTATCCACTGAATAAATTTTTTTTTAAAGATTATGAGTTCTTGCCATCCACTATAACAGATCGACCGCAACCTGGGTCTGAAGACCAGCCTGGTAACAAAAGTAAGCATATTGAATACTTTTTGAACAGACCTGGGCCTTCAACCAATACTGAGGTAACTAGCTGCAGTCTAGCTTCTTTTGCAAACCAAATCAGCGCTAACATTTTATCTCCTGATATTATTCTACCTTACCCAAAAGCTCAACCACAAAAACAAACTGGAAAAAATCGTCCTAAGAAAAAGTCTTGCATTTTAAATTTTTTTATTTTTTTTTATTTTAATTCACCTCCTCAAGGCCTAGAAGGCCACTACAGACAAGGAGGCTACTTATTTTGTGGCTATAACCCTCTCTCAACTCTATAACTCCAAAACACAAACCTTGACGAACAAGGCCGCTGCACAGAGAAACAAGTTGAGTGCGGTACTCCCAGGGACGTGGTGGAGATCGAACCCGGAACCACTCGTTTATGAAGCGAGCGCTCTACCACTACACCATACCGCTTACAGCCCTGTAACACTTCAAATTGAAAAAGAAAAAGCTAAAAAAAAATTAAAAAAAATCTTGCAATAAAATGAAACGCAAAACTGATAATAAACAACCGAAACCTGTTTTGAAAAAAAAGCTGAGCTTTACCTTGGAGCAAAGTACAGAATTAGAGGAAAATGTAGATTTAGTATCGGATAAAGTGTCTGCTCAGTCAGAAGTAGACTTTGAGGTTATGAAAAATTCAGATTTTAAAAAAATCCAGCCTGGAGTTTTTATCTTGGCACAAATTCATGGCAAACGTGCTGTAAAAAACTTTGTAGCAGAAGTGCTAGAAGTTGCTGACACGTTTTTCAAA
Organism: Hydra vulgaris; assembly: GCF_022113875.1. Classification (NCBI taxonomy): domain Eukaryota; kingdom Metazoa; phylum Cnidaria; class Hydrozoa; order Anthoathecata; family Hydridae; genus Hydra; species Hydra vulgaris. The sequence goes on from NC_061164.1 coordinate 31,571,098, forward strand.
ATTCAGTACTTAAAGAAAGACACAAACTCAGAAAGATTTACTAGAGAAGATAAAAATGTGTATGAATTGGACAAATCAGACATGATCTTTCAGTTGCCGCATCCCTCTATTACAGGAGGTTCAGCACGACAGCTGGAAAAATTATCATTTGGCATTAACTTTGATAACCTAAATGTAGAGTATTCAAATACTAAATCAAAGTGAAAGACTTTAATTTGCTGAACTTTAATGTATAATTTTGTTATTACTCTTAATAAGCTTTATTTCTTTTTAGTACTTCTAAAATTAAATTAGTTTAAATTTATAATCATATATAGCAATATAAATTAATATACAGTTTATATAAATTTAACTAGTTTGATAAATGTTATCTTAAATGAGGCTGATGTGAAGTCTAATTATCATATAAGTAAACATATCAAATTTCTATCATGTTGAGTACATATTTTGTTAAAGCAATAATACCTCCAAGGTACAACATAAGTACCTCCAAGGTACACCACCGGTGTTATACCTTGGCTGTAGTGGAAGCTATTTATAAAAATTAAAATAAGGGATGAAAAAAATATGTCTGGATGTTTAATAAAAAATCCTAAAGTAACTGATATTATCAAGTTAAAGAAAATATATTGTTTCAGATCATATTGTAAGTATTTTTTTCTTATATTTGAAAAAGTTTAAAAATACCTCCGAGGTACACCACTCTTGTATGGAATATTGTTGCCATATCTGGGGCGGATCTTCTAATGATGCCCTTTCTCTTTTAGACAAGGTGCAAAAACACATTGTAAACATAGTTGGACCTGCTCTTGCAGCCAATCTTCAACCATTATCATATTGTCGTAATGTTACTTCTCTTTTTCTTTTCTACAAATACTATAATGGGTACTGCTCTAAAGAACTAGCTTCTCTTGTGCCATCTACTAAAATTCATTCTCGTCATTCAATTAAGTCTCATTCATTTTCTGTTACTGTTCCTAAGTGCTCCAAAAACTCTTATTTGTCTAGTTTTTTTCCTCGAACATCAGTTCTTTGGAATTCGCTTTCTTCATTTTGCTTTCCTAATTCATATAATTTGCATCTTTTATGTTGTCTGTCAATTACAATCTTCATCATTTCTCTTCCAGTAACTTCCAACACTAATTAGTGGTTGTTTGCAGCCTTGTTGGAAGCAAAGATGTTTACAAAAAAAAAAAAAAAAAAAAAATTATAGAAACTAAAAAATTATGTCCTTTTACTTCTTAAATTGCAGATTTTGTATTTTGAATCAAATTTTACACTTTTTACATTTGCAAATAATTTTTTTATGTTTTTTAGGCAGTCATTATGGATAAAGTTCATCTGTTCATGAGAAGTTGAGACAGAGAGTAGTCCATACTAATTTGCTGAAATTAGTCAGAGATTAGACAGAGAGTAGTCCATATTAATTTGCCGAAATACTTGAACTCTGATACTCGAAATTGTATTTTTTTTAGGTTAAATTTGATGTTTCTCTCACCCACTTGCTGTAAAATTTGTTGGAAAATTGCCATCATCTCAATCATGCTCTGCATCTGTTTTAACAATAAAGTCATCATGAATAGCCAAAACATTAGGGTCACTGTCACTGAAGTTCAGTTCAATTATCTTCTGTGCAGCATCAGGTGTGCATGATATGCCTAATGGCATGCTATTTAATTTGTATTGGTCATAAGGGGTGTTTAATATGCATAGCTCTGAGGAAGATGCCAATAGCAATCAGCCATGATCATGACAGTGAAAACTTTGTTTCCACAGTTTGCTAGAATTTTTTTCTGTAGAGTGGTTTTGTATTGTCTTAAAACAGACTTGTTTAGATCTTTCGGATCAATACATAATCTTAAGGATCCATCCTTTTTTTCTATGATGAGCATTGAGTGTACCCATGGTGTTGGTTTAGAATTTTCGAGATAACTGTTGCTTTTAAGCTTAGGTAAGACAGCTATTTGTACTTTACTAGGTGCATGAATGACTTGGACTGCGTTTTTTTGCAACTGCGTCAAAAAACATCATAATATTGTCTTAAAATGTTAGCTTTACCAATTTCAATATTGTAAATGTATAGTATTTCAAGTGATTTGCATGATCTTAGAACAAGAAGTGGTTTTGCATCAGAAAGATAGATAACAAAAAATTGGTACACTCGTAAAATGTTATTCTTTTTAACAGAAAGGTTGCATGTACCTAGTACAGAAATATTATTTCCACTATATGATTTTAGTTAGGAATAGAGCTGTAAACATTTTCTGGAATGACATTAAATTGGGCTACAATTTCTAATTTAAATGTTATATCTTTGTTGTTGACTGTAATATTTGTTGATAAATTGTCAGTACATTTCATTGGTGCTGCAATTGGTGAATATATAACTCTGCAATGTTGAGGTTGACTTTAGTTTGATCAACTTGGTCTACATGATTAGTAGTAATACAATTAATTCTGAATATGCATACTCTGGAAAAATGGTGTAGTTTTACACATTCTGTACACTTTAGGCCAAGACAAGGTAGTATGTTGTCATCCACCATAATAGCAAGATTTATGTAAAGGTCTATCAATCTTTAGGGAGTCGAATTTAGTTATTGTTTTTTTTTCTTATTTGTTTATAGAATCTGCCTGGTTTTATTTTTGAGGGCTTTTACTTGGGTTTTCAATGTTTTATATGCTCTCATAAAATTAATTGTTTTTTCTAGCATAAGCTCAGTGTCTCAAAGTAGTCGTTCTCTAGCAGCGTTAAAGTTGGTACCACAGACTACTCTGTCATGTACTAGGATTTCTTTAAGGGTTCTAAACTCAAATGTTTTAGCTTTATTTTGTAAATCAAAAAGTCAGTAAATAGTCTGCTGTCTTCTATATATGTATTGAATAAATAACATTCATAAGTTTTTTTTTTTTTTTGGGCTCAAATAACTTTCAAACTTTTAAACTAAAGGTGCTGTTTTATCAGTTTCTTGGATTGTAAAATGTAACATATATTCTTAAAGCATCTTCGCCAATCATGTAAAGGAAAATGGCACATTGAATATTGTCATTCTTGTCACTAAATCCTGAGTTTTTTATAAAATTTTATAAAGATTCTATCTCTGCTTCCATTTTCACCAATTTTATGAAATGTTGTCATTTAAATTTATGGCATCTAATTGCCTAAGTTGTTCCATTTTATTTCAAATACAGGTTCTGGTACCATGTAATTTTCTAAGGAAAATATTCGATTAAGAATTGAATACTACTTTATATCTAGTAATAATAAAAACAAGAGGCAATTAGTGAGATACAATTAAAAGAATTAATACTTACTGTTGATATAATTATCAACAGTAAATATTAGTCATAAAATTATATAAATAATTAATTTATCATAATTACTGGTGATATAATTATCATCAGTAATTATCAGATATTAATTAGTAAGTTTCAAGCTGTTAAAGTTGAAAGCTGTTTCAAGGTTTTTTTGACCAGTGGAAAAAAAGGAAACAAGACTCAAATTTATTCAATAACTGACTATGAAAAAAAACCAACAAACAAATCAGTTGCTATAGTGGTAGTTGCTATGGTGGTAGTTTGGAAAGTCTAAAAAATTATGATACATTTAAACATAATTATTTAAAAAACTTAAATTACAAGAAACAGTTTTCATACTACTAATCTATGTTAAGTTCTTCATTAAAACCAACTATAAAAAAAAATTTTGGAATATTTTTCTGATTTTTGCGAGGATCTGATACCTAAAGAGTTTTTAATGTAATTTTTTCATTGAATAACTTGCTTATTAAAGACAATATTTGATTTTATTGTTAACATAGTTGTGGTATTAATGTTACAAGAATGCATACATAACAAGTGTTGTTTATTGCGCCACAACAAAAAATTTAATTTAGCATTTTCTTTTGTTTTTCACACTAGTTATCCATTTATTTACTAACAACTTTACTAATTCAATATAAAATTTGAGAAACAAAGAGCTATGTTTTTACTGCTTATAAAAAAATATTTATACTTTCTTACTGTATTAGAAAGCAATAAGTTTAAGAATTATTACAATATTGTAATAATATAATTACATTATATTATTACAATAGATTCTTCAATAAAACTGTTAATATAATTACAATTTTGTTTAGCACAACATTAAATTGTGCATTATATTTGAGATAAATTTATGTAATTTCTTATAGTTAATATATAAATTGTATAATTTATTACATAGTATAAAAGTTATTATGCAATAAGTTAGTGCGTAATAATTTTATATTATATATACAGTGGCAGCTCGTCAATAGGGGTCATAGGGGCCCAAGCCCCCCTATATTTATTTAAAATAAAATTTTTGTTAACGTAAATATGTATTTATATATATGTAAATATGCAACTATAACTCTAAACTATTTTCACACAGGTTTTATTAACATAAATAGTTCTAAGTTTAAATTATTTTAATTAATAAGTAATATGTTTATTTACAATTTGTTTACAGTATTGTAGCATTATTTTAATCCATTGCCAATAATGGCTTAGCTGATTTTCACTTGCCCTATTTAATTTGTGTACAGTATTATAATTTTTTAATGCACACGCAAAACTTATTGTGCTTTCAGATGAGACAAAAAAACACATCGCAGGGCTTTATTAAACTGGCCCGAGAAAAAAAGAAGCATATTTTATGTAACTATATCTCACTAAGTTTATAAATTTCATTCACTATTTTTAATTCTCGATTTAAAGAGTGAATTTACTACTGCAAAAAGTCAGAAGTTATGTTGACTCAATAAGGTACAGTAATATCAGAAAACTTTATAACATTAAAATGTAAGCATTTTATTTGTGAAAATGATGTTGTAAATTTATTGTAATACAATTGTTTATTTTGCAATTTTACTGTGAATATTATTAATGTAAGGTAAAATTGCATTATTAACAAATGTATAATGTTTACAATGTTAACATTGTTAATATTATTAGCAGCATTAGTATTGCATTTATTAACAGTTTTAATATTGGTTTCTTAAACTGGATATATAGATATATAAATTTTACCATTTTTTAAATTAGGAGTAAAAAATAATAGTAATAGGAGTATGGCAAAAACATGATATTTAAAATAATGTAACAGAAATTACTTGTATAAATTTTTGTCTGACATAAACATTTAAAGAAATACATTTAAGAAAAAGAAATCACTTTTTGTTGATTCTCAGATACTAACTTTTCTAGGACAAATCATTTTATTCTGTAATTAAAAACAGGAATAATAATGGTAAAGATTTTTATAAATTATGTTTAAAAATTCTAAGGAAATCAAATAGTTTGAAAAATTGATTTTAAAATATCATGGAGATGTTTCACATTTTTTTACATTCAACAATCTTGTTCATTTTATAATTTTTGTTAGTGAACTATTTTTTTTTAAATATTGCTTTATTTTTTAAAAAATTTTTACGCTTGTTCCTTTTTTACAGGGAAAATATAGTGGCTCAGCCATTTTTTATATACATAGAACAAATGTATAACAAGTATATGGCAAGTTTATATATTGTGGCATGAGAAAGCCTAGTCTGTTTGTACTTTTGAAATTCTTGCTCTATTCTCAATGAGGGATTGTTGAAGCATATTTTTTCCAAATAGCTTATGTATTATATTCTGTGGCATAATGAATTAGCCATAGTTTACATTGTTTGGTGGCAGTTAAGTTTTTCTACCTTTTAAGTTGTCAGATCGATGCTGAACCAGAGCCAATTTCAACAATGAAGTATCTAACACAAGTTTTAAAGAGTACCAGCAAAAAAATTAATTACAAGTTAAAAAATTAATTACACATTTTTTACTGAATTTTCAAACAAAGATTAGAATTAGTTGATATTATTAGTTTGATACAACAAAGGTACAAATATCTAAAGGGGGATAGGAGGGAGTTCTAATATCTAAAGCAACAGAAGATATAAAGAAAATATTTTTTTGAATCGCAAAAACCACTGGTGTACTGTTGAATTTCATATTAAGTTTCAATAGTTGATACTTCCAAAAAGGCACTCATTAAAAAAATATACAAAGTTTAGAATATTTCACAATGTTTGAGATTTACCATTGCCATAGAAATAGAAGAATTAGAATATTTTATTGAGATTTTTCACAATGTTTTTTTTGGGTTAAAGATTTGGCTCAAGACAAAGAACTAAAATTGTATAAATATTTAATTATTGTTATGTATGCTAACAAATAGATATTAAGTTTTTATTTTTAATTACATGAAACTGTTAAAGCATCTTTGACAATGTAAATAATCCTTTAAAATGTGCTATTTTTTATGACTGACATTGTAAATGTTGTATTTAAGAATTATAGATTTAATTAATTTTTTAGATTTTAAAATATTATTTTATTGTGAAAAATTCTTTAAAAAATTTTTTAAATTTATTTAATGCATATGAAATAATCTAAAAGTTTTTTTTAATGTTGCAAAAGTATCTTTTTTGTTGTTGTTAACCCTTCCACCATTCTCAGAAAACTTTATGTGAACCTATTAGAGAATTCAATGTATATGTAATGCTACATTCTTTATTATTTTATCGATTGTTAATTCAAGATTTAGAGTCCTTCTTGACAAAACTACTGTTGATAAAATTTGCTTTTAAATCATGCCAATGTCATATTCTTTAGGATCATTAATTAGGTAATTTAATATAAACAAAATTGACAGTTTCTTGGCTAAACATTTCTCATCATTGGGCCTTCAAGGAAATGAAAGAGGCAAACCCAAATGCCCATTATGTTCACTGCTATGCACATAATTTGAACTTAGTTTTGAAAAATATTTATTCTTAGTATAAGTTCTTTACATTATCACCAAAACAAAATGATTTAATTTGTTAATTTAGTTTAAAACAGATACCAAGAGTTTGCGAAACACAATGGAATTTTTATTCAAAAATAGTTACTTGCATAAAAGAAAACAAAACAAAGCTGGTGGAATGTTTTAATAAAATTATAAATGATGAAGGATGAGACAATACAAGCATGTGGCAATCTGTTTTCTTCAAAAAATGTTTGGAAGATTTAGAGTTCACCTTTTTTTTTTATCTTTTTTTTTATTCAATTTTAAAACATGTTGATGTACTTTATGATATATTGCAATCAAGTAACAGCAACACTATTACAAGCTTTTGAAAAATTTGAGTTATCCATAAATTTTGTATGAAATAGCATCACTGATAATGTTCCTGGATTGATTCTTAACGATTGTGAGTAAATACCTGAAAACCGAATGAAATGAAACACGTCAATCAAACTGTTAATAGAAGATGCTAAAGGTGCTTGTGATAAAGTTATTTACAAAATTTTTCGCAAAATGGTAGCTAATTATGTGAAACCCTACCTGGTTGTCTGCGACAAGATCATTCCATGCTGATTTTAAAGTTTTAAACAGCAGATTATCTGGTCCAGAATTAATGCTACTTTGATAGTTTTTCCAGAAAACTATCAAAGTAGCATTATTATTGTGTTATGTGTAGCTTATTGACATGATGTTGGCATGCAATAGGTAGAACTGGTTGCAGAAAGATTTCATTTACCAGTAAAGGTACAGCTCCATTTTTGTTTCCAGTGTAGATTCTGGTGGTATCAAATGTAACAGCTTGTATATTGTCTGTAAGGTTAAAGCTATTTAAGATATTTTGGATTGCATTTTTTTGATTTTTGCTAAAAGAAATTGGTGGAATTCCCAGGTGCGTTTCCTTATTAGGTGCGTTTCCTTGTTACCGTTTGTTAATATTGCTAATCGATCTTTTTCTAATTTTTTCCCACCAGTATATTCATGGCATACTTTTCCATCAAAATGGAGTTGAACTAAAATGTTCTTATTGATTTTTCTGAAATTTCTCAAATCATCCTTGATCTTCTTTGATTTATCATAAATGACTTTATCTGCTGCTCCTAATGCTGTAGAGGTTGAACATTTAAATTCAGCTATATTTCCACCCGATTTAGAGATTATACTATTAAACATAAAAGCATGCTGCCTTATTCCTTCCCGAACAGCAGTATCAGCTGTTGGAGACGATATACAATGATTATGAGAAATAATTATTCAAAGGGAATTGTTTGCATAACAATCATTACACAAAGTTCATAGTTTGTAACAATCATTACACAAATTTCATCCATACAAAGTTTCTTACTATGAAAATCAAATTCAATGGGTAAAAAACATATCACTATACATCGTACATACCATGTTCATGGATCTCCATGGATACCATGTTCATGGATCTTGAGCAAATGAATAGTTTTAGAAAGTAATTTTAAATAGTTTTAAAAAACTTCAAGTCAGTAAATAACAAGTCTGTTGATAAAAGATAAAAAAGTTTTGTTTGTATTTTTCTCTAAGCAATTTCATTAAGTATTATGTGCTATTTATAACGTAACAAATTATGTACAACTCCATCTAATGCACAATACTTGCGTAGGTGGTGACGTGATCATTAAGGTGCATCGCTTGGTACCTTAATTTATAAAAATCACTTTCTAAGGGCGTACTCATTCTCATGAAAAATTGAATTTTAATTTGAGTTTACTTTCTTCCAAAAGATATTCAAAAGAATGAATATCTTTTGGAAGTATAACAGTATTAGCTTTTTTGACTTTTTTCTTTAATTCTGGATCTGGGTATGGAAAATCATCATTTCTTTGACTTTTTCAGATCCATTTGAGTTAAAATCACTCTCTGACATGGTTTCATGCAAATTTGATTTCATTTTAAATTTGGATAAACTACTGTTTACAGAGTAAAGGTACCTTGTGTCGATTCCACCTATTCTAGTTTTTTCTATCTCCTAATTGGTCCAATAAAAATGCAATATCCTTAGTTTTGTCCTGATCATTTTTTTCCTATCAGTTTTAATGATTGCAACCACAGTATCGAACTCAGGTATAATCCAAAAGATCCTTTTCATTTGAGTCAAAAACTTCCTCCTTTTTTCAATCTCTAATATAGTTTGCCTTGCTTTATTTTTTTTTTAACAGTTTCCAGGTTCAAATCAGCTTCTCTATCTTTATACTAAAAAATGTTATTCATAGGTTTGGTATATTTTACAACACATCTATTTCTGTTTATTCAATTATTTAACAGCAGGCATTAGTTATATTAATATTTTCCTCTAATAAGTAATAATAAATAAATAACAGAAAAACTTATACAGTCTGGTACCTACTTAATTGTTTGTAATTGCAAAATATGAAATCTACAATTCATCCAAGGTGCAATTAACTTTAAAAGAGTGCAACAAATATGTTTTTCATTATGGCAGCTGATTTTAAAGTATTTTGTCAATGGACAGTAAATAATTCTTATTTCTTTTTGTTTTGCTTTTTCTCCTTCAAATGCAAGAAGTATTGCAAAACCTCTCACTCTGTAAAAAAGTCTTTTGGTAAGGTTAACCTGGATTCCCCTACCAAAAAATGTGTGACAATTTTTTACTTACTTTTTCCTGAAATGAGTAAATCTGTAATAAATAGCTGTAATAAGTATATGGAGTAAGTATATGGTGAAAGTCATCAATATTTATTTCCCGCATTTTTAAATCAAAATTAAATATTATTTTTGTTAAAAAGTAATTTGCATAACATGTTTAAGCAAAATTGTTTAATTTACACAAAATTGTTTAAATCAACGCAAAGCTCAAAAATTGGTAAAAATCTGCATAACTTTGCTTTTTTGTAGATAAATTTAGACAAATTATTTCAAAAAAATAAAATTACCATGGATTTTAACTTTTTTTTTTCTAACTTAGAAAAAAACTAGAAAGAAAAATTTAAATTTTTTTGAGTTTTAGTAAAAAGTCTAAAATATGTCTTTTGAGGCACTTGAGCAACCCCTAAAAGTAGTCAAAATTCAAAATAAAAAAAAATTCTATATATATATATAGTATTTTTTTTTTTTTTAATTTTCTATAGAATTTTTTTTTTTTTAATAAAAAAAATTCTCATATATATATATATATATATATATATATATATATATATATATATATATATATATATATATATATATATATATATATATATATATATATATATATATATATATATATATATATATATATATATATATATATATATATTTATATATATATATATATATATATATGTATATATATATATATATATATACATATATATATATATATATATATATATATATATATATATATATATATATATATATATATATATATATATATATACATATATATATATATATATATATATATATATATATATATATATATATATATATATATATATATATATATATATATATATATATATATATATATATATATATATATATATATATATATATATATATATATATATATATATATATATATATATATATATATATATTAGGGTTAAGACTTTTTATCAACCCCATGCTCCTGTACTCTAGTTTGATAAACTTTTACCTAAAAAGCATGAAATGAACTATTATTTGCATATCTTAAATTTGCATATCAAAAAAGTTCACCCTGCCATTGAAAAATCAATTTTGACATAAGTACTATTATGTGTTCAAATGTATTTACAATGTCATAGTCATGTACAATATATTTTTATTAATTATTATTGAGTTTGACTTTACAGCTTTTATGGCTTTAATAAGTTGTGTGAAATATCAACTTTAACGATATATTTTACATTTTTATTTTCCTCCATTATATATCTTGATTTACTTTACTTCTGCTGAAACACAAACAAAATAAAATCAATCAAATAGTTTTTTTTTTTAAACCAAAAATAAAACATCATTATTCAAAAAACTTTTTAAAATCATGTAAATAAAAAAAGTGCTAACATGTCTCAGTTGCCTATAAAATGTTTTAAAAGATAAGTATTTTTAAGATGTATGGCGCAGTAAAAGCAAGTTAGCATTTTTGAGAAAAATTAAAATTTAATCTGCCTTTTTGTTTTAAAAAGATATTAAGAAAATATTTTTAACAAAATTACTCAGTTAAACAACCCAAAAGAAAATTACTTTGAAGCTTTACAAACTTTTTAATTAATTTAGTCAAAAAATATATTAAATATTAAATAAAAACAACTTTTAACATAAGTTTTATGAGTTTTCATGGTAGAAAATTTATTTTAAATTTTCTACCATAAAAACTCATAAAATAAATTTTTAAATAAAAAGCAGTCTGAGTTTACTTTTATAGATTCATAAAAAATTTGGAAATTTGCTAGCTTCAAAATTACACATCATCACTTTGAAATTAGCTAGAAACTTTTTTTTAAATTTTTTAAAATAAAACTTGTCTGATTTTCTGAATTAATAACTTTATAATTTTCCTTAAAAAATGGTTTTTGTTTCTTTTCACTTCTGCAATAAAGTTTTCCGAACATTCTCTTGTATTTGCCTCAGACCTGCCTAGCTCCAAGCTGCCCGGTCATTTTTATTGGAATCACATGTGATTTGAGTGAATGGCACCCATTTATAGACAGTTCATCCTGGAGCCTCAAAGCCATTCTGATGACCTGTGCAACTCAAAGTAGTAAGTGACTGGGGCCCTGGCTAACAATGATACTTTTTGCAAACATGGCCCTGCAAAGTTATAAGGTGTAGCAGAGGTTGATAGCAGAGGCTCAAAAAAAATTTATAGTACTTTATATATTATAGTTTTACACTTACATTTACTATTTACTAAATACTAGCATATATTTATATATTTTTAAACTCTAATTTACTTCCAACAGGATAGCAAGCAACCACTATAAAGTTATGATTTACTTGAAAATAGAGGATAGAGTTAAAAAGCTAGGAAATGGTTAACTGAAGACTTGAAAAGTTGTAGGTTGTATAAAAAAGGAAAACATGAAGATGGATAAGAAATATAACGTTTTTTTAATGTGCAAGGAAATAAACTGGATTAATAATTTTTTTTTGGTATGAAGGGACAGGTACAGTAAAATGATGCAACTTGTTGAATAAGAAGCCTAGTAAGAATGAGTTTTAATTTATTGTAATAGAGATGATAGCTTGTTGGAGCATTGATCATGATACTATTTGTAGAAAAAAGAAAGAAATGCAACCTTACAACAATGGGAGTGTGGCTCAAGCTTGGCAGAAACAGGGCAGGTCTAATTTCATTTACAATGTGCTTTTAGTGCTGAGAGTAAGAAGTTTGTTATTTGTCATTAATGGAATGCCAACAATATTGATATATTTTTTTGCAATAAATAAATGAGTTTTGTTGTCTAACAAAAGTTGTGGAATTTAATTCCAGACTTAAATCCACAATCCACTGCAAGCCTTAGGCTGTTACAGAATAGAGATCAGATTGAAAATAGGTTGCTTGTTCTAAGCAATTAAAAAGTGAAGACTTTTTATCAAGACAAGATTATCAAGTTGAGTCGTCAGCAAATAGAGCCACTTTAGATGTAAAATTTTCTTGAAAATTGTTATATTGTAGATAAGAAACAATATAGAAGCAATACTTAAGTTTAAAAGAAATGATTTAATAATCGAAAAAGATTTATATAAAGAAACTAATAACAGAGTTAAGACTAATCGTAGGATAGTTAGAGAGGCCAAAGTGTTTTCTAGACTTTTTAAAAATTGGAACCACTTAGCACTTTTTAATAATTTAGCAAAAGTTGAAGAAAGTTTTGGATAACACTTTTTGAAGACTATGATGGAAATTTTGTCTGAAGCACAAACTTTAGTTTTTGTTTAATTGAGAATTAACTTAAGCATTGGAAGCCAGAGTGATTTGGGTGTTTAACAATGGGTTAATCTGTTTAACTCGTATGACAGGAAAAATATGGCCATTAGATTCAAGAGTCAAGTTGATAAATGGTTTTTTCCAAATAACTCTGTCCTATTCTGGGGAGAAGTAAAAAGATGAGCTAGAGATCAAATGTTAGACTTGCTTTATTTAATGAATTATTTAATGACACTGTTGAAGACTTTCCAAAAGTCTCACAAACCAAGCATCTGAGATAAGATACAAGATTTAGTAAACTGAGAATAACAGAGCTTAACATCAGTCAGGACCTTTTTAGATAAGCTTCTTGCAATAATAAAAGGACATTTGTTCTAAAGAGATGTAAGAGATGTTCTGAGCAATGAAAAAAATTATTATGGTTTAATAAAGCAACTGCTAAAGATGATGAAAAATGTGGAGTAGAATAAGGCATGACTTAAAATTGAAAAAAAAGAATCAAAGCTTCCAAACTTTTATTCCTGAAGGAATAAAAGCTTCCAAGATGCATATTTATGCATTCATAATATGGATATAAACATATATGTTTGCTATTTATTTAGATGCTGGCATACAATATCTTTTCATAATTATATGAACTTTAGTATTTATATTGTGGAGTATTTGCCAAAAGAGAAGATTATCAGATGGCTGTGTGGGACGAGTCTAACAAGACAAGAAAAGGAGGTATAATCTTAGACATATTAGAAAAAAATGTGTCGAATAATGTTTGTTAAAGAAAGTATGTAGCATGTAGAGAGTTAGCAGCTTCAGGAGTGCTAGAAGTAAGGAAACTTAAAGAGAGTGCCTTACATATTGTAAGAATGAGCATTATTTAAGGAAAGAAAATGCTCTAGAATGTTTATATTAGAGAAACAGCATAAAATAAGAAGGCTACAGTCTGATGATGATGATGATGATGATGATGATGATGATGATGATGATAATGATAATGATGATAGTAATGATGACCATGATGATAAAGATAGTGATGATGATTGTGATGATGATGGTGATGATGATGATAATGATGATGATAATGATGATGATCATGATGATGATGATGGTAATGATGATTATGATGATCATAATTATGTTTATATATGCATATTAGGTATATGACTAGAAAAAAATATTTGTAATTTTTCATTGCTTCTATTATTATGAGTGAACATTTATCATTTCTTTCAAGAATATATCATTAAAAAATTTTAACCTTGAAAAAAAGTCACCCTCCAAACTCATTTTAATTTTACACGTAGGCTGCCTTATCCAAATGCTGAGCTTTGTAACATTTGTTAATATAATAATTCAATATAGTTAGAAATAATGCAATTTCATGTTCTGTAAAGACAAATAACCTGCAAGTAAATAAAGTCAGTTTGGAGGGTAACATTTTAACATTTAATTGTTTGTATCTCTCTATTTACTGAATATGAATGTTACTAGATCTAAAAACGCGCCTCCTTCAGAGAAGAATAAGGAGATTTGGTCTTTGATGCTAATGGAATTTCAAAAGTGCAAAAAATCAAGAAAATGTACTACCATTGACAGTCTTGATTAGATGCGAAGAATTCAATTGAGTAGAACATCTTCGACAGATTTAAAACTCTGGCTTCTGATGTAAAATGTAGAAAAGAGCGAATGGTAATGATAGACTTGGAAACAATGATTTTAGTAAATTGATTAATGTAACAGACGAGAAAGGAGAATGGTTGTGCAGAGACAGGGAGTTTTATGAACTGCAGGTTTCAACAAAAGGGAAAGTAGAATATTGCACCGCAAAAGAAGACACACCGGGGATACATCCAAGAAAAGTGAAGATGCCTAAAAGAAGAGTGTCAGTCATACAAGAGTCTATTGAAGAAAGTAGTGAAGAAGATTCGGAAACAGTTACAGAAACAGAAAAATCTATGAGTGAAGAACAAAGATATAGTAGCAATGAAGATTATGCGAAACCTACTTCCAGTAAATGGCAAAGAACTGATTCTGCAGTACATTTGGTAACTGCAACAAAACTGAGTACAAGGAAGGACCACAAAGTATGTGAAACTTTATCTAAAAGCAGAGTTTCCATACCTATTCCAACTCAGAGTGGCATCTACAAAGCAGTAATAAAGGAAGGAGAAAAGCTAAAAAGAAATTTCAAGGAAAATTTAAAAAATGAACACTGGTGTTTACACTTTGATGGTAAGAATATACTGAAGGAAAATCAGGTAGTTATTTTGAGAAATGAAACTAGGGAAGTCAGACTTGCTGTCCTTCAATTGACAATGGAAAAGGTGAGACAATATTTAATGGAATAAAAACTGTGCTTGACAAATATGAACTATGGCCCTCAGGAAAAATGATTGTTACTGATACAACTGCAGCTAATACTGGAAAAAATCTGGGAGCTGTCACACTGTTGCAGAAGCACTTTAAAGATATTGGATTAGAAAAACCTGTGTTTATTGGTTATCAACACCATATTCTGGATACGATATTGAAACATGTCATGAATGATCATTTTGGGGGAAAAACGAATTCACCAAACATCTGTTATTCCTTTATTTCATAAATAAAAGGACACTATGAACAATTGAAGAAATCATTTGATAATAAAGGAAAAAAACAGGAGAAAGTAGAACAGGATTGCTGGCGAGATGACATGTCCTTTCTTGATCACTTAATATCATGCTACAGATATTTCAAAAGTACAGGAAGTTTCCCAAAAGTGCATATCTGATCACTTTCATTTATCAGTAATGCAAGATGGGTCTCAAGAGCCATTTATGTTTTGCTTAGTTTCATCCTGGTGCCAGAGTTTAGACAAACAGCAAAAGTGGAATGTGATTTCATCTGTGGTTTGTGGTCAAAAGTCTGTTTCTCTTCTCAGTTCTTCAATCTTGCCGACTTTGATAATTTGTCAGAAGCTTGTAAAGAGTATCCTAAGGCTTTGCGCTCATTGAGGAAGTTTTGGTCAATGGAGCCTACGCCTATAGCAACCCAGCATTCAAATATATGTGCCGAGCGTGCCATTAAAGTAATGGAAGACCTGCTTTCACTCTGCAGATCGACTAAAAAGTTGAATGTTAAATTTCTTTTAAGTAATAAACATTAGAAAAATACTGGTATATTTATTTATTGGTGATGTATTGTAAAATGTAAAATGTTATTGTAAAATGATGCAACTTTTATGTGAATATACTTACATTATATCTTAGACATCATTTTCTCATTTGGGCGGTGAAATTTTTTTAAGCAAAACGAAAAATACTTACTTTTTCGTTATTTGTACACAAAACCTCCACTAATTATCATATGGGCATATAGGGTTATGAAATTGTCATATCCCTAATGCATATATATACAAAATATAAAGTTAATTTTGAATAAATAAAATATCCTTAAAAATGTAAAATATTTATGCAGCCCCAGTCACAAACCTGGCCCCGGCTATTTTTTTTCAAACGTAGCCCTGGTCAAATTCCTACCCTAGACGCTTACTATCTCAAAGAAGATTACAACAGTGTCAAGATGTTACTGAGTGCGTCAAAGTATGAAGACTATATATAAGTCCTCCATGGTGTTTTTCTGAAATTTCTGTTTTCTTTGCCTCTAGGACTGCCGTGACATTAAGGAAGCACTATCAGTAAAAGGACAATTTAAAGCTAGAGCAATTGGTAGAACCCTATATGCCACCATATAAAATCAAGTTAGGTCTCATTAAGCAACATGTAACTATTGATGACAAAATGTTGGCACTTCTTATGTACCTCCAAGACTTTTATTTGATTAAAGGTTAAGGTCTGATCTGTTATCTGTTGGATCAATTTGGAATTTGGTAAAATTATTACATTCTTTAACTTTCTTGATCTGCACAGATCAAGAAAATTAAAGAATGTAATAATTTTACCAAATTCCTGAACAGGATGAAAAGGACTACTTTGTTAAAATGATTCACAGTGCACTCACAAATTTTAAAAATCTACTTTTTTCTAAACTTTTTTAGTTATTTTTAACTTTTCTTTTTTAACACTAATTACAAGCGGGGAATAACTTCAAAAAAAAAAAAAAAATGAAACTTTATCAATAGAATTTGAACTTCATCAAAAAATATCTTTGTTTTGAAGTGTGATCATGTAAACCTGATTTTTACCAGCTGTGGTGTTTTTACCAAATTTTATGAACCACACAAAAATTTTATGGTGGTGTACCCTCCGTTTTTTTCCTGGTCGCCCTGGGCGACTAAAACAGTTTTTATTTCTCATTTGAGTCATCAGTTATGATAATCAGTAGTCTGGTGTAAAAGTTTTTTTTTTTGTATTTTTTCTCAGGTGAAAATACTAAAGAAAAAAATGTAATCGTCTGGCTAATAAAATGCATCTAATAAGAAACGGTTTATTTAAAAGTGAATTAATTAATTTTTAAATTAATTAAAAATGTGCTGTCATTTTTATATCATTTTGTTTTTTTGTATCGATTTTTTTATATCATTTTGTATCTTTCTGTCAGTCTTAACTAAGGTTTTATAATGTGAAGCAAAAAAGTTGAAAGCTAAAACTGCAAAGAAATGTTTTAAATATAGAATAGTATTCAATTTCTCTTTCAAGCTTCAATCAAATTTAATTTAGTTGAATGTTTAAAACATTTAAAACATTATGTTTTAAATGTTTTAAACATTCAACTAAATTAAATTTGATTGAAGCTTGAAAGAGAAATTGAATACTATTCTATATTTAAAACATTTCTTTGCAGTTTTAGCTTTCAACATTTAAAACTTTATGTTTTAAATGTTTTAAACATTTTTCATTAAACTAAGACTTTTTTTTTTAAAAAAAAAAAAAAAAAGAATTTCCACGTGCATCATTAATTGCATTCTAATATAAGTTTTTCACGTGCATCCTAATAATTTTTTTTTATTTTGTTATTTTCGTTTGACAAATGTTAAAATAAAAATTTATTTTATTAATAAAAAAAAAAGAGATTCAGTGTTATTAATGATTAACTGCCCATTCACTTGATTCAAAATGCAATTATAAGGTTAAAAAAATTATGCATTTGGAAATGAAAGAAAATGTAATTTTAAACTCATTTTAAATTTAAAGAGAAGAAATGTGTAATTCTGTAACTATAAAACTCATTTTAAATTTACAGAGAAGAAACGTGCTTCAAAATGCAACAACTATGTTTAAAAAGACAGTACAGTCACACTCCAAAATATTAAATAGCGTGTTGGCTTCTTTTTATTAAGTTTGGTGAAATAACACACCGTAGTGTTCTCATTGTTAAACTGCTTTAATTACTTTTCAAAGTTTTCTTAAAATAATTGCAAAGAATAAAATCTTCATTGATAAAAATATGGTTTTATTAACAAACACACTTTTGTAAGTAACAAACCGTCTGGTCGTCCTGCTGGGGTTCTGATATGCTTTTATTTTACATTTCAGTCACTCTCAGAGAAAACGAGTCGTCTCGTGCCACCAGACGACCACGAGGGTACATCTCTGATATATATGATATAGATATATATTTTTTTATATATATTAATAAATATATATGTAAATATATTTACTTATGTTATCCTTTCTTTTTTTCATTTTTTAAACTTTTTTTTAATCTTGTATTTTTGGAATTGTTGGAGCAGTTTAAAATATTTCTTTGAGTTTTTAAGAATTATAAAGTAATGATTAATTTTTTTTTCAGTTGATTTAAGATCGTATATACTTCATGATATTCAAGATGGTTTCATGGATGATATGGAAAGCAGTGGAATCAATAATAATTTTTCGGAATATAGTTTTGAAACAAATCGTGGGCGTAATTACTCTTTTGAAATAGCATACTTAAATTTTCCTGAAGTGTTCTATAAAAAACAGGTTTTTTAAATTGTTAATATTTATATATTAAAAATAATATTGTCATACTTATCTTTTGAGTTAGTTGGATTTGTATTAATATTGGAATAATATTGGATTTGTATTAATATTGGAATAATAAGTTGGAGTGTCTGAAAATTTTTTACATAGTTTAGCACAAGAGAGAATGTAGATAATCCTTTAGCTTTTAAAAGTAATTTTTATTAATTTTTAAGTTTACCTTTTTAAACCTTTTAGAAATACAAATTTAGTTTATGTACTGTTTGACTTGCGTTGAATTTGCTTCGTGTTGCTTTTTTTTTTTGAGTAGATTCAATAAAAATTTAATATAATAATAATCTCAAAAAAAAAGAACCTAAATATAACCATGCAATGCTCGAATAAATTTGAGAAAAAACTAAAAAATGAATTAGAAAAAAATTAAATTTTTTTTGAGTAAAACTTGTCAAACTTAAAAACAAAGTAATTAAAATAATTAAATAAATTTTGAACTTATAATAAACAAATATTACATATTTTTTACATATATTTATTTTTTCAATCCAAGACTTTAAGAAATTCAGGTTAGCAGTTAAATACCACTGCAAAGCAAAGATAGATTGGCTTTTGTGTCGGTATTGCTGAATGCCGACCTTAATTTTGCAGACTGCATCCACATCTCCAGAAGTCTTCAACATTTTAGGCAATACAATAGAAGAACCAGTAACCTTGCCTTAATAAATTTTTTAATAGCTAACTTAACTTCGCTAAAGGTTATCAGCTTAGCTGGTCCACTAATCTTTTCGCTTAGCAATTTTTCGAAATAAGTCATCTACCTTATTTTTATTTTAACTTTGTTTGTAAGTACTTTTTTTTGACATTTTTGTATATGGTTTGTTTTGCTTTGTGTTTAGCCAAGCAGTACTATTTTCCTGTTTGCCTGTTTCCTTTCCTATTTTTTTTTTTCTGCTTGTTATAACATTTCCTCTTTTTTATTTTCTAAAACTCTACTAACTTCTGCATTCCACCATATATATATATATATATATATATATATATATATATATATATATATATATATATATATATATATATATATATATATATATATATATATATATATATATATATATATATATATATATATATATATATATATATATATATATATATATATATATATATATATATATATATATATATGTATATATATATGTATATATATATATATGTATATATATATATATATATATAATATATATATATATATATATATATATAAATATAAATATATATACATATATACATATATATATATATATATATATATATATATATATATATATATATATATATAAATAAATATATATATATATATATATATATATATATATAAATATAAATATAAATATAAATATAAATATAAATATATATATATATATATATATATATATATATAATACATATATATATATATATATAAATATATATATATATATATATACATATATATATATATATAAGTATATATGTATATATATATATATATATATATATATATATATATATATATATATATATATATATATATATATATATATATATATATATCTGTGGTAACCGTGAGCTTTAACTCTCGCTCTTGCCCACACTCCTGTAAAACTGTTTACAGGAGTAATTTACGGCTTTCACAAAGTATAATTTTTTTCTCAATATTATAATTATCATTGTAAATAAAATGAAAAAACACAAAATCATTTTTATAAAAAATAATTGCATAATAAACTGCAATGCTTTTTAAAAGGCACAGTTGTTGCAAGAAAATTAAAAAAGAGTGTCGATTTAAATTCAAATATTTTGATTAGATTGGCCTAACTGATAAATATAAAATTGTTACAGTCTAAATTATTGCATGACAAGTTTTATTTTATGTAATGAATTGTATATTTTATATATTATTTACTAAAATATATTATTCATTTTTATTGCGGAATTTTAATTTGTTGTAATAATTCTTAAATTGCCTGCATTCCTATTACAATAAGAAAATAAAAAAGATTTTTCATAAATTTTTTATGGCTCTTTGACAAATTCTTTATCAAATAAGTAATGTTGTTAATAAATAAATGGATAATTAGTGTGAAAACCCAAAGCTAACGCTCGTCTAATGAATTTTTTCACACTAAATTATTATACTAAGTTATTATGTATATATTCTTGTAACATCAACGTTACCAACATATGCATGTAACAAATATAAAACCAAAATTTGTTTTTAATAATCTATTTTTTTAAATGAGTAAACAGATAGCTTGTACAAAAACCAAAAGCTCTTCTAAGAAGCTGGTTAGAGGAGCAGCTTGCATGGCTCTTTATGTTTGTTTTAGAAGTGCTTTCCTCTGCTCTCGCCCTCATTTACTCCCACTGAGGCCTGTATATATATATATATATATATTTTCCGGTCTAGAATGTACCACAAAAGCTCCATGAGAGTAAGGTTGAAAGACTAAGCAGGCCTTTCCATCACATTAATATCATTCATTCGAAATTATTTTTGTTGGAATTGTAGTATGTTTTACGTCATTGTTCAGTTGAAACATGAAATTGTTTCTAAATCTAAATTTATGTGGAGAAGGCTTCGAATTTTGCTTAAAAATGTTTGTATACAAAATTAAAATACAAATTAGCTTTCATAATTGATTTGATGAAAATCAATTTGCCAGTTCATCACCAAGCCAATGATCCCCACACCATGACATTTCCACTACCGTGTTTTACTTTTCCTCTCATGCAACTTAAGTATGCCTTTCCTAACTTCTGCCAGACTTTTTGCTGCGCATCCAATAGTATCAGGTTAAATTTGGATTTTATTGCGTTTTATTGGCAATTATAAATTTGTAAAAGAACTTATGAGAACTTCAAGCAATTTTTTCTAACCACCAGTGGACATAAAACATACGAATGTTTTTCTTGGATAAGGCTCAGCTTCAATAATGCACATCTCTGTCCTTGAAGAAACAAAAGTTCTTGACATTTTGTCAATAATAGAGTTGCACTTGGTTCTTGGAATTACCAGCAAGCTATTTTGTTATTTAATAACCATCCTTAGTCAAAGAAATGCTTTTTTTTTTCTCTTAACTGGTCCAACAAACTTAGCATCTACAGGATACCAATGCATATATGATAATTCAGTAAAAACTCTCTTAAATATTATTGCTCCAACTTACTTTCATTCAGTACTCGATAGGCATTTCCACTTTTTTGCAAATCTTGTTTCATATGATCTTTGTTTCATATGACTTAGAGTCAAGTTGTTCAAAATCAAAGGTTATTTTATAACATATTCTACTTTTTTTTTTCAACATCTTTGCTTCCAACAAGACTAGAAGCAACCAGTATTAAATTTGGAAGTTACTGGAAGAGAAAAAATAAAGTTTATAGAGCAAGATAAGGATTTACAGACGACTTGAAAGATTGCAAATTATATGAATCAGGAAAGCAAGATATAGGAAGAAAATTCTAAAGAACTGATGTTCGACGAAAAAAACACAGATAAACTAAAGTTTTTGGAGCACTTAAGAATAGTCACAGAAAAAGGATGAGACTTAATTGAATGACGAGTAACACAAGAATGAATTTTAGTAGATGGAACAAGAAATGCTAGCTATTTAGAGCAGTGCCCATTATAGTATTTATAGAATAGAGAAAGAGAAGCAACATTACAATAATGTGATAATGATTGAAAGTTGGCTGCAAGAGCAGGTCCAACTATGTTTAAATGCATTTTTGCATCTTGTTTAAAAGAGAAAGAGTATCATTAGAATATCCGCCCCAGATACAGCAACAGTATTGCATACAAGGCCGGATTTGAGATTTATTAAGATATAGAGAATAGAATCTAGGGTAAAAAAGTGTTGAGCTCAATAAAGAGATGCAGCTTTAGCAGATGCTAATTTTGCAATGGATTTAATATATGGTTTCCAAGAAAGATCAGAAGTAAGAGTTAATCTGTGAGCCCCATGCTGTAGCAGAAGTGAGATCCTTTTCATGCTTAAATGCCCCCTTCAAGCAATCAGAGAGAGTTAGCTTCTTATCATGATAAGAATAAATGATAGTATCATCAGCGAATAATGCCACCTTAGATGTGAGAATATATGGAAGGTTGTTAATGTAAATTAAAAAGAAAAAACCTTGAGGAAGCCCTAAAGTTACAGGATATGAAGAAGAGTGTTGTCCATTGAGGGCAATTTTTATACTACGATTGGAAAGAAAGGGTTCAATAATCTTAAAGATGTTACCTGATACACTGTAAGAAGAAAGTTTATTGAGAAGACCAGCATGCTAAACTTTATCAAAAGCTTTAGAAATGTCAAGAGCTATAGTCTTAACCTCTCCACCTCTATCTAATGTACAATAAAACCTATCGGTTATTACTGTAAGTAAATTGGCTGTAGAACGAGAAGATATTGATGATCAGAAAGTAAGTTATAAGATTCAAGATGAGAGATTAAGTGTTTGTTAATTAAAGATTTAAAAACTTTGTTTATGATAGGAAGAAGACTAGTGGAACAATAGTTAGTCAAGTCAGATTGCTCCCCAGAATTTTAATAGGGATAACAGATGCCTGCTAAAAAACAAGACTCTGAAAAGTACTTGTTGAATAGTTTTGAAAGGATAGACAAAAGCTCTGGAGAACACTTCTGCAAGACTATAACAGGTATGTTGTCTGGACCACAAGCTGTAGAGTCTAAGCAGGAAATCACTTTAGATACAGAAGCTGGAGTAATACGAATGTAAAGCAATGGATCAACCTGTTTGTCAGCAATATCAGGTAGAACGCAATTAGTGGAATCAAGAGATGATTTTGATGAAAAGTTTTTAGCAAACAGTTCAGCTTTGTCATTAGGTGAGGTGACAAAATCTGAACCATACAAGAGAGGTGGAATAACCAGAATGTGGAATAATAAAAAAATTTACCCTTATTATTGTTACTCCTAAAGATTCTTTAGAAGTTACAAGAGCCTAATTTTTGAGATGAAATACAAGATTTCATGACCTGAGAGTAGTGGGTACAATGGTTTCTAGAAATAGTAAACAGATGTCTGTTTTTTGGAGAACTGTTAGAAAGAGAAAGGGCTTGGTCAACCATGTGACTATTGGAGTCTTTACAAATAAAAGGAAGATAACCATCAACACTAAGATCAGAAGATAAGACAGCCGAAATCAAATAAGTCTCACAAAGAGCAATTAGATCTGGTGGACCTGGCAAGAGATTAGATCTAACAGAAGAAAAGTTACTTCGAAGACCACGAGTATTAACGCAGGTGGTGCTCAGTACACTATTTAAACGTCCAAGCAATTGCCTCATTACTATTAATAAAGCCTTAGCCCTAACAAAGGGCTCCAAATGTGGCATCAACAATGTACACCAAAATTACGAACAGGGACATCATCCATGCTCAACATGGCACGTTTAGTACTCTAATATTTTACTGCTGTTGATGGAATCAGCTTCTCTGAAAGCTATCACAGAGTTCCGGAAACCTGTGGTAGCAGGATAACCTGACCTGACCTATCAATCTACTGTAAAATCCTTGCTCTCAGATTTTTTTGGAGGTAAAATCATGATTTTGTGGTCATTTTGAACTTTATCTCCAATCTTTTGAGCAGCTTCAAATCTGTTTTGATTTATAAAATAATGTTTCTATCAATGGCAGGAGATGTTTTTCTTTTATAGTCTCTTCCTGCAATACCAGTTGCAGTTTTATTCAAATTATGGTTTTTTATAATGTTGCCAACTGTTCGAATAAAAGATTTTAGTCTGCTTATTAATTTCTCTGTAGGTCTTACCATTATTTACCAAAGACATAACTAAATTTCCTTGGGAAATCGTCCAATGTTGTTTTAAAATGCATATATTGCTATTGATTACCCAATTTTATTCAATTAAATAATGTCTTATGTGTTCCATATATATTTTATGTGTTACAAATGTAAATTTTTTATGTTTTACATTTGTAAATATTTTATGTTTTACATATGTAAATATCTTATGTTTTACATATGTAAATGTCTTATGTTTTGCATATGAAATATCTTATGTTTTACATAATCAGCTTACAAACAGTACGAAGGAATTGCAAACAAATCTTATCTAATTATCAATCTAAAATTGAATTAAACCTAGTAAGTTTTATAATTATGTTAATAATAAATTGAATATTCCTAATAAGCATCACCATCTAATAGACAAAAATAATAATAACAAGGTCACTTCCAGCTATATAGAAATGGCTAACGTGTTTAATAATCACTTTGGAAGTGTTTTTATGGACCATAATAGCTATTCTCCTAATCTCCAGTTCTGTTAATGATCCAATAACTATTGACACGGTTTATTTTTCTGTGGAGTCAGTCTATAAAACCTTCATGGGAATTAATCCTAGAACCTTGTACAGTCCAGATAGTTTACCTAATGCAATTCTTAAAAAGTTAGCTCATGTTTTATGTTTTACTCTTTCATATAGTTTTGAGACTAGTTTTACATCAAACACTTTACCTAATCAATGGCACCAAGCTTTTGTCTCCCCAGTATTTAAAAACAGAGCTACATCAGACTATAACAACTATAGACCCATCTCTTTAGCTTGTACTTAATGTCGATTCATGAAAAAAATTATTAACTCACATAATGTTGAGTAAATAGTTACAACATAATGTCTCCTAGTCAGCATGGTTAATAAATATTCTACACAAGTCTTTTAGAATCTACCAACGATTGGAGTATTGCACTTGACAATCATCTGATAACAGATGTTATATATCGATGGTTAAGAGCACAAAGGGAATATGTCCAACATTAAACATTAAGTAAACATTAAACAAATTAGGCATTAAAGTATGTAAAAGAAATGAAAATAAAATAGTAAAAAGCAAGACAGAATTAATCGAGGAATGCATTTGGTTAAAAATCATGACAATAAATAAATATCATGAATTATTGTATGTTTTCAAACTTTCAAATTCAGATTTCTCAAAACAATGGTTATTGGACGTATTCCCTTTGTGCTCTTAACCATCAATATTGACTTCCAAAAGGTGTTTGATTCCGTATCTCATTAAAAACTATTATTTAAACATTCATTATACAATATAATATACATGGTAACCTTTTAAAGTGGGTCTCTGCATTTCTCACAGACAGATCTCAACAGGTAAAGATTGGTTGTTTTTTATCAGACCTGATTTGAATCGTGAGTGGTGTACCTTAAGGTAGTGTGCTAGGACCAACTTTGTTCTTATTATTTATTAATGACTTATCATCTGTAGTAAACAATCTCAAATGTACAATAAAATTTTTTGCTTATGGCTTAAAGTTAGACAGTTTGTAGCGTGCTATGAACTAAAGCCACGATTTAACTGTTACTCTTGATAGAATAATTATTTGGTCAGATACATGGCATTTGCCAATTGCCAGCAAGAAATGTTTTGCACACAGATTAGCACTTTATTTAATGCATTGTATTAGTTTTAATTTAGGTGATTGTTTTTTAGATTGGTCATCTAACCAAAAGATCTTAGAGTAACTATGGACTCCTGCCAAAAAAATAATCTTAAAATGTTTTAAAACTTGCAATCCTAGTATATAAGAAGTGACCGAGACCCTGGCCCTGGCTAAAAACGAGAGTTTTTGCAAACCCTGCCCCGGCTAGTGATTTTGCCGGTTATCCGGTTTTTCGGTTAACCGGATTTTTTTCGAATATCAAATATATATTTCCGAATAATAAAAACCAACTTTAAATTTTACTAAATTTATAGAAAGTAACATCTTACTTATGACGATTATTGTTTGACAAATGCTAATTTATCAAAGATTATAATAAATTTCTTTTATTAATTTAAATGTTAATTTAATCAGTTTTGTTTGATAATATATTCTTAAAACAATTTACAAAAGAAATCTCAAAGATTTATTTATTACTTTTGCAACTCAAACAATACATTTTTAAGAAAGTTTATTTGGAATATTCTGGAACTTTAATTCGCTTATTCAGCGTATTTTTTGAACCAATAGAAATCGTTTATGCGTATATTTGGCGGTAATTTATGCGTAGATTTGGTGGTAACAAGATGTTTTGAGAACTTTTGAGAATTCAAGTTTATCCATGTTTCCATCTATGTCCGCATAACAATAAGTTTTCGCTAAAAAAGTTTATAATATCTATCAAATGTTTTTATGAGAGAATGCTTTTGAAACATCCGCTGATATTAAAACATTTTGATAAAAAAATTGCAAGGCTTATAGTTAAGTTATGTAACTATGTAACAAGGTTATATAGTTACATAAGTATGTTATGTTATGAGCTTAACTTTTTTTATTTAATTACATGAATCAATTTTTCTATATGAAAAATTATTTGTTTTGTTTAGAGCATAATGTCTAGTCTTAAAAAGAGTATTGTGTGGAAGTTTTTTAAAAAATTGACAATAATTTTTCTGTGTGCAGTGTGTGTGGTGAGAAAATATCGTGCAAAGGAGGAAGTACATCTGCAATGCAGAATCACCTCAAATTGCGTCATCCTTCTAATCAGGTTGTTGCTGGAAGATCTGGTGCAGGTTCTTCAACAAGTGCTAGTAATACGTTAATAAGTAGGTATTTTAACACAACAACTGTCGTTATGAATAGTGCCAAAAAAGAGGAGTACCGCAACAAGTTGGCAATGATGTGCGTTATGGATCTACATCCTATCAATTTTGTCTTAGGAAGAGGATTCCGTGCAGTGGCACAATTTTTGTATTCAGGTTAGAGACATTTTTTTTTATTAATTAATTTTGATAAAAAAATTGCAAACATTTTGAATTGTCACTAACACTTGAAAATTAATGCAAATAAAATATCTGGCTATATTAATATGATAACTTCCATTACTTCCTTAACTTTATTACAGTATTTACATTTTATTTACAGGAGCTCCACCAATAGGATACACATCAATTGTCTCAAGAATATCTTTGCAATTTGAGGCAAGAAAGGCTGCCATTTTTGCAGAAGTTCAGACAATTATGGGACAACTAAACATATATCCTTGTCTCACAACAGATGGCTGGACATCGAATTCTAATGAAAGCTTCATAGCTATTTCAATTCATTTAATTGACAAGAAATGGAACCTTGTCAGTTATGTTATCAATTTGATTCACTCCCAGGAGCGTCACACGAGCGTCAACCTACAGGCAAGTTTGGAGGCTGCAATGGATGCCTGGCATATTCCGGAAGCTTTCGCAGTGGTGTCAGACAATGCTGCAAACATTGTGCTAGCACTAATTTCAAGCAAACGTGTACAGCATATGGTACGGTGTGTCGGGCATACAAGTCAATTGGCCATTAATGACAGCATCAATGCTATCCAGACAGTTAGAAATGCGCTGGCAGCCATCAGAAGAGTGGCACAGTTCTTCAGAAATTCGAATTCATCCTGGAATGTCCTCAAACAAATTCAGAAAGACGAAATCAAGAGAAATTCTAAAAACCGCGATACTACAGTATCTAGACTTCCAAAGCCTATCCGTCCTATCATGGACTGTGAAACCAGGTGGAGCAGCAAAATCCATATGGTGGAACGAATGGTGAGGCTACAACAGAACATCATTGCCGCGATGCAGGTAAGATAAATTGTTATAATTTACTATATCTATAAATAATTGATTGGTTAAATTGCAAATGCATGCTTGTGCGCTTTTATTTTTATAAATATCTTTTCTACAGGATCCTCAAGTGAAGAAAGACATGGCTAGATCAAAGTGTGCCGTCCCCAACGCTGACCATTGGGGCGTTGCACAAACAGTGGTGGAAGTTTTGAAACCCTTTGCTGACCAGGTTACTCGCTGGAGTGGTCAGCGGAATGTTTCGTACTCAGCGATTTATCTGGCAATTTTCGGATTGCTAGATTTTCTTCAGCCAGATGATGAGAACGACACGTGGGCTGCTGTACAGCTGAAAGAAAAGCTGCAAAGTGAAATAAAGCAACGGTTTGGTTTGGTTAGCGGTATTAACAATGATTTTCCTTGCTATTTAGGCATGGTTGGTGCCCTTTTGGACCCTCGATTCAAAACCCTCCCATTTCTGACCACCGAAGAAAAAACAAGTGTGATAACATATGCAGAAGAACTACACGCCATCTTGCAGCAACAACCTGTCATGGGCCCTGCTGCAACGGCTTCTGCATCCTCGAAATGCAAAGTCTTTGATAGTTTTCATACAAACAAATAAAAAGTTGATTTACTCTTGCGTATTTACAAGCCAGTAACAAATGCAAGCTCAGTTCCAACAACTTTCAGACAGGAAATGCAAATTTACTTATCAGAAGATCCTGAACCGCTCACGGGAGATCCACTAACGTGGTGGAAGTTGCATAGCTCTAGATTCAACCTTCTTTCTCGTTTGGCTGCACAGCTTTTCTGCATCACAGCAACCAGCTGTCCATGTGAGCGAATATTTTCAACTGCCGGAAATGTTATTACAAAGAAAAGAAATCAATTAACGCCAGAACATGCAGAAATGCTGGTTTTTCTGTATGAAAATTCAGAGTTGCGTGGAAACTTGGTTGATAATAATGAAGAAGATGATGATGATGATGAAATTCAAATCAGCAGCGATGATTAATGATAATGCAGATAATTAAACTATACTTGTACATTATTACTACCTTTTTTAATTATATAATTAAAAAAGTACATTATATTATAATATAAAATTTATATATATATATATATATATATATATATATATATATATATATATATATATCTTTTTCCATGTTTTGTTGTAAATATATGATATAGGACTGTATTCACTAACTGTCTTAAAAATGTATAGTTTAACATTAGTTTTTTAAAAATTAATTTGAAATGCTACGTTCGTTAAAATTTAGAAGATCCTTTATTCAGAAGGCATCACTAATTTACTGAATAGTCGGTTAGCCGCAAATTGATGGAAACTGTTATCCGGTTTTCGAAACGGATAACCGGCGAAATCACTAGCCCCGGCCAAGCAAAATAATAAGATTGAGCAGGGGTTGATGGCCAAGGCTAGAAAAAAATTTATAATTTTTTAAGACTTGAAAAATTGTAACTTTAAAGACTTAAAAAGCTAGATAAAAGAAATCATGAAAATGGGTAAGAGTTATACGGTTTTTTTGATCTGCAAGATTAATACTAGTATTTATAGCATAAAGGGACATATGCAGTGAAAGGATGCAACTTGTTGAATAAGAATCTAAGCAAGAATAAGTTTTGGTTTATCGATATAGAGATAATAGCTTGTTTGAGCATTGACCATAATAGTATTTGTAGAAAAAAGGAAGAAATGCAATCTTACAACGATGGAAGAGTGGCTCAAAATCTTTTAGACTTTGTCTGGGAGTAAGAGGGTTGTTATTTGTCAATATAAGAATGTCAACAATATTGCAATATTTTTTTGCAGTAAATAAATGAGTTTTGTTGTCTAACAAAACTTGTGGATTTTAATTCCAGAATTTAAATACCCACGTCACTGCAAGCCTTAGGCTGTTACAGAAGAGAGATCAGATTATAAACTGGCTGGCTTGTTCTAAGCATTCAAAAAGTGAAGATTTTTTGTCAAAACAAGAGTATAAAGTTGAGTTGACTGCAAATAGTGCTACTTTAGATGTAAAATTTAAATGAAGATTGTTATTGTAGATAAGAAACAATACAGGAGCAAAGATAAAACCTTGTGGTACTCTTAAAGTTACTTGAAATAAAAAAGAGCGTAGGCCTTCAAGAATAACTTTAATACTGCATTTAGAAAGATTAAAAATTTCTAAAATTTAATGAAGTATCTCAAAAACTTTGTATAAAGAAAATAATAAAAGATGGAGGACTAATCGAAAATAATAAAAGATGGAGGACTAATCGAAAATAATAAAAGATGGAGGACTAATCGAAGGATAGTTAGAGAGGTCAAAGTGTTTTCTAGAGTTTTGAAAAATTGCAACCATTTATTTAGCACTTTTCAAAAGTTGAGTAAAATTTGAAAAGAGTTTTGGAGAATATTTTTTAAGACTATGATGGAAATTTTGTCTGAAGCACAAACTGTAGTTTGTATTTAATTGAGAGTTAACTTTAGCATTGGAAGCCAGAGTGATTTGGATGTTTAACAATGGGTTAATCTGTTTAACTGATATGGCAGGAAGAATATAGCCATTAGATTCAAGAGTCAAGTTAGATAAAAAGTTCTTTCCAAATAACTCTGTTCTATTCTACACTGTTGAAGACTTACCAAAAGTCTCTAGAACCTAGCATCTGATCCTTATTAGGGCTTACTAAGCCTTAATAAGGATTATTTCTTATTCACATCCTTATTAAGCCTTAAATTAAGGATGTGAATAAGAAATAATTTAAGGGTTTGAATAAGAAATAATCCCTAATAAGGATTATTAAATGGTATAAAAATCTTGTTTATTCATCAATGATGGAAAGAACAAAGATTTGTATACCATTTCAAGCAATTATATATTATTTTCATAAAACAAACCGTCCTATTTAGCTACTATTTAAGTTTCTAATTAAGTAAAAAAAAAACAAAAAAAACATAAAATTTCATCAAGCTAACGCAAAAATTTATTTATAATTTAGTAAGTAAACGCAAAACCCAAAACAAAAAACGTCATAAAATACGCAAAAAATATATAATATTTGTTCAATGAACATATTGAAGACCATGTTCTAAAGGACATACAGGTCCAATAAATGGGCACAGACAATGTCTGTGTCCATTTATTAGACCAGTATGTCCTTTAGAACATGTAATTTTTAAACTTGTTCTAATAAATCTTTATTTATCTATGTGTAAATATCTTATGTTTTACAAATGTAAATATCTTATGTGTTACCTATGTAAATATCTTATGGGTTACATATGTCAACATCTAATGTTTGTAAATATCTTATGTGTTACATAAGGTATTTACATACACGGCAATTGATTTGCACAATAAATTAAGGTACAGCAAACATAACGTACTGATTTTTTTGGATTTGCGTTTCTGCTCTTTGCTTTAATTTTTATTCATATATTTTATATATAAAGCAGTTAAATTGTTACAAAAGTTGTTTTTTTGTTTCTGTTGTTTATATTAAAAGGAAAGAAAAAGGAGATTTATTAAAGAAACAGTTGTCTTTAAATGAGATTGTAGAGACTTATTCAAAAAAAAAAAAATGTTTTTAATGAATTTTTAAAATTGGCTTTTATGCAAATTTATCTTTACATAATTGGTGTTGGGATTGTTAGGTGGTTGTGTTGGGTTTGCTAGTGATTCAGGTTTCCAATAACTATTTATTTTTTTGTAGACTTTTATTTTATGTATATACATTTTTGGAGTTAATTTATCATTTTTTAAGAAACGAGAAAAAAACCGATCCATGCAACGAATTGATAATGGAGAAATTACCTTCTTACTTGATTTCAAAACAGCTGAAGCTTTTATTCCTGAAATTCCAAAAGTTACAATTAAAGTAAGACGTACTACAAATGAGTATTCTAAGGAAGTTCAAATTGTAAAAGTAAAATATGAAGTAGTGCAAGCAACAAAGGTAAATTTAAATATCAGCAAAATATATGTAGCAATTTATCTATTTTTAATATCTTCCTATCATAATTTATTTATATCCATAATACCATAATTTTTTAATACTTTTATAATTTTTTAATACTTTAATAATTTTTTAATATTTTAACAAAGTTTTTCGATTCTGGTATTGCCCGGCATTAGTATGCACAGTGAGCCATAAAGGCTGTCAGGTTCGAAATCTCACCACCTCAGATTTTTTTTTTTTTTTTAAGTAACCTAAGTTTGTATAAGTGGTTTTCAAGTGCAAACCAAATCTGAACGCGATCAGAAGAGTTAGTAATTTAAGTTTAAAAAAAGTAAAAAGGACTAAATATTTAGCAATTAAAATGATGTTATCCACCATTTTCGGCTTCTTTTTTAAAAATAATTTTCAACTGATAAGAAAAATAATTGGAGGAAAACCCACAGAGCGGTAAAAATGGCGGATTTGAAGCCATTTGTTTGGAAAAAAAAGGTGAATATTCAAAATTGTTATCAAAAGTACAACCATCTATAGAAAATAAAATCAAAGAGTATATTTGGTACAATGAAGGTTTCATTGTTTGCCCTGACGTAATATGTTCAAATTGTAGAAAAAACATATTTTTTTTGGAGAAGGGATCAATTACTTATCTGTCAAACTGTATGAGTAAAGTATCTCAAGTACAGAGTTTATTAAATTTAAATGATTAATACATAAATAAATAAAGAATAGTTTTTTATAAAGTTTATGTTTCGGAATTAGGTTGACAGGACAAGAATTAGGTGCAGAACTGAACTTAGTGATATTGTTCAACCATCTTGTGTAAAACACTAGCTGTAGAATCACCAAAGGAAAATATATGCAGTTGCTGCTTTTCTCTCCTTGCAAGAGGTTTACAAATAAATATTAAATTATTTGATAAGTAAATAAAAAGTTGTCAAATATTTATGTATACATACATATTTAATTATAATTTGTAAATTGTAAACAATATGTAAATTGTAAACAATATATTATACATAATTAGTTTTTTTTAGTTATAATTTATATATATATAATTTATATATATAATTTATATATATATAATTTATATATATAATTATATATATATATAATTTATAACTTAAATAAAAAAAAACCTTATTTTTAGGCTTAATAAGTTTATATAAATTTTATATTTAATTTTATTCTTCATAGCAGTTATAGTTCTGGTCAGGCTGTTTTAAACCTAATTAATTTGTCAGAAAACCTTTATTCCACATCATGTGACCAAGTTGCTTTAGGCATAATTAAAAACAAGATGAAGTGAGAAAGCATAGAGAGAGGCCAATACTTTAAAATAATAGCTAAGTTTTTTATTTTCATTATAAAATTGTTGATAAAAGATTTTAATGTTCATATAGTCTATAATATATATTATATATTATAAAACTTAAAGGCATAAAAAAATAGATATGAGGCATATAATTTAACAATTATTTTGATTGCTAACTTTTTTGAAATATTTGTATTTCAACTTTATTTATGATATATTAATAAGGATGTGAATAAGAAATAATCCTTATTAAGGCTTAATAAGGCTTACTAAGCCTTAATAAGGATTATTTCTTATTCACATCCTTATTAAGCCTTAAATGAAGGATGTGAATAAGAAATAATTAAAATAAGTTTTATGATATATTATATTTATTTATACTTTATTTTTAAGGTGGGAATCCATTAACTTTAACCGTTGAAACTAAAGATAAATCTTTCAGAAAGTCTTTTAATCAGATATCATTCCAAACAGTTATGGAGTTAACTCTATACTGGAATTTACAAAAAATCAAACATCAAAAAATGATATCAAGTCTGCGTAAGAATCTAGGGTCGTCTACTGTTGTTGAGAACAATGTAGTTAGCATGATGACATCATTGCAACAAGAAATTGAGTCTAAATATAAAATAGAACAAGATGATTTTATTTGGAATGATGAAACTGTAATTAGATCTCAAACTAATTTGATACCTATTGTTCATTGCCTCAGAAAGTTTTTGAAAGTTAAAGAGTGCACAATTGGACAAGAATTAGGCAGTAATGTTTCTTCAGAGTTCAAAGTTTTGACCTACAGCAGTTTGCAAAAATACATTTAAATGCAGAGCTGAATGTTACTTGGAAAGTACGTCTTGTAGTTTGTCATATTTTTCCATTTGTGAAATTTAATTCTTGTTCTCTTGGATCATATGCTGAACAGACTGGAGAGGCTGTTCACAGCGCCTTTAAACCAAGTTGGTCTCGAAATAAACGAAGGATTGGGCATATAGATTATGGTAAACGAATAATATCTGTAAAATCTCTAAAAACAAATAAAACACTACCACTTTTTGCATAAAAAAGGTGTAAATATTTCAATATATAAGTAATTGTGTTAATATTTTTATTGCATTTATTGTTTTTTCCTTGTTATTTTTCCTTTTTTTTCTTCCAAAAAAATTAAATTTTTTTGGTACTTCTGACCTACTTTAAAATAACATATTTAAGCAGTATCTATCTTAATATAAAAAAAAAAGTTAGAGGTGGGGAGAAGTTCAACCTGGTGGTCTTAGTGTATAAAGTATCAAAAAAATTAGAAAATACAATCAAGAGTACACAAATTAGCAGCAATGAAAAAAATTAATTGAGTACTTAAACTGTTAATTTGATTTTAGGCGGTACTTTGAAAAAACTCTTTTTTGTTCTTCATTTTGGATTTATTTACATATCTTTTGATTTTTAACACTTTCAATGATTTTTAACCAGTGAAAGAGATTTTCAACCTTTTTTTTTAGAGGACCAACAAAGTTCAAACTTATTAGACATTCAATTTTTTTGAATTCTTTATTTAGAATTATAAAATAAATTGTTTGTTTCTCCTGTAGTTGTACAATGTTTTATTTTCATATCACTAGATCTTGTATCTTATCTCAGAAGTTAGGCTCTAGAAACTTTTAGAAAATCTTCAACAGCGCTGCTAACAAGAGTAGGTCTAACATTCCACCTCTCATTCATGGGACTGATCTTATTACCTATCCCAAGGATAATGCAGAACTATTTGCAAAGAACTTTTCTTCTAATTCTAATCTTGAATCTCATGGTTATTCTCTTCTTTCCGTTCCAGTTAAACAGGTTAACCTATTGTTAGACATTCAAATCACTCTAGCTTCCGTTTCTTAAGTCATATCCTAATTAAACTCTTCTACAGCTTATGGTCCAGACAACATTCCTGTCATAGTCTTACAAAAGTGTTCTCTAGAACTCTCTTCAATTCTCTCTAAATTATTTAATAAATGCTTGACTTAATAAAGTCCTATTTTCATGCATGCTGGACAATTGCATCTCTGGTTCAAATTTTCAAAAACTTTGGTGAACATTCTGACCTCTCCGATTATTGTTGGATCAGTCTTCTTTCTGTTATTAGCAAGATGTTTGATCAACAAATTTCTCTTATCTCATTTTGAGTCAAATAACTTACTGTCAGGCAATCAATACGGTTTTTGGTCTTCTTCCTCTACGCTGACTGCTAGCTGCTGTGGCTGAAAAGTTTTATTGAGCATAAAATGGTGGAGAGGCTAGGGCTATTGTTTTTGATATATCTAAGTTGTAGTGGCTTGTAAATTTTAACTCCAACAAAACTCAGTTATTTACTGCAAACAACTATTGCAGTACTGTCTACATTCCTATATTAATGAATGGCAGCCCTCTCACTGAGTCCTCTTCTTTATGTCTTCTTGGTATATATATCATAATATATATATTTTAAAAGTGCCTTAACTACACCGAGAAGCAGCACTTTCCGTTTGTGGTTTTGAAAAAAGAGACGGTTTTGTGAGAGCACGAATGAATAACAGAAAAACTTTGCCCGAGCTTAAATCAAAAAAAAATTTTAGTAACCTTTTTATAACAAAATTATAAACAAAAACATTTTTATGACAATTTTATAACTTAAATTTATTTTATTTTAAATGTTGTTAAGTTGAACTATAAAAACATCATTCCAACAAATAAAGTCTGAAAATTTATTATGAAAAAGATTCCAATTTTTACATTTTTTTTCAATATTATAAGGCATTTTTCCCCGCGAAAATTTATTTTTTTTAGAAAAAAAAATTATTCACGTTTCACAGCATATGGTAATATATATAAAAAAAATCTAAATAGTTTCTTATTTCAATAATTTTAAAATTTTGAACCCCCTTGCATTTATGCATAAATGAACAATTTTACCTTTTTGAAAATTGCAATCCCGCCTAGGTAAGAATTATTTTTTTTTAATTTTTTTTTGGAAGTTCATTTTTACATATAGTGGCACCATTAAAATCATCCGCCAAATTCGTGTATGTATGTATGTATATATGTATGTATGTATGTATGTATGTATGTATGTATGTATGTATGTATGTATGTATGTATGTATGTATGTATGTATGTATGTATGTATGTATGTATGTATGTATGTATGTATGTATGTATGTATGTATGTATGTATGTGTACACATGTGTGTATGTGTACACAACTATGTGTGTATGTGTATATTTTGTATATGTGTGTGTGTATTAATGTATGGGTATGTGTATATGTATGCATGTATATGTGTATGTATATGTATGTATGTATGTATGTATGTATGTATGTATGTATATATATATATATATATATATATATATATATATATATATATATATATATGTATATATATATATATATATATATGTATATATATATGTATTAGTGATCACTTTTTTGGCTGATGCCGTTACCGATGCCGATGAATGGGAAAAGGCCGACACCAATGCCGATACCGATGAATTTACTAATTATTAAAAATTTTAAAATATAAAACCATCCAACTTTAAATTGGTATTGGTAAACAAATACTTGGATATTTTATCTCTAGTTCCATCAACTAAAACTCATTCTCATTTGATTAATCATTCAGCATTTGTTTACTGTATCTGTCCCTGCATGCTCTAAAAACTTTTATTTATCTAGTTTTTTCCCTGCACTTCAACTTTTTGGAACACTCTCCCAAATCTTCTGTCAACCGTTACCTTGCTCTATAACTCTATTCTTTTTTTCTAGTAATTCCTAACTTAATAGTGGTTGCAGCCTTGTTGGGAGTGAATCAGAAAGAAAAAAA
>NC_061164.1:31615975-31638475 GCF_022113875.1 Hydra vulgaris
ACACATGAAACTCAGAGTTGCATATATATATATATATATAGTTTTATGTAGTGTTGTATTAAAATAATACACAACTCTTGTTCGTTGAAAAGTGCTCAATATTTAAGAAATTTATTTTGATTATATATAAATTTCATAACAGAGCGGTTTATAATTAAAAACGAAAAAAGAAAAAACTTTTTTTATGGAACTTTAAGTTTCATGCCTAACGGCGATCATCAGCCATATATTACAAAATTTAAAATAGACGTTAAAATTACAATTAAAATTACGGTGGTGTGAGTTCTAATGTTTCCATGGAAACAAAACTTTAAGTTTTTAGAGTATCACGTGGCGTAAAAGTGACGTAAACCAATCAGGATCAATCTGCTATATATATATATATATATATATATATATATATATATATATATATATATATATATATATATATATATATATATATATATATATATATATATATATACTTTACCTGTTTTGGAGCTGAAGAATCAGCTTCAATCCACTGTAAAATCTTTTTGTTTTAGTTTTGGATCATAATGGTAGATCCATAATTATAAAACAGCGCAAAAAATCAGTTTTATTCTACTTATAACGCTCTGAGAAATTTCTTTTTGATTTTTTGTTTTTGTTGAATTGTTAACAAATGCAGCACTAACTTTTTGAACAGCTTTTTTAAATGTAATTCTTTATACAAGTTATGGAGTACTTGTTTATCTGAGATGCCAATGGTATCAGCAGTAATTCTGTAATAACTCGTTTATCTGAGATGCCTATGGTATCAGCAGTTCATACATAGTCAAACTTTGATCTTTACAAACAATTTCTGGTGTTGTTCCACTTTTAAGACATCCACTATGTTATCTATCTTCAACGCTTAAATGGCATTTAAAATCTAAAACCCATCGTTGCACATTTAGAAATATTGGAGCTGATTTCTTCAACACTTTAACCCATTTAAAAGAATTTCTGTTGTAGTAAACCTTTCAAAATAAAGAGTTTTATCACTGCACAATATTCAGTTTTTTTCCATTGTAACAAAATAAACTGTGTCGACTTTAAATAGCTTATAAACAAACAATGAATTGATAAATAAAAATATAATATTTCGTGTGTTTAAATGAATATATATATATATATATATATATATATATATATATATATATATATATATATATATATATATATATATATATATATATATATATATATATATATATATATATATATATATATATATATATATATATATATATATATATATATATATATATATATATATATATATATATATATATATATATATATATATATATATATATATGTATATATATATATATATATATATATATATATATATACACACCAATAACTGGTTGGTTACCAAGGCTGATGCCGATTGTTTTGAAAAATGAGTCTTGTCAATTTTGTGTTTCTATATTGTATAAAAAAAATATAATTATTAAATTATTTTATAACATATAGAAAACTGACTTTTTTAAACAACTGGCACTAGCCAATGGTTACCAAGACTGATGCCAAGGCCGATGCATTGGTACACCCCTACTTAAAAGAAGCAAAATTATGAAAATTATTTAAAAAAAAAACAATTTATTTTATACTTTCGGTTTTAAAGTAGCACATTGCATTTTAAAAGTATTTTATATGTAAAGAAACTTAAAAGTTATCAAATTTATTTCTTGTTATCAAAAGCTGATACCTTGAATTCTGCTTTTAAATATTGGTCATTTAAGCTTGGATAGGAATGCTGTGCGATTGAACGCTAACATTTTTTAAAATGTGAATGATTTTTTATTTTTGAAAATTTGACCACAACTGTTTAAATGTTTTGATGATTCAGAAATGCGCTGAAAAATGTAATGCTGAGCTAAATTTAAGTAGGAAGAAAATAATGTTAAAAGAATACTAAAGAAAAAAGAAAACAAATTCTTTCAAAAAAGAAAATATACAAGCACTAAAATAAAACTCAAAAAGTCAATCTGAAAGCAAAAATTACTTTTGTTACATTTTTAATTGCATTTAAAATAAATTACTTTAAAATAAAGATACTTTTAAAACGTTTTATTAAAGTTACGCTAAACAATTATACAATTAAATAATTAGCAAAATTACTTCTAATGATTGTTTAATAAATGAATAAATTTTATTTAAATTATTTAAAAGTGCTACTTATAATTTTTTAAAATTGTTTAAACTTGTTTAAATTATTTTTTCAAAAAAGTTGCAAAAAATAAAAAAGAAAATTTTTTTTTTTTAAAAATAGCAATAAAAAAAAACATTTTTTAAAAAAATAATTAAACTAGTTTGAACTTATTGTAATTAAAAGTAAAAAAACAAAAAATAGATTTTAAAAAGTTGTAAAAAAAAAAATATTACAAGATACTTTAAAATAAAATAAATAATAAAAAATTAATCAACAAAATACATGCTTAAGTAGAAAAAAGTTATTTTATATTCTTGTATAATTTTTATAAAATCTTCCTATATGCATTCTTAAGGTGGTATCAAGCCATTTTTCTATTTCCTTATATTTTACACATAATAAATACCATTTATGGATTACTAGCATAATAGATAAAAA
The DNA here is from genome assembly GCF_022113875.1 of Hydra vulgaris. Taxonomy (NCBI): domain Eukaryota; kingdom Metazoa; phylum Cnidaria; class Hydrozoa; order Anthoathecata; family Hydridae; genus Hydra; species Hydra vulgaris. The sequence continues at coordinate 31,618,578 of NC_061164.1, forward strand.
TCTAAAACGTAATGCAAAAACTTTTTTAATTTGAAAAAAAATAATTGCTGACTTACCAAAAAAAGGTGAAAATGTTAACATCCCAAGAACATAAATATCTTAAGGTTATATCAATACTAAAGGTTGAAGTTTTGAAAAACGCTAGTATATTAGTGTAGTTTGTGGCTACACTAATATACTAAATTTACTAGTATATTAGTGTAGTGTAGTAGGCTAGACTAATATACTAGTTTTTTACTTATACATTTATACACAAAATGCGTTATTTTTAAACAATCATTGTAATTAATTTTTTATTATATTTAAAGTCTTTGCAACTTTAGAACAGATCAATGATTAAAAGTTGTTCATAAAATAACAAATATTTTATTGCATTTAAATAATAAAAGCATTAAAACAGCCATGGTCAAATTCTAAAAAAAAAAAACATAAGCATGGTCAATTACAGTGTACTATTGCATGCCACACTGGAAAATAGTACTACAAAAACGTACTATAAATGTTTTTTGCTCAAATTTCATTTTCACTACTGAAATTACACTTTAATATTTTTAAGTAGTTAATATTTTTAAAGTAGTTTAATAATTAATTTTTACTATAATGTAGGAATTTCAGCTAATTTTATGTAAAAAGGTAATTTTTGAAGCCCTACTGTTTCATATTTTTTAAATGCTCAATTAAAACTAATTTGCTTCATCACTTTAAAAGTTATTTTCTATAAAAATTTTTATGAATAAGTATAAAGTGTTATATATTTTTAAAAGCATCATGTTATGGATATTTTAGAGTTTAAGTAAGTTTTTTTATTGAGAATTAATTTTGATGGACATGCATTATATTATTTTTGAATTTTGTGGTGAAAATGTTATTAGCAATTTTTGAACACTGCATCATTTACAAAATAATTGAAAAGTTTTTATGACTGCAACAAATTTACAATAGAAATTAAATACTTCGTTACTTTTTAAAATGACAACTTTTAAGTGTTTGAAATGTAAACTGTTACGTTACTATATTGATGGAGGAAGGTCAATTCAGACACTCAATAATTTTAAAAGAAAATTATCAAGTTTCTCAGGATAGCTTGTGTTTCATAAGTGCTAAAAGTTTTGGTACATATGCTACAAGCTCTCCCCTCAGGTGTTATGATAAGTGCTGAAAGTTTTGGTACATATGCTACAAGCTCTCTCCTCAGGTGTTATGATAAGTGCTGAAAGTTTTGGTACATATGCTACAAGCTCTCCCCTCAGGTGTTATGATAAGTGCTGAAAGTTTTGGTACATATGCTACAAGCTCTCTCCTCAAGTGTTATGATAAGTGCTGAAAGTTTTGGTACATATGCTACAAGCTCTTTCCTCAGGTGTTATGATAAGTGCTGAAAGTTTTCGTACATATACTACAGAAACTTCCCAAATTTATGTGAGTTATTAAAGCTGGTACTTCTGATCCCTAGAAAACCGCGTTAAAAAACTATACAGTAAAAATATCTAAGAACTTGATGAAGATACTTTGCAGCATTTAAAAGTTGATTATATAATTTATTCCATAAACACTCACTTTATAAAAATTTGTTATTAATAAAATATTCTGAATATTTCTATTATAAGCATTTTATAATTTCTTGAAGATATTCATGTAAATGTTGAAACATATGCAAACTAATTAATTACATGCAACAATTAAAAATTTAAATTATGATGCAATTATACCTAATATAAGGAAAATGTTTGTTAAAAAGTTTAAAAAGTACGTGTTTGTTTTTTGTCTAGAGTTAAGCCGAAAACTTGTATAAATGTTTTATATATATATATATATGAATTTAATGTAAATATATTTTTCAATTAAATAAGCATTTTATGTATTTTATGCTATTTCGAATACTTTAAAAGTTTTTCATATAATTAAAAAGAACATGTTTAATTAAAAATAAAATAAAAATGAACATTTTGAAGTTTTTGATTTTTTGTTTATAAATTTTATATTTAAATTTTGTTTTTTATAAAAAAAAATGTTCTTAGAAGCGTCATATACTACTTTGTATTTGTGCAAAATGTAAAGTAGTTTAAGTTCAACACATAAGTATCAAAAAAGTTATTGATTTTTGATCCAAAAGAGACCTTTATTTTCCACAGTGTGGCATTCCTGTCCAAGCCTGGTCATAAATAGTCTTTTCTCTTGAATCGCTAAAAAAAGAATGATTGCAAGGAAATGCATTATGGTTGAGGCTTAAAACATTACCAAGTTGTTTCAAATTTAAATTTAAATTTCTATGACTGAGATTGTGAAGAGTTTTTTCAGTTTTAAAAATTTTACAGCAGATTATTTTTAAAAAAATTTCAAAGCTATTTAATATTATTATATCATATTATATCATATAAGTAAAGTGTTTTTTGACATGTTTGTTTAAAAAATAGAATAGAAGTGTTGTTTAAAAAGAAGTTTTTAACTCACTAAATATAAAGCTGTTCACAACAAATTTATTGATACAAGTTCTGAAAAGATTCTTCATCATAAAAATTAAATTTTGAATTAGACAATTCAATTTGGGAAAAACCTTAGCTCTATCAAAAAAAAAGTTAATTTTATATTGGATGAGTTACTTCAAAGTTTTTTTAAATTTAGTTTATAAACACAATTGTACTCTAAAAACATATTTCCAATGCAATATAAAATTTCATTCAAATGTCAATAATCTACTTTATTCAAGTGCCAATCTATAAAAAAAACTGCACATAATGCAAAAGGTTAAATCACATTTTTTTAAATTTAAATTTTGCATTCAATCTTGCATATGTATTCAAAGCACTATAGTAATTCTGTATCAACGTCTTTGTTTTTATATTTTAAGATACCTTAAATAGTATTTTATTATTTAAAAGTTGTTTTACTTTGATTATAAAGGTTCAGCATTGCGGAGTGAGGAAATAATGAGTTCAGAAACATTGCGTAATTCATCCTCCTCTTCCATTAGTTCTTTGTTTTCAAGATTTCAAGGTAAGTTGTTTTATTATTGTTAGTACATTAGTGTTAAAATGTTTAAATAGTTGCAGAAGTAATCATATTGCAAAGTATTGACACATAGATTTGATAGTCAAATATTTTTATTGGTTGGTCAAGTGAATTTTTTTTTATCAAGCACTTCTAACATAATTGTTATCCTGAGGATGGAGTTTCACCTACATTAATCCACTACTTAGTTTTAATTGGATCTTACAAGACCGTGATTTTTATTATCTTATTGGCCTCTTCTTTTGGTTTATATATATATATATATATATATATATATATATATATATATATATATATATATATATATATATATATATATTTATTGTGGATTATAATTTTTTATTTCCTCTTTATATGTGCTTATGTAAATATGGAGAGATATGTTTTATATATTCCTCAGGAGTCTGAGTTTCATTTTTATTACTTGCGTGATGCCTGTATTTTCTAATAGCTTAGTAATATCTTTATCATTTAGTATGATGTTTGGTGTTGATACAGAAAGTTAAATATAACTATAGATGTATTTTATGTATCGTTGTTTAGTGTATTTTCAACATCAATTAAAACTTCTTTATGTTTTCCTAAAGTCAAATGAAGTCTTTCAGTTGCTTTATGTAATGATCTATTTACTAAACCTACTATTTTTTCAAAGAATTCTTCTTAACATGGACTGCTTGTTAAATTGAACTTCAATTTAATTTATTTCTTTCACTTAGATATTCACTCACCATTGAGTATTTTTGCAATTGACTGATCCATCTTGCAGTACTTATAAATGTTTTAGCACTGCCACTTATTATAATTGCAGGTGTGTCTATTTGTGCTTCAAAGAAAATCTTTATTTTCCATTGTTTTTACAGGATCTAAGTGGATTGCTCTTGAAGTTGTACATGGATAAAGTACAATGTAGGATTTTGTAACACTGTTTGCTTACTTTAAGTTTGATTGGACCTGCAAAACTTAAGTCAACAGTTTCAAAAGGATATTAACCTTTAGTTCCATTCTTTGGCAAATCAGTTGTTATTGGAGCTAGCTTTTGTTTGCACCTGAACCTTTTACACCAATTCCAATTGTTTCTTATTATTTTGACTTCCCTACATTAGATATCCGTACAATAATACTCTCAAAATTTTGACATAGTTAGGCCAGTCATTCTGTGATGTGTTTATTAATTTTCTCTTTGAATAAACAAATCTGTAAGGGATGTTTGGAACGTAAAAATATTAGATGATCTTGTACACAACCAATCTATTGTGTTGGTTATCTATCTTGTACGCTACCTGTCTATTGTGTTAGGTATCTATCTTATACACAACCCATCTATTGTGTTGGGTATCCATCTTGTACACAACCCATCTATTGTGTTGGGTATCTATCTTGTACACAACCCATCTATTGTGTTGGGTATCTATCTTGTACACAACCCATCTATTGTGTTGGGTATCTATCTTGTACACAAGCCATCTATTGTGTTGGGTATCTATCTTGTACACAACCCATCTATTGTGTTGGGTATCAATCTTGTACACAACCCATCTATTGTGTTGGGTATCTATCTTGTACACAAGCCATCTATTGTGTTGGGTATCTATCTTGTACACAACCCATCTATTGTGTTGGGTATCTATCTTGTACACAACCCATCTATTGTGTTGGGTATCTATCTTGTACACAACCCACCTATTGTGTTGGGTATCTATCTTGTACACAACCCATCTATTGTGTTGGGTATCAATCTTGTACACAACCCATCTATTTTGTTGGGTATCTATCTTGTACACAACCCATCTATTGTGTTGGGTATCTATCTTGTACACAATCCATCTATTGTGATTTTTCTATAATCTTAATCTTTCTGAAGTTTTTTTTTTCTTTCTATTTTTTCAAAGTCATTGAAGCATTTTGATCAACTTCAGTGTGGCGTTGTCCCATTCAGTTGATGACAACTCACCTGAACATTTTTTTTATTTCTGAGGTTGTGAATCTTTAAAATCCATGCCATTATTATTATAATATTTGCTTGTTGATACTTGTAAATATTCAAACTTCAACAGTTGTTAAAAATTGTGTAAATAGTTAAACTTAAATGTTGTTAAGTAAAAGACCCTCTATCCAGTTGGTTTGATTAGTGATTTTTTCTTAAATAATAACATTATATTTGCTAAGATCGTTCAGTTTCTTTTCTAGTTTTCTCAGTAAGCTGTCCATCCTTGCAGTACTCTCATCTTAGTTGCTTAGTTTCTGACACTACTCTTTCGATGGTAACCCTATGTACTAAAAACCGGTCATGTCTTGCTGTAATTATTTTTTTAAAATCATTGTACACTTCACTTTGGTTTCCTTCACTTTGATCCTCTAGACCAAGTATATCCATGCTGTAAAGTTCTTTGTAGCAATCATTAATTGGCTATTTTGATAGACTGATCTAATCATTGTTCTTTTGATTCACATTTCATTGGTTTTTATTTTAGGTACTTAATTTGTGTAGATAATGCCTACAAACTACCAGCTCCCATGTCCAAGAGTCTTATCACTTTATATTTACTAATATCCACAACAATTAAATGATTTGTCCAATTCAATTGTAAAGATACCTTTTTTGATTAGTTTTTATTACCACGTACGTACGTCCTTAAATAAATGATGTCTTATTTTACAATTGTAGCAAGAATATTTACTTTGACAATTGATTACTGTGTGTTTTATTGACATTTAGTTAAAATATTGATGATTTTTTTGAGAAATTGTTTATTTTGTTGAATTGAATTTTTGTTTGTTCGTGGCTGCAATGATTTTGCAAATGCTGTAGATAATACAGTTAAGTTTGACTTCATTATGCTGGTCAATCCTTGGATCTATTTTGTTCAATATCTTTATAAATGATTTATTTTTATTTATTAAAGATACGGAACTATGTAATTTTATTGATGATATCACTATTTATCCTTGTGATTATATCTTTGAGGAGGTTATTTTTTGTTTGCAAAAAGAAGTAACCAATACCATCAATTGGTTTCAATTAAACTCGATTGTTACTAACCAAGATAAGTTCCATTTCGTTTAGTTGGTTTAAAAAACACAAAAAATATATTGCTAAAAATAGGTAATGTAAGGGTTTTTGCCTACTACTTGATATAACAGTTAATAAAGATCTAAAGTTTGGGGAACACATTAAACAGTTATGTAATAAAGCTAAAGGTAAACCTTTTGCTTTTTCATGCATAAATTTTTTATCCTGTGATAAATCTATTTTGCTGTTTAATTCTTTTATTTTGTCTAACTTTTCTTATTGTCCTTTAGTTTGGATGTTTTGTTCAAAAAAATATGACAAACAAATAAATTGATTTCATAAAAAAGCTCTAAGTATAGTCTTTGATAATAGTTCTAGAATCCACCTAAGAAATTTGAGATTTCTTATGATGGAAACTTTTAAATATATTAGTTTAATCCAATTTTTATGAAAAATTTTTTTACTATAAAAAATCTTACATATAAACTCCGTTATAGCAAAACTCCTTCTACCTCCTAAAGGCTCCATAGATGATTCACGTTATATAGAGCCACCTTGCTCTGGAACATTCTAAATAATGCACGGCTGTTTCAGAGTGAGCTTTACGGCTTCTTGTTTTTTTTTTGAAAATTTTGACCTAAAGAGTGTTACTAAAACATTTATAACTTTTGAAAGATTTGAGATAATTTTGTTTTGTAAAAGGAATAAAAACAAAAATAAAATGTTTTAAAAAAGCCTTTAAAAAACTTAAGCAATTCTTTTTTATGCATACAGTTTTAATAATATGGTGTTAGGTTGTTAATAAATAAAGACTCTAATAAAATAATTCATGACCACAACTGAGTTAAAGTTTTTGAATTAACCTTGTTTTTGGTAATAAAATTATTTTATGGCACTCGAATCAATCTTTTCTCACAAATAAAAAAATGTTTCTTTAAATATACAAATAGCTAATTTATATTGTTTGATGTGTTTTTATTCTCATAAAAAACTTTTTATAATGAGTTGATCAATTAATAAGTTCTTTAAGTAGAAAACGATCTTTGAACACCAAGTTGATAATAGATTTATGCACCATTCTAAAGAAAAAACCGGCTAACTTTGTTTATTTTATACTTCAAAATTCGTCTCGCTAAGAAAGTTGTTTTCATAAATTTTATTACATATTTGCTTGGGACCTACAGAATTTAAGGTCACGTGAATGTTTTAAAATGTAAACAATGTTTTTGCGCATTAAACTAGAAAAATTTGTTTCTAAACTAGCCAAGTTTGAAAACATATTTCATAACATAGCTAGAGGTGCAACAAACAATTTTTTGATTTTTATATGCAGAAAGGGTTGAAATTTCAATAATTTGGTGCAGATTACAAAAATAATACGATTTTCATTATTTAATAATAAAATTAAAAATGTAAATGCATTTAAAAATAGTTATAAAATAAAAAATAAGCAATCTGCACCAAAAATTAGATAGAATAGACATTTATTTATAAATGTTCCAAATTTCAACCATGAGGCATGTAGCTATCTTATGAAATTTTAGTTGACCCAAGTCAGGTTTTCCGTAAAAACCACAAAAAACAGAAAAGTGATCCCAAATCGTTAGCAATATTTAAACATTAATATTTTTATTCTGTTTAATGTAAATATTTATTTAAAAAAAAAAAAGATAGGTCTTTTATATTTTTTTTATTTGAAGATGAAGGTGCTTATAGGAAAAAAACACTACTTGTGTCAAGCTCGCTTTTATATTGAGTGAAACAGCCGTGAATGAGTCCCTGTCCGAAAAAAGTCTTAAAGTGTTCAAAAAATATATCAAGAGTTGGTATGGCAATAATTGCGTTTGCAAAATTTGTAATTTTTAAGATTTTGTTTTATTTTATACTGACTTGTATCTTTAGCTAAGATTTTATTGTTATAAATATTTCTTTTTTTAAATTGAAACAATTGTAAATTTTCATGACATTTTTTTTTTTATGAAACAATTATAATTTTTTTATATGACATTTAAATGTGTGTGTACTGTATAAAGTTAAATGTGTTGATTTAAATTAGTTTTAGTGTTAACATAAACTATTTTGTAAAAATCAACTTGAAATAAAGTTTAAAAAAAAAGTAATGGCACCATCAAATTTTGAAATTCATAGTTTAGAAGGTTTTTCTTTAAAACTATGCATTATGTTTTGAGTTGCTTCTAATTTTCATTCGCCAGGCTCTTTTTTTATGCAAGCAGTTTTTTCATGCTTCATCCTTTTTAAAATTTTTCTTTGCATATGGTGCTCTTCCAATCAATTCAAAAGTTTGCTTTGATGATTTAGTAAGATGTTCTGTTGTTTGTACCAGTTGTTGATTTCTTCATTGTTAGCATTTTCTTCATATCTTTTCAATTCTTCAATGTTGTGGATTAAGTTGTCCCCGTTAATTTTGTTTTGATAATTTCAAAATGGTTAAGTGAGTGTATGTTGATATTGTTTTATGACATACTAAGTTTTTTTTCAATAAGCAACATTTTTAAAAGTTGCTTGTCTTTTGGAAATGGTAGTTTCAATTTCCTTGAGAGTGTAGAAGTTGAATCTTTGTGTTGCTTTGTAGGAATTTCAATTTTGTGTTAGGTTTTGTTTCCTTTAATCAGTTGATGACTTAGTAGATTTCAATTGTAAAAGAGTAGAAAAGAATTGTAGAAGAGAATTATTAAAGAGTAGATTTCAATTGTAATTCTAGTTGTAAACCTTATGTTATAAATGCTAATTTCCTTTTGTTATCTAATAAATAAGGACGATCAATTTATACAAAATCTGACAAAAATTTCTAGTAAACTGGAATTTATAAGTGACTTAAAATGGATTACTAATTGATACCACAATTAAAATAAAAGATGCCATTCCATTTTATCTATTGGTTTACATAATTTTGTATTTAAATAATAAATGTATATGTCGCACCCCTTCTTCATCTATTAGGCTGCCACAGATGTATATATAATACATTGTTTCCAGTTTGGGTTGTTGAATGCATGATTGATTCTATGCATGAGTTTTGCTTGTATCTCTGTTTTTATGACTAGGCAACTCATTCTATTATCTCCTAATGAGGATACAGCTCTAAAACTCAGTTTTATGATTCTGAGGCCGGCTGGTATTCAGGTTTCACAAACTATGTAGTAGCTCCATCAACAGCTGTAAACCATCAAAGTACTAACAGTGTCATTTTGTGCAAGGATGTTGTCCTTGTTTGTACATTTGGTGTGCATTGTCAAGACCACATTTATAGGTTATTTTTTCTTTGTTATGGCTAAAGGTTTATTATTAGTAATGAGACATTTGCTTGGGCTATTAAGTTGTGTATTCAGTACTATCTATGCTTTGAGTCAAGTTCTTTTACAAATATAAAAATGACTAAAGTACCAAAAACTATAAAACTTACAAAAACCATTATTTCTACCAAGTTTTCTAAATCTATCGTTCACTAATATTTGTGGTCTTTGAAGTAATTTTTTCTCTATTGAGTGTTATCTCTTACAAAGTTCACCAGACCTTGTGACCCTGTGTTGATGGTTATCTTCCTTTAATTTGTAAAGACTCCAATACTCACACGTTTGACCTGTGCATTTACATTTGTGAGAATTCACCTATTAGTCAGGAAACTAGGTTTGAACCCACAGGCTATTCTTTTATGTGCTTTCATTAAGCACTACTTTACTCTATCGTCTTTCTCTTTTTTCTATATCGCTCTCTCTTTATTACAAGACTGCACACTTTTTGATGTTATTTTTGTTCATATTGATCAAGCCCTCTCTCTTTATCATTAAGCCAATATTGTTGTTGTTGGTGACTATACAATATTGTTGTTGTTGGTGCTCATCAAACTGAATGGCTTGGCTCTAGTGTCAGTGACTCTGCAAGCGTTAAGGCCCACAGCATTTTTCTTTCTCATTCTCTAACTCAAATCTCTAAGTCAATTCTCTAACTCGCTTTCCAGATCATCTGAATCATTTAGCTTCTCTACTTGACTTGTTTCTTATTTCTGATCCTAGTCAGTGCTCAGTTTCTCCACATTCACCCTTAGCTGCTTCTGATCAAGGTTTGATTTCTAAAACTATTATCTCGTTTTTCTTCATCATCAGAATCTCCCTATCATTATAACAATTTTAAAGCTGAGTGGGACTCTTTTTGTGATTTTCTTTGTGATGGCCCTTGGGTAGTAATCTTATTTTATCCTGCAGACAAATGTGCTTCTTAGATAACTTCTTGGATTTAGGCTGGCACAGAATCTTTTATTCACTCTCACTGATTCCAAGTCAAGGCTCACTCTTCTCCTTAGTTTCCCTTGCATTGTGCTGATGCAATTTTCAATCGAAACCAGTATTTTCATATCTATCAGCACAACAATTCCCCAGAGAACAGACGTTCGTTTACTATTATTAAAAGCCATCGCAAAAAAGTTTTGTCTAATGCCAAAGCCACCTATTCTCAGGTCACGAAATCTTGTATTTCATTTTAAAAGACTCTTGTGACTTCTGGAGAATCTGGAGAGGGCAAATCTGTTGATCAAACCCCTACCACATATAGCCGACAAGCAAGTTGATCCATTGCTTGACATTTTTATCACTCCAGCTTCTGTATCTAAAGTGATTTCCTACTTAAACTCTTCTACAGCTTGTAGTCCGGACAACATACCTGTTATAGTCTTGCAAAAGAGTTCTCTGGAGCTGTATACTTTCAAAACTATTTAACAAGTGCCTATCAGAGTCTTGTTTTCCAGCCTGCTGGAAAGCAGCATTTTCAAAAACTCTAGAGAGTGATCTGACTTGTCCATTTATCGTCCCATTAATCTTCTACCTATCATAAGCAAGGTTTTTGAGGCTTTAATTAATAAAAACTTAATCTCTCATCTTGAATCTAATAACTAATAATCTCTCATCTTGAATCTAATAACTTACTTTCTGATTATCAATTTGGATTTTGATCTTCTTATTTTACAGCTGATTTGCTAACAGTAATAACTGATAGGTTTTTTTTTTGTATATTAGATAGATTTGGAGAGGTCAAGGAAATCGCACTTGACATTTCTAAAACTTTTATCAAAGTTTGGCATGCTAGTATTCTCATCTGCTTTCTTCTTACGGTGTATCAGGTAAAATCTTTAAGTTTATTGAACCCTTCCTCTCCAATCGTAATATTAAAGTTGTCCTCAATGGACAGCACTCTTCTTCATATTATATAACCTTAGGGGTTCTTAAAGGTTCTATCCCTGGCTGTATACTCTTTTTAATTTGTATTAATAATCTTACAGATTTTCTCACATCTAAGTTGGCATTGTTTTCTGATGATACTGCCGTATGTTCTTGTCTTGAAAAGAAGTCAACACTCTCTGATTGCTTGGAGGGGGCATTTGAACTTTAAAAGGATCTACCACTTCTGCTGAGGCTCTCAGTGGCTGGTGAACTTTAATCCTGATAAAACTCAGTTATTTTCAGCCAATCGTTATAAAAATAATCTAAATCTTTCTATATTTATGAATGGTAATGTACTCGAATCATCCCTTCATCTTCTGAGATTAACTCTTACCTCCAATCTTTCTTGGAAATCATATATAAAATCCATTGCAAAATTAGCATCTGCTAAGGTTGCATCTCTTCATTGTGCTCTCCACTTTTTTACTCCGCATTCTATTCTTCATCTTTATAAATCTTAAATCCATCATTGTATGGATTGTTTTTATATCTGAGGTGAACCTTCCAATGATGCTCTTTCTCTTTAGACAAAGTGCAAAAATGCATTGTAAACATAGTTGGACCTGCTCTTGCGGTCAACCTCCAACCATTATCACATTGTCGTAATAATGTTTCTCTTTCTTTTTTTTTTATAAATACTTTAATGGGCACTGCTCTAAAGAGCTAATGTTTCTTGTGTCATCATTCCATAAAGTCTTATCCTTTTACTGTGACTCTTCCTTAGTGCTCTAAAAATTTTTATTTGTCTATTTTTTTTTCTTTGAACAACAGCTCTTTGAAATTAGCTTATTTTCCTGATGCATATAATTTGCAATATTTTAAGTTGTCTGTCAATTGTTTTCGTGTTCTATAAACTTCATCTTTTCTCTTCCAGTAACTTCCAATTCTAATTGTGGTTGCTTGCAGCCTTGTTGGAAGTCAAGATGTTGAAAAAAAAAATAAATTGAAAAAATATTACTTGTATAAAATATACTATATATTTAGTAAATGAGTATTTATGTATGTGTTTTTTTGTTTTATGTTCTTTTATTTAATTCTGTTTAATATATTTATAGACAATGAAAAAGTAATTGAATGCAAAAAATTGGTAACAAAGCACATTGAAACTAAGTTCCTACAAGCAGATCAATTGAAATTAGGATGTGCAGTTTCCACATCTAATGGTGATATTGCATATCACTGGCCATTAGAGAACCCAAATGAGCATTTTGAGGAAGGAGAAGTTGTTGGATTTATTGCAGATGCAAACGGAAAGTATGCTTTAACAAAATTGTCTTTGCAGAATTGTAAAGAAGCACTTTTGAAAGGTGTCATAAGTCGTTCTTATTATTTTGAAGCACAGGTTCCAAAAGACGGCAGTAAGTACTATGCTGTTTACTATTTTGTAAACAGTAGCATTTAGCATGTTGTTTTTTCAGCATTGTTATACTTGAAGTTTGCTATTTTTCTTGTTTCTAGTAACTCAGGAAAATTAAAAAAAAAAAAAATAATAACTTGAAAAGTATAATTCTTTATTTGGGGTGTAAACTTAATTTTTGCAGCAACCCGGACCTCTAAGTGACAACATCTTGACTTAAGTGATGAAACTATCTCTAAGTGACAGCATCTTGACTTAAGTGATGGCAATTATAATTCAATCAATTTAGAATTAAAAAATTAGTTTATATTTAGTTTATAAAGTTAAACTCTTTAGTTTTTAGTTATGAATTTCAGTTTTTACTTTTTAGTTTTACGCATGCTTAACTATTTAATGATTAACCTTAAAAAGTTGAACGAAAATGTTAAAGAATTGCATTGAGTCATAAAGGTTTATGTTCAATCAACAGAATTTATGAACTCATTTAAAGATTTAAAATATATTAATTGATTAATTTTTAGGTAATCATAAGCTAATTAGCTTTAGGTAATCATAAGCATGTAAAGCAGAAGAACTAGTGAATGAAACTCAACTGAAGTATTGAATTGTATTGAAAAATAGTAAATGTTGTTAAAAATAACTACCAGCGCAAATGCAAATGATTGATATGATTGTCAATAAAACAAAAAATAAAGGTGTAAAATAAATTAAAGTTTGATTTGTTATTATTGGTTACAAATTAAAAAATAATTGCAATAAAAAAAGATATATATATTTTTTTTCAATTTGAAATTTTTATGCAAAATGGATTTTAGATTACATAAAGTAGAATGTGCAAGCTCTTTTTGTTGCTATATTAAATATAAAAAAGTGAGAAATTCATAAAATTTTTAAAAAAACCTAAGAATTAAGATATTGGAAATGTAAAAGGATATTTATATATTTCTAGACTTAACATACAATGAAAGATATTAAATGAGGAAAATTAAAATAATGAAAATATTGACAAAATATTAGAAATGATATAAGAAAAAAGAGCTAGAGTTAAAAAAGCTAGAGTTAAAAAAGGTCATAAACAAAAGCAAAAGTTGTATTAAAATTTTTACACTAAAAATATATGCAAAAATTATTTAAAATGGTGATACACAAATGCTATGTTGTTAAGTAATGAATACAATGAGTTAATTGAAGTTAAGAGAAGTTTACCACATATAATTATGGTATGTAAAACATGGATAAATAATTGCGGGTATTGCTTATATAGAAAGGATGTGTATATTTATTGTTAATAGTAAAAAATATTTTAAAAGTTCAAATATTGAGCTTCAAAGTAACCTTATTGAACAAATTTGGCGTTCTATACACATTAAAAATAAAAAAATTTGTGTATGTATATATTTTACAGGAGTTAGTGACATGCATGTATAGACCTGCATTAATATAATTTACTAATATACATAATAAACATATAGTCACTTTAATTGATCTCATAATATTGCATATTATGAGGTCAATTAAAGCAGCTGACAGTATAATATTGATTAAAAAAATAAGAGGTGTTTTCTTATGTAAGGATTTTAATTTCCCCTAAATTTTTGTTGGTAAAATAACTGGAAAAAATGAAAGAGCGCAGTTGTTTTTATATGACTTTGATTACGTTTATATATATTTCAAAATGTAATTAAACCAATATTCCATCTTGAAAATAAAAAAGCAAAAAAGATATTTTAGATTTTTTAATAACAGAAAAAATTTTTTTAATTTAGTAGACCACCCACCACTTCAACATAAATTAGAGAGTTTAAGCGTACATGAGTTATCTCCAAATTTGCATTAAAGCTTACTCTAAAATTAAAGATGGCAGGATTGGGAGTTAGAGAGATGTTAGCCTCAAAAATGTAAAAACAAATCATTCAAAACAAAAGTATGAGTTTTAAACTCCTTAATTATTCATATAGTTATTGCTTTAGTAATATTCATTGGATATTACTAAAGCAATAAATAGTTTTGATCATTATTTTTATCATTACCAATTGCAAATTCATAAAATAAATATTGAAACTGTTATTTAAAAGTAAATTTAATGTTAATGAAGCTAATGAAGAGAACAGTGTACCCAAGAGTTATTATAGAGTGTTCTAATAGTGTTGCAACTGCATTGGCAAATATTTTTAATCGATCATATTCAAGTGAAGTAATTCAAAATTATGGTTGTGTACAAATGTTATTCCTTTATTAAAAAAAGAAATACACTTAAGGTAACAAGCTATCTTTTTCATTAACATTTGTCATATGCAAAGTAATGGAAAGTATAATAAGGAATTCATTCATCTTGTAGAAAATATATTAATATCAGGTTCTCAGTATGGCAACATTTATACCATGAGCTAGATCATGAATTGACCAAAGATGAAATCAAATAGATTAGCACTTGGAACTAATTCAAAAAAATGTGTTCTGAATAGAAACATCTTTTTAAAAAAGAAAATATTTTTAAAGTTCTATAGATATTATATAAATAACATATATAAAGGTATTATATACTATAACAAGCAAAAGGAAGAGAATTTTTAAAAAAGCTTTAAATTGCTGAAAACATAAAATCACTGAAAGAAATATGTTGCGCATAAGTCATGATAGAGATACTTATGTTATTAATGTCTTAGGTTATTAGTTAAGTCTACGTGTTTATCACACATCAGTTATACAACTTTCTTTCTTAAAGGAGACAAAATTTTACATTCAAAGTTTTATTTTCTTCAAAATTAATTAATGGTGCAAGGGTCCTAATAAAGCTGCAGGTGGTCTGAAAAATATTTAATAAAAACTTATTTTAAGGTTAAATTAAGTTTCTTAAGAATTAGGGAGATTCTTAACAGTTAAGAAAGTTCTTAAGAATTCAAAAATTATAAAACTTGAAATTTAAATTAAGTCTTAATAAAGAAAAAAATTATTAAGCTCATCCCCATTTTTTTTATAGGCGTTTATAATTTTACAAGAAGAATTGTTGAACTTTAATCTTTAACATAAATTAGGTCACACTTTGTTTAGGGTGAGGTTTTCAAAGGAAATGCGTATCACAAACTATTTCAATGCACAGTTAAACTACTTTAAG
Source organism: Hydra vulgaris (assembly GCF_022113875.1). Classification (NCBI taxonomy): domain Eukaryota; kingdom Metazoa; phylum Cnidaria; class Hydrozoa; order Anthoathecata; family Hydridae; genus Hydra; species Hydra vulgaris. The sequence goes on from NC_061164.1 coordinate 31,634,303, forward strand.
CTGATATCCTTGGTAAAATTAAACTGCTTATGTTACTACATTTAGTATCATCGTTAAAAACAATGGATAATATAGTCAAAGGTTGCTTTGAAACTGGAGAGGTTTCTCAAAACTCACCACCTGCAAATTTAAAGATTATGTTTCAGGGTACAGATCTATCCAAAACTCTCAAACACACATAATTTTTGAATACATTGAATATTTTTTGAATTTTTCTCATGAACTAAAATCATATTATGGATACATCAATTTATGGCTTGTATCTAATCTTACTGGAGAATTAATTCAAAAAGAACTTTTAAAGTATTGATCACCATATCAATCCATAGAGAATTGGTCACAATATCAAATTGATGTAACCATCAATGTGTCATTTTATTAATTTAATTTTTCAGTGTTTTAATTTGTATTTCATAACACTTAATGAACTTTTAAAGTATTGGTCAGGATATCAAGTTAATATAATCATTAATGTGTAATCATTAATAAGTATTGGTCATGATATCAAGTTAATATAATTATCAATGTGTCATTTCATCAATGTGTTTTTTTCAGTATTTTAATTTATATTTCATAACACTTAATGAACTTTGTAAATAAAAAATACTTTATGCTATAAAAGTATTTTTTTTAACATAAAGCATTTTTTTTATTTTCAACAATTTTAAATCAAATCATTTTTTTAAAAAAAAAAAAAAAAATAACAGAGTTTTACAGTAAATAATTAATGCTCCAATCATCAGTTTCAAATAACGTTTAAAATAGTTCATGTGCCCAGATTAAAAATAGAGTTTTGATTAAAGAAGAAGTTTTGATAACAAAAGTTATTTTATATGTTTAATATTTTTTTTACATTAACTTTTGAATTAATTTAAGCTTTTATATAACATAATTTAACTTCTGAAAAATTACAAGAACACAAGAAAACTTTAATTTATAAAATTTATAAAAACTTTAATTTAAAAAATTATAAAAACACAAGAAAACTTTAATTTTAAAAGATTTAAAAAATTTTTTTTTCCCCTAATACTTTACATCACACGAAGGCGTTTTCAGTTATAAAGTTGTATTACTAAGTTCATGTGACCTTTATTTAGAAAATTAGAGTAGCTGCAGAAAGTATAAAGTTTAGCATGCAATGATGATATGAAGTTTAATATCTTGAGTCAATTTTAACATCTTGATGTTGCCTATGTTGCATTTTTATTATTTTTATTATAAATTTAAGTTAAAATATAAAAAAATTGATTTTGAAGATATAAATTATTTAAGTGATATCATCTTTAACAGTCATTTCCAATTTACATTTTCTATATGATTTTTTATTTTTTTATTATTAATTTTATTTCTAATATTATTTTTATTATACATTGGTTTTTATTGTAATGATAGGAAAATATACATCTTGTTGTTAAATTCATCAAAAATTCTTCTCTAACGGTTCCATGCATTTTTGTTTGCTGTTGTTTTTTCTTGCTGCTTTATTGTATTTTTTCTATTTTTTAGGTGAAAAAACTGATATTTGTTGGAACTTTAATTCGACCTACCTAAGGCTATATAAATTCTACAAAATCAATTAAAGAAAAACATTATTAAATAACACATTCTATCTGATCAGCTCTATCAGCTGATATTATTTTCTGGTCCTTTTTTTTGGTTGTTTTATAATACTAGTTTAAATGGCTTAGTATTTTAATCTTTACTAAACTGATTTAATTTTATTTTTATTCTTATTATTTTCAATATTATTATTATTGTCGTTATTACTAAAATTATTTTTATTATGGTTTTTATTATTAATATAAATAAATATCAAAGAAGCTGTAGGTGATACAGTTTCAGAATGGGTATCTTACCAGTGGCATTCCTCAGGGTTTAGTTTTAGGGCCCATTTTGTTTCTGCTATTCATAAACAACTTGCCAGAAGTTTTGCTGAACAAATTTAAAATGTATGAATTCAATAGCAAAATAATAGTCATAGAATATTCCCTTGATAATCAAGTAGAACTAAAAATTGACATACTAGAGATAGTGTCAATAAAAATACTCATCTACAAATACTCATACTCATCTTGGGCAGACGTTAAATGCATATTGTCTTGTAAAGTCTCCTCCTAAGCAAAGATTTAAAGGGTAAACAATTTCTATCTGTTGACCAGTTTTTCACCCCTTTCTCCATCTATTAGGCTAGCATAGATGTATTTATAATACATTGTTTTCAGTTTAGGATGTTGAATTCTGGATTTCCTTGATTCAATGCATTGTGCCTCTGTTTTTATGGCTAGGCAACTCATTCTATTATCTTTTTATGAGGGCAAAGCTATAAAACTCAGTTATGGTTTTGAGGCCGGCTGTTATTCAGGTTCCCCAAACTCTGTAGTAGCTTTCAGAAACCTAATTCTATCAACAGCTGTAAAGTACCAGAGTACTAACAGTGCCATGTTGTAAATGGATGGTGTCCCTGTTCTTTACTTTAGTTTGCATTGCTACTATTATAGTACTGAGTACTATAATCTCTGCTTTGAGTCAAGTTATTTAACAAATCCAAAAATGACTGAAAAAAGTACCAAAAACTATATAACACAAAAAACCATTTTCATCACCAAAGCTCTCTAAATCTATCATTCACTCATATTCATGGTCTTCAAAGTAACTTTTTTTCTGTTGAATCTTATCTTTGCTTATCAGAGTCCTATTTTTAAAAGTTTTGGAGAGCGATCTGACTTGTCTAACTACTACTCTATTAGTCTTCTTACTATCATAAGCAAGGTTTTTGAGTCTTTAATTAATTTACTCTCATCTTTAATCTAATAACTTACTTTCTGATCATCAATATGGATTTCCATTTTCTTGGTCTACTGCTGATTTGTTAATTGTAATAGCGGTTAGGTTTTATCATGCATTAGATAGATGTGGAGAGGTTAGGGTTATCGCTCTCAACATTTCTTAAAATCAATTTCTTATTATCTTCTAAAGTTCATTCTTGTGTTACCCGTCATTCAATTAAATCTCATCCTTTTACTATAAATATTCCTAAGTGCTCTAAAAATTATTTTTCGTCTAGTTTTTTTCCTTGAATATAAGCTCTTAGGAATTTGATTCTAATTTCTATTTTGCAATCTTTTAAGTTGTCTGTTAATTTTTATCTTGCTATATAAACTTGCTATATAAACTTTTCTCTTCCAGTAACTTCTAACTCTAATAGTTATTGCTTGCTGCCTTGTTGGAAGTGATGTTTTTTTTTAAAAAAAAAACTTGATTCATTTATACAACTTATTGAACCACTAAGAATTTGTATTAACATCAAATTAGTCTTTAGAAATATCAAAAAGAATTATCAAAAAAAAGTTAGTCTTTAGAAATGTTTACTTTTGCTTTTTTTTTAAATATTTTTTTAAAAAGAGTTTATCATTATTATTTTATTAGTTTTTTAAAAAAACTTACTTTCATGCTTTCATTTAGAAATCAATTCTGTTTTTTATTTAATAAGCATTCTTGTTTTGTTTAAGTAACTATTTCAAATTTTTCTTGTAGCCATATAGATTTTTTGGAAGTATTATTATATGCTGTTTTAAAGGGATCTCCAAGTGCCAAGACAACTTGCTTTTATATTTAAGAAAATGTTATAAAAAAATGTTTGGGCTGAATTTTTTTGAAATGTATTTAAAAAAAAAAAACAATTTTAGTAGTTTTAGAAAAAGTTTGTCTTCTCCATTTTAGTCATAATTTAATTCTTTAAAATATTCTTTTACTTTTTTCAACACATTCACTTTAGAATTTATACAAGTGCATTTAATTCCTAAGAGTTTCAGTATAAAAATAAAGACATTGTAGAAATATTATATATTTTCAATTGTGAATTTCAGGAAAATTAGAAGATGACTAAACACATTGCTTAGTAATTTATAAAAAAATAATAATAATAAAAACATTATAGTTTAATGTAGATTTTTTATCAAAATTCTACAATGACATCATATACTAAAACTCTTTCTTGAAAAAATTTTAAAGTAGATTGCATCAATCTTCTTCAAAACTTCTTTCCCTTAAAAAATTTTCCGTAGGTTTCCCTTTTTCTTCTACCCTTCTTCTTCTACCCTCCTTCTGGGGTTTCCTGTAAGATTGGACCAATTCACTACAAAAATCTTTATTTCCTATATTTGACAGCATTAT
>NC_061164.1:31643475-31800975 GCF_022113875.1 Hydra vulgaris
ATTGTCTAACCTTTTCCATTTGTCAATTGAAGGACAGCAAGTCTGACTTCCCTAGTTTCATTTCTCAAAATAACTACCTGATTTTCCTTCAGTTTATTCTTACCATCAAAGTGTAAACACCAGTGTTCATTTTTTAAATTTTCCTTGAAATTTCTTTTTAGCTTTTCTCCTTCCTTTATTACTGCTTTGTAGATACCACTCCTAGTTGGAATAGGTATGGAAACTCTGCTTTTGGAAAAAGTTTCACATACTTTGTGGTCCTTCCTTGTACTCAGTTTTGTTGCAGTTACCAAACGTACTGCAGAATCAATTCTTTGCCATTTACTGAAAGTAGGTTTCGCATAATCTTCATTGCTACTATATCTTTGTTCTTCACTCATAGATTTTTCTGTTTCTGTAACTGTTTCTAAATCTTTTTCACTACTTTCTTCAATAGACTCTTGTATGACTGACACTCTTCATTTAGGCATCTTTACTTTTCTTGGATGTATCCCCGGTGTGTCTTTTTTTGTGGTGCAATATCCTACTTTCCTTTTTGTTGAAACCTGCAGTTCATAAAACTCCCTGTCTCTGCACAATCATTCTCCTTTCTCGTCTGTTACATTAATCAATTTACTAAAATCATTGTTTCCAAGTCTATCATTACCATTCGCTCTTTTCTACATTTTACATCAGAAGCCAGAGTTTTAAATCTGTCGAAGATGTTCTACTCAATTGAATTCTTCGCATCTGATCAAGACTGTCAATGGTAGTATATTTTCTTGATTTTTTGCACTTTTGAAATTGCATTAGCATCAAAGACCAAATCTCCTTATTCTTCTCTAAAGGAGGCGCGTTTTTAGACATTGCAGTTCCAAAGTTATAATTCTCCAGATAGTAAATAATCAGTTAAATGCTGTGTTTGTGCCAGAAGAAACAGGTTATTGAAATCTAAATATTAGATTACTAATAAATATGAAATTTATTAGATAAAAAAAATTTATAGGAGCTTAGAGTAATGTACATAACAAGATCTAGTAACATTCATATTCAGTAAATAGAGAGATACAAACAATTAAATGTTAAAATGTTATCCTCCAAACTGACTTTATTTACTTGCAGGTTATTTGTCTTTAAAGAACATGAAATTGCATTATTTCTAATTATATTGAATTATTATATTAACAAATGTTACAAAGCTCAGCATTTGGATAAGGCAGTCTATGTGTAAAATTAAAATGAGTTTGGATGGTGACATTTTTTCAAGGTTAAAATTTTTTAATGATATATTCTTGAAAGAAATGATAAATGTCCACTCATAACCATAGCGGCAATAAAAAATTCTAAATATGTTTTTCTAGTCATATACCTAATATATATATATATATATATATATATATATATATATATATATATATATATATATATATATATATATATATATATATATATATATATATACAGTATCGGACAAAATAAGTGCAACTAAATAATGCTAATTTATTTTCTTTATATAAAAGTGCTGCATTTTTTCAATTTAAAGTAATACCTATGTAACTGTTTAGAGACAACGTTTTTCAAGTTTTATTCATCACAAAGTTCATTATTTGTCCACAAAAATTAATAAATTAATCAAAAGTATTATAAAAAGTTGATTTCTTTCTGGACAAAACAAGTGCAACTCTACAAAATGTTGACCAAGCTGTATTTTGCTGTCAATATTTTGTGGCGAATCCTTTATTGTCGATCACAGCTTTGCATAGATTCGATCAGGTGGTCAATGAAACTTTGTGTAATCGCTGCCCAGGCCTTTTAGATTTGTTCAAACAGTTGATTTTTATTATGAATGCCTCCCAAATTAATTCTGCGGTTGTCGATCTCCCACAGGTTCTCGATAGGGTTGAGATCTGGAAATTGAGGCGACCAATCCATCACCTATAGGTGGTTGTCTTGAAATCACTGCTTGACTACTTTTGCAGTGTGTTTCGGATTGTTGTCTTGCTGAAAAACCCATTTTATTGGCATATTCCATTCAGCATGAGCTAACATAACATCTTTCAGGATATTTTTATACACAAAATGGTCTATTATTCCATCGATTCAATGTATTGGACCTAGACCATTAGGAGAAAAACACCCTCTGACCATTACATTGCCTCCACCATGCTTCACGGTCTTATGGTAGTAATGTAAATCGAGGCGTTTTCCAGCTGGTCGACATACATGGCAAATGCTATTGCTCCCAAGGATGTTGAACATCGATTCATCACTGAACAGGACAGTTCTGCACATTCCAGTCAATATGAGATGTAGCAAACAGGAGTCTTTTCTTCTGGTTCTTTAGTGAAATCAGCAGGTTTTTTGCAGTGTGTCGAGAAAACAATCCGGCTTCAACAGCACGTTGTCTGATTGTTCGGTCCGATACAGGCAGCTCTAATTGCTTTTGTATCTCAACTGATGATATCCAGGGATCCTTCTCGACGAATCTGACAATCATAGAATACTCTCTAGACGTGGTGGAACGTGGTCTTCCATCTTTGTTATCTGCTTCCAACTTCCCCGTAGGACGATATTTGGAACATAGTCTTAATACGGTCCATTTTTTCATGCACAAATACTTTTTTGTGACATTCCACTTACATAATCGCCAATGATTTTCTTTCTTAGTTCCAATCCAAGACTGTCGGGAGCCATTTTTGCACTTGAAGTCATAAAAATAATATAAATAAATAATCACGCTTCTCACGGCTTACTGTGTTACATTTATCTTGTGATGATACAATAATGCTCTGTGGAACACAACATCTTGGTTGGATGTGGACTGTATTGATGTAATGAAACACTTGTTGTATTTTACTTCTTGTATTGATGTTCTTCAATAAAACACTTTGATAAAGCTCACTTTGATAAACTTTCTTGATAATACTGACTGATTGACTTCCATATACTGACTGAATTACATGTCGGTTTACATGTCTCTTATATAGTAAAATGAACCTGTGTGAACCCGTTTTGAAAGATTCTAGATGCTTCTTTTCGATGCTTCTGGAAGCTTCTGGATGCGTCTGGATGCTTCTGAATGTTTCTGGATACTTCTGGATGCTTCTAGATGCTTCTTATGGAAACTTCTGGAAGCTTCTACATGCTTCTGGAAACCTTTGGAAACTTTTGGATACTTCCTTTAATTATTAAAAAACTTTCGTGACGATGACACAGACCAGACTTAAGAAAATGAAACAAATTTAAAAAGTTGCACTTGTTTTGTCTGCTGCAAAATGGCACTTGTCAACGAAATTCTGTCTGTGTGCTGTCACCTGTCAGCTTATTGCTCATGTCATGGCATGACACTTTTTAGCATTGTTCGATGTTGGTTGCAAATGTTTTGTCCAATACTGAGTGTATATATATATATATATATATATATATATATATATATATATATATATATATATATATGTATATATATATATTAGGGTGGTGCAAAAAAACGTTTTTTAAATTTTTTTTTTATTGGTATCATTTGGTTTTGTGACATGTGTAGGAATAAGGGTTGTGATGTTTGGGCATGATTGTATAATTTTTAAAGGTCACTTTAGCATCAAGGCATCAACATCATTTTTTACACAAATTGCATCAACATCAATTTTTTACTTTTTGAGTTATTTTGGTCCATGATCTCTTTTAGCGTGCAATCCCAAATTATAAATAAATTAAATTACAACATTGCATTTTAACTTTTACTCTATAATTAAAAACCATGTACTATTAAACTTAATTATTAGTATTGGTGTTTACAAGTTAAATAATTCAAGAATAAAGTAATTAGATTCTGGTCTATAATAATGTATTTCACTATAAAACAAAATAAAAATGAAAATAAAAATAATTTTTTTTTTTAGTAATAGTCAGAGTGTCAGAATTTATAGTTTAGCTACTTTGCCAAATATCTTGAGTGCAGGAATAATTGCTGCATTAATAAAATTATAATTAAAAAATAATGAACCCATGGTCCATAATTTATTGCATCATATATAAAAAAATGTTTATTGATTTTTGTTTCCATTGTTTTTTGATGACTTGGTTTCATCGATCAACAAAGATTTCTGTGGCTGAGGAAACTTTGATCTGTGTTTAGAGACTACCTGCAGCAAGAACTACTTTTGTCCTTTATTTTTGGTAATAAAACAGTTAAAGTCCTGAATTAGTTTTACTCCTCTTCAGTTGTACTATTAACTAGTTTTATTTATTTATTTATTTTAATTACTCTTTTAATTATATCATTAACAACTCAGAGGGTTTTTACTAATTTGTTCAGCTTGCTAAAACTCTTTATTTTCCACTTCTCTAGATCGATAGATGTCAAAAAAGTAGTTGATAAATCTGTAGTTCATCCTCTCCAGCATTTTGCAGAGCCAAAACCACTTTTGCTTTTGTTTCCTTGCTAGTCTCATTATTAAAAAAAGGCCAAAGCTACCATTTCTTTACTTAGCTACCATAAATGCCTTAAAAATGCTGTTGCTGCAGTTGTGCAAATTTTTGCAGTTGTGCAAAAATGCAGTTTAAAAACTCCATTGTTAATGGCTTGGTGTTGCAAAATAGTCATTAGGAAAATAATATCATTCGATAGAGCCAGTGTTCAATTGGGGTATGATATCCAAAATTTGGTGTACACTAAACTAGCAAACAAGCTTATATTTTGAAGTGATTTTTTCTCTTTGCTGTTAATTTGGACTGTCTCTTGAACATCCATATTTTTATTGAATATAAAAATTTGGTCATCCACCTAGCCTTATGAGCCCCGCGAGTGGTGAACATCACCAAGAAACATCTTCATTATTTCCAACAATTACTTGTAGTCTTGATATTGTCGAGTAGATTCAAGAACTGTTTTAAATAAAATAGTGCATCTTGTTTTAGTATGCTGTGAGAAATGTCAGAATGTGTTTGATCATTTAGTGCTGTTTAATCTTCTTTGTCAATTAACGATGACTTATCACAAAAACATTTGAATAATCCTTTTTCAGGTCTAATGGATTACCTAAAAGAATGCTTAAAAATGGCACTCAAGACAACTTCATACATTTGATGACAGCATGCCAAGTGTAAAAGTTCTCTATCAAGCTTTTTTCAACTAAAAAATATGCTCAAGCTTTGGTATCAGTGTTGGCAGCCTTTGTATTAAAATTCATTGCATTAACTCGGTCTTGAATATCTCAATCTAGTAAAGTTCCACTTGTTAACTTTGTAATGAAAAGAAGCTGGTCAACATTATATCCTGTAACAATAATTACTAATTGATCAAATAAATCTCTTCTATTTAAATCTGGCAATATTTTGCCATCCAACATATGACAAGTTTAATGTAGACTTTATGGTTGTAGCAATTTTTTTTTGATGAGTAATTCTAGCTCTCTGGATTGTATCAGTACAGTAGATAAGTTGTTTAGCAATTCGTAACATTGGTTCAGTCAAGAGCATGTCCTAAATCTGGTGAAATGATACTTTGAGTTCGCTTTTTTGAAAATTTGATCAATTTTTTCACACAAAAAATTTTCATTTTCTGCTTATGTTGCTGACGCTGGCTTCATGTTTTTCTTTATTTTAGTCCATTTGTAAAAATTTTTTTTAAGTTTTCAAGTTTAAAAAAACTTCTAAGTTCAAGTGCATTGTGTTCAATAGTTGTTGTAATTCTTGTCATATTCTACATATGAAATACTATTTGAATGACACACCTTGCAATTTTTTGAATGTTTTTTTTTTCTATTTTGTGATGATGAAAAAATACTGAGAAATCTTGAGAACATGTTGGATGCTTCATCCCAAAAATATTTGGAGAAATATTTCAGGGATTTCGGATATTTGGAAAACTGGACCTACAAGAAAAATGTCAGTAGTTGTTTGTGTCTCAATTTTCTTTGAAACCGAAGCAAAAGATGACTGATAATCCATATTGCAGGATATTGCTGAAAATCAAACTATATCAATATGAACCTAAGTAAAACAATTGTTGTTTTCTCAAAAAGAATTTATTCTTAAAAAAATGCCACAAATCAGCAATCATAAGAGCAAGAATTAAAATACTAATAAAATCATAATTAATTAAATTCATTCAAATCAAAAGTTCATAATATATATATATATATATATATATATATATATATATATATATATATATATATATATATATATATATATATATATATATATATATATATATATATATATATATATATATATATATATATATATATATATATATATATAATAGATAAATAGATAAATGCACAAATTCAAAGTTTACAGTAACATTACAATAGGAAAATAATGACATTTGAAAACGTCATTGTATTTGTGCACGACCCTTATACACAGGGGTCGAAATAAGTGCCGGACATCGCCGCCCCTCAGACCATTTTTGAGGCCTGCTAGATGAGGGCAACCATTTTTTACTGCAAAAATGAACAATGGTTTGTTGCCCTCATCTAGCAGGTCTCAAAAATGGTCTGAGGGGCGGCGATGTCCGGCACTTATTTCGACCCCTGCTTATACATATTAAATATATATATATATATATATATATTTATATATATGTATATATGTATATATGTATATATATATATATATATATATATATATACACACACACATATATATATATGCACATATATATACATATATGTTTATATATACATACATATATATGTATATATGTATTATTGTATATATATATATATATATATATATATATATATATATATATATATATATATATATATATATATATATATATATATATATATATATATATATATATATATATATATATATATATATATATATATATATATATATATGATATATATGTATATATATGCATATATATATATGTATATATATATATATGTATATATATATATATATATACATATATATTATTTCAGGGCGCAGTGAAACAATCTGTTTAATGGGTGTTGTGCCTGTTCAAGTAAAAGGGTCAGTTTGCATTAATGATGCTTTGTATGCGTCTCCTAATCATCCTGGTTTTGCAGTTAGTGGTTACCATCTTACAGAAAAAGAGCTTAGAGGAGCTTCACTTGTTGGATATGCTTTCTCATCGCAAAAAGTAGATAATGAATCTGAAGTGCGTAATTAATTGCAAAATGTATTACTTAATTATTGCATTTTGCATGTTTAGAAATTAATTTAATAGACCAAGCTGCTTTTCACATTTTTTTATCATTTTTTTGTTTGTTTACTTAATAAATCTTTTCATTATTATAATTTAAATCTTTTTTTAAAGGAAGGTATGGTTCAAGCAGGTGTTTCTGTATTAGAATCGGTGAGTCAATGTTTGCATGATTTGCGTCTTCAGAAATTGAAAGATGTCTTTGAAGAAAAACTTGAAGCAGTCAAGCATGTTCAAAAAAAATCTAAAAATTGTATGATTTTACTGTTTTTGCAAAAATTAAAAGTTGTTCAAAATGTTTTTTTGCCATTATTTTTCTATAAACAGGATATCGACAAAATCTATTTAGATACTTTTTTATTTTTTGTTTTCTTTTATATAAAATATATTGTCTTTTTTTATATTCTTAAATTGTTTATGTTGGTGGGTACTTCATGATCTGGTATCATTTATTTTGAATAAATTGTTGCTTTATTATTTTAAATGTATTCCTTTATACTTTTTATAAAAAATTATTTACAAAGCTTTACCTGTAAAGTGCATGATTAGTTTATTTAACATGAAAATATTTATAAATGAAAAAATCAAAATATATATTATCCTATCTTGTTGAGTAATGTTATCCAGTGATTGTACTTTGATTGGTTTAATTCGCTAAATTTTTGAAATGAATTCTCCTAAAAATGGTTGAGTTGATCTAATATTATAGTTTAACTTTTTTTAGTTATGCTTGTATCAGTATTTTGTGTTCAGTGAAATCTTTCTTTTAGTATTAGTTTTCTTGTGAACTGTTTTATATCGGAGTCAATATATAACATTTTTTACACATTGACTCCGATATAAAACAGTTCATGAAAATTATTGATAAAGTTTACAAATCAAACTTTATATATATAGAAATGAAACCACCAGAAGACCTCTAGGGTAGACCAATTATTGCAGGAATTAACTCGCCAACATCACACCTTAGTCAGTTTTTACACATAATTTTATCTCAGTTTGTTATAAAACAAAAAACATTCATTAAAGATGATTGGGATTTTTTAAGAAAGATACCGAGAGATTTAGAGAGAGAAAGTTGTATTTTGACATGTGACGTTGTTAACCTCTATACTAGTATTCCACACAAATTAGGAATAGAAGCTTTAAAGTTTTTTATTACAAAACATAAAGATATAATAGATGAAAGATTTACTCGAGAATTTATATTAGAATCAGCATCTTTTATTTTAGAAAACAATAATTTTCTGTTTAACGACGAAATGTATCACCAAATTACAGGAACAGCAATGGGTACTGATTTTGCTCCTGACTACGCATGTCTTACAGTTGGGTTCTACCTTCAAGAGGTTAAAACATTTACAACATCAAATGGTTCCATATGGAACATAAAGAGTCATATAACTTGCAATAGTAAAAATGTAACTTACTATTTAAAATGTCTATCTTGCCATATAAAAACTACATACACCAGAAAAACTAATAATTTAAGACTTTGTACAAATGGAGATATTTCTAGTTGTAGAACCAGACAATCAACAGATAGATTTGATAATCATGTTTATAATTGCCAACGTGCACATAATACATTTAAAGAACCTTTCTTCCAACTTTCTGTTTTTTTGGAACTCAAAAATGAAAAAAATTTTATTTCCTATGAAAAACATCTCCACAAACAAAAACATGAGACTTTCAATTGACATTTCCTGTTTAAAATCAAACAAAAACATGAGACTTTCAATTGACATTTCCTGTTTAAAATCAAACAAAAACATGAGACTTTCAATTGACATTTCCTGTTTAAAATCAAACAAAAACATGAGACTTTTAATTGACTTTTAATTGACATTTCCTGTTTAAAATCAAACAAAAACATGAGACTTTTAATTGACTTTTAATTGACATTTCCTGTTTAAAATCAAACAAAAACATGAGACTTTTAATTGACTTTTAATTGACATTTCCTGTTTAAAATCAAACAAAAACATGAGACTTTTAATTGACTTTTAATTGACATTTTTAATTTCCTGTTTAAAATCAAATCAAAAATTGACCATAATAGTTATAAAAATTAAACTAAGGAACTTCCTGTTTAAAAACAAAAAAAATATTATATTGATAACATAAATAACACTACTGATGATTTTTTGAAAGACATCTAGTGCTAAAAAATATTAAACTTAAATTTAGTGTATCTAATTTATTAGTAACAATAAAAAAAATAAATATTTTATATGCAGTGTTATTTTGTTTGACCACTACTTTAATTATATTGGTTATTAACACATTTCAAAATTGTTTTATTTTTGATACTAGCATCTTCAGCTTTAATTACATACAATTAATTATATTAAATTACAAACAAATGGTAACTTCATTTTTAACGCCTATTTTTGCATGTGAATTTTAGAAACCTTATAAATTAGAAAGTAAAGTACAAGAATCAAATAACTTCTATATAAAAAATATGGACCTAAAAACAGAGGTATAAATTTAGACAATGATCAGTATGTAAAAACACAATTCTAGTTGCCATATTTTTTATACTTGCATAACCAAAAAGAAGCTCACTTAAAGCAAACTTTAAAGAAAACGGTAGTGGTGTAATGGTAGAGCTCTCACCTCATATGAAAGAAGTTCTGAGTTCAATCTCCACCACGTCCCTGGTATTATAGCCCTCAACTTGTTTCTCTGTGCAGCGGCCAAGTTTTATGTTTTGAAGTTATAAAGTTAATTTAGGGTAATCTGCAAATAAAGTAGCAACCTTGGCTATAGTAGCCTAGCTCAGTGTAGTTAAGACATTTTTAAAATACTACATAATCTGTATGATATTTTGCTGACCATGACATATTTTCATTAAATTATCAGTTCTATGAAAAAAAGTTTTTAAATTTTGTTGTAACAAAATGTTTGTGGCAAAAAAACCCAGATTGGAGAGACTGTCAGTTTTTAATTATAATTTTAAGCTCTTTCTTAATCGTAGTTCTTATATTTTTGTGAAAATTGACAGAAATGTTGTACTTTTACAACTATATTTAATTAACATGTACCAGAACAGGATTTGTAATGGGTTAACAAAGTTTTTCAAAAAATTTAAACTTAATTCAAGTTAATGCTGTTAAGAAAAATTGATCTAAAGACTCAAAAATGGTGTTGTTTAAGTTCATTATAAGGGATAGTAAAAATGTTTTAAAAATTGTATAAAAAAGAGAAATGTGTCTTAAAACATTATAAAAACCTGAAGCAAAAAAATTAATATGCTGACAACAGGCTAATTCCAAATAGAAGAATTTGAAAAATTTAAAAATTGCCTTAACTACACTGAGTGAGGATGTGAATTATTATTTTAAAAAAGTTAAAAAATAAAGAAAATAAAAAATGATGTTACACGCCAAAAGCAGATACTTTTACTTTTATCTACTAATGGCATGTTGACATAAAATTATCGGAAAGCATAATTTGGTATATATATTTTGGAATTAAACCAGACAATTAGTTAGCATATGATTCTTTATAGAGTCTGAAAAACATAACTGGTATATTATTAAATCCTTTATTGTAATGTTTTCTAATTAAATTTGAAGTGTTGCGCAAAATACAAAGTGTTTTGGGTTAACCAAGATGGTGGTTGACTTTCAAACAGCTCGCTGTTGTAATGCTCATTTTTAAGTTATATTACTTTGTTTAATTTTTTTCAGATTACTTTGCTCATTGTTTTTTATAATGAAAAATTAAGACCATAATTGAAAATAATTATTGAGGTTTTAGAAAATCAAATGTTAGTTTAAAAATATGAAAAGAAAGTAAGCAAAAATAAAAAAGATTTATTTGTTTAGGAGCCATCTCCACCTCTTATCATAATCCATCTCCATCTCCATCACAAAAAAGTCTACTCCTTGTACTTGTATATTAGATTCAGAGAAATATTGTTAAATAATAATCGATATTTTATACATTAAAGATTTTTTTTCCTATTATCCTCAGAAGTTATTAATCAAAAGTTTTGAGACAACTAAGAAACTTGAATAATTAATTAATGTTTTCAAACTATTTTAGGTTTTTTATTTTATTTTAATGTCAAGTTTATGCTTACTTATCATATTGATTTCGATTAATTTTTATATTTTTATTTTATAATTTAATTTTGACTTTTTGGTCATTCTCCTTCCTCTTGTAACGTTTGGTATTTTTACTTTTTTTTTTGTCAGTAAAACTAATGTAAATGTCATTATAAATATTGACTTTTTTTTCTTAGGTACATGTATCTGTTTTGCAGTGACGATATTGGTGTTTGTATTGTTTAGTGCACTGCTTTTACAAGTATTTTTGCCAGGTTCAAAACTAAGATATGCTGTTTGTAGTTATGGATCATTGAAAGGAATTTCAAAGTTTTTTTTCATGCGAAACAATGGTTTTATCAATACAGACAATGTAAAAAATAAGTTATTTAAACTTTAGGGGGAATCTTCAAGGATTTTTTTTATAAATCAATAAAATTGAAGTTATAGTTGTTTGTGTTTATTATATTTCTAACTGTTATTTATTTAGTTTTAGGTGTAATGTGTAATTTTAGGTGATTGATTTTTTGTTTGTTGTTAATGCTGTTGTTTTATACTATATATGTGGGCAATTCTGCGAGAGTGACATTTGAAACTCTTTAAGCAATATTAAAAAAAAAAAAATAATAAACGATGCAATTAATGATGTAAGAAAAAAAAAAATAATAATTTTTAAAAACCATGTAAATTATGTTAAAAAAATGCACTATAACATTATCAAAGTTCCAATAAAATGTTTTTACAATATGACTTTTAACGCTACACATACTAAATAAACATTAAAACATGTTTTTACAACCGTTACAACTTTAAAACCATGTTATCGTATGATGAAATGATTTTTTAAATAGCTTTTTTGCTTAAAAGTATTTTTAAATAGTTAAAAAAAAAATATTCATGGAGTTTAGTATATGTTTTAATAACTTTTTTTCTCCCCCCCCCTCCTCTTTCTTGCGAACATATATATTGGGGAGAGTGGGGAGAAGATGGACGCAGAAGAAGTGGGACAGCCTGAAATTTCTAATTAGGAGTGGTACCTAAATACTGTTAATTAATGTAAACATTTAAATTTCTTCCCCTCTATTTAGCAGAAATTACTTTGTTTCCTTGTGTGTGCTAGAAGTCCTAATTTTGAAACGTACCTTAAAAAAGTGTTTTCATTGGGGTGAAGTGGGACAGAAAAAATAAATATTTATGCCCCACTTCTTCCCGTCACATTTTGATTATTTCAATTGGTGAAAGCTCTTGAGTATTTTTATGTTGGTAAGGTGATTTTATGATTTTATCAGTTTTTATTTAATAATTTGTGTTAAAATGTTGTTTTAAATTTGTTGTCCCACTTTTACTCACACTTCTCCCACTTGACCCCAATTGCACAGTTTCTTTAAAAGAAAAAATTTATATACTTAGTTATAACTGGCTGGAAACCTAAGTCGATTGAATCAGTGCCTAAAAATAAGGTTTATTCGTAAAAACTTGTTTGGTTCAGTTTATACATCAAATAAAAAAGATATTGCAATAAGCTTAAAAAAAAATGTCCCACTTCTCCCCAGCCTCCCCTATATATATATATATATATATATATATATATATATATATATATATATAAATATATATATATATATATATATATATATATATATATATATATATATATATATATATATATATATATATATATACATATATACATATATATGTATATATATATATACATATATATGTGTATATATATATATATATATATATATATATATATATATATATATATATATATATATATATATATATATTTATTATGGTGACCCAAAAATGCCAAAGATTTTTTTTTTTTAGATTTTGAATATGCTAAGGTTTCCTATCCATTATACAACATATAAAGAGTCTCTTCCAAAAATATTTCCTTTTAAATG
Organism: Hydra vulgaris; assembly: GCF_022113875.1. Taxonomy (NCBI): domain Eukaryota; kingdom Metazoa; phylum Cnidaria; class Hydrozoa; order Anthoathecata; family Hydridae; genus Hydra; species Hydra vulgaris. The sequence continues at coordinate 31,656,612 of NC_061164.1, forward strand.
TGTTGGGAATAGCTACAAGTAAAAATTGAGTTTTAATTCCAATTATGAATTATGGTGAAAATGATACATTTTTAACTTGATTATGAAGAAAATTAAATTTGAAAATGTTTTTTGAAATTGTTTTTATTCAAGATAATAATCTGATTAAAAAAAAATCAATACAATTATATTCTAACATCATTTATTTAACATGAGTTGAGACTGTGGCATTTTATTTGAGACAAGCTTTCTATGCTCTCGGACAACCAACAATATATTCTGGCGTTGATCTTCATTGTGGAATGTATCAACATATTCTTGGAGAAGACCAATATTTCTTTCTGCAAAATCATTAGTGACACTTAACCCACATATAAAGCTACAAAAATTAAGTTCTTCCAAGTCTCCCTTAGTCTGATATCACTGATATTTTTATTGTGTATCAGCATTAATCTACTATTTCATGTATTACGTAAGTTTGAAAATGATATCTGCTGAAATTCGTCAAATAAATTGATTTTTAACATTATAATACATGTATTATTTATAATGTCTGAAATAATCCTATCAAATATCTTATACAATGTAAAAGATATTATTTTATTGTACAAACATGTAAAATATACTTGTTTATATAATAAAAATGCTAATTTCTCGTAAAAATGGATTTATACTAGTAGCTGTTACAAGCATCCAGCACACACACACACACACACACATATATATATATACATATATATATATATATATATATATATATATATATATATATATATATATATATATATATATATATATATATATATATATATATATATATATATATATATATATTTTTGATGAGCCTTTATAGATACACAGTGTATTATTAAAATAATTTGTGATTTTATACTAATATATAAATTTAGTTATTATTGCTGGTTTTATTAGAGATAGTGTTTATTAACTGCTCCTAACCTCGTTATTTTCAATCTCGTTATTTCCAACCTCGTTATTTTCAACCTCGTTGTTTTCAACCTCGTTATTTTCAACCTCGTTATTTTCAACCTCGTTATTTTTTTTGTTGTTTAAAGTTAAAGTTAATTAAAATTTAAAGTTGTTTAAAATAAAATGTTCGTCTTATTATTATTGTTGTTACTTTAATTGCTGTTTTTACTATTACTTATGCAATTATTTTGATTTCATGATATTTAAAGATATTACATATTATAGTTACATCATACACATACACATACTCAGTGATAAATGTGTTTCATGTGTATGATAAATATCATATCTGTGTATGATAAATACCATACACAGCGATAAATATTGCAATAAATTTTTATGATTAAATTTATTAATTATTTTATTTATTGGAAATAATTTAAAATTTGTTAGTTTCTAAATATTATTTCGTTTTTAAGAATTTAACATTTTTTATAGGTTGTACGTGTTACAGGTATCGAATTTGACCTCCCAAAACTTAAAAAAAAAACATCTAAATTAATGCACGATAACGAAAATGGAAATATGAAAGGTAAAGTTTTAATCTTTAAATCAAATTATGTATTTACTTATTTTATTATTTATTTAAAAACAATTATTTTAATTTTTTCATTTCATAAATACTTAGTTCTCTTCATTAGTTTAGTTATTATTATTTAAGGTTTTCGTTATTATCTAAACGTAAAAAAGTGTGCATTCTCTGGTATCAGAGAAAATGAAAATTCATTAAGTTATGATATATATGGTCCTGATGAGTTTGCTATTGATAAAAACTGCACCAAGGTTTACTACTACGATGACATACACAATATATGGAAACCATACACAATTGCTGATGTCTTGTTTTGCGAATCCTAAAGACTTTTTAATTTTAAGACAATTATAAACGTATAAGAATATATTTTTTAATTTTTAATATATACATTTTAAGATAATTTCATATAATTTTCAGAAATTTTGGACTTTTATTAAATCAATAGTAATATACAGCTTTTAATACATATTTTTTATTTATATATGTACATATTTATTTTTTTATAAACAAATGTTTATATATACAAACATAAATATATATATATATATATATATATATATATATATATATATATATATATATATATATATTTATATATATATATATATATATATATACATATACATATATATATATATATATATATATATATATATATATATATATATATATATATATATATATATATATATATAAATATATATATATATATATATATATATATATATATATATATATATATATATATATATATATATATATATATATATATATATATATATATATATATATATATATATATATATATATATATATATATATATATATATATATATATATATATATATATATATATATATATATATATATATATATATATATATATATATATATATATATATATATATATATATATATATATATATGAGGTATTATATTTTATACCAAAATGTTGAAAGATTTTTTATAATTACATAATTTTGTATTTAGTTTTACTAGTTTATTAAATAAATTTTTTTCTGAATTTTCACATTTAATTTTCCTATTTTTTTTTTTTTTTTAAATGCATCTTAACAAAATTTATTAAATCATTTTTTCTTAAATAAATAAGTCCATACCTTTTTAAAGATTATAGAAGATAATAGTTTAAATTTGAATTAGAATATAAAAAAACTACTCCTGATTACATAAAGATACTTTAAGTGTTTACTTGACAAAAGTTAGTATCAAATATATGAATATAAATATATTCATCAAACATATTAATATAATGCGCAGCTTAGAGTTAGATCACTTTCGCGGTGCTCTGTGAAAAGACTGTAAGGACTTGTTAGGGCACCTAAATAACAAAAAATAAAAATAAATAAAAGATAAAAATGTTAAAATGTTAAAAAAAAACTATTTTTTTGAAGAGTTTTATAACGCTCTATTCACCGTTATTTAGTTTTTATAAACTTTTTGTTTTATTTGTTGACTTTTTTTTAGTTAGATTATTTTAGAGAACTAAATATTGCCTGATTTTTTAAAATTCAATATATATATCTATATATATATATATATATATATATATATATATATATATATATATATATATATATATATATATATATATATATATATATATATACAGTATTGGACAAACATTTGCAACCAACATCGAACAATGCTAAAAAGTGTTCCTAATTTTACATGTCTTAAAAACAAAACGAACTATACTACCACAGCAAACAGTTCAGGAGTCTGGAGTCATAGCATGCCATGACATGAGCAATCAGCTGACAGGTGACAGCACGCAGACAGAGTTTTGTTGACAAGTGCCATTTTACAGCGGACAAACAAGTGCAACTTTTTTGGTTTGTTTCATTTTCTTAAGGTGGCTTCACAGGATATAAAAGGTGTAAAATCAAAAAAAAAAAAAAAAAAAATCAAATCTGATTTTTTGAGAATTTTAACATTGCTGAAAATGATGGTATAACTATTTTTTAATAATTTAAATTTTATATGCTACTATTTGCATTTTGTCAAGTATGATATGAAGTAGCTTCCTTAGCAACGCCCATAGCAACAGAAAAAAGCAGTATGAAAATTTTTGTTTAACCGCTGTTTTTATATGTTTTCGTGTTTTGCAATAATAAATGATTTAGTTTAGAGGCTAACTACTGTAACTGTATGTTCAGTTTCAATAACTGTATGTTCAGTTTCAAAAAAAAACCGTTTTACTTATTGAAATTGCATTATCTCACGATCATTTAATTACTTACTTCTTGTGACAATACTATTATACTAACACAAATTGTGTTGATAAAATGTTTACCTGAAATATTTTTTTAGGGTTAATAAGTGAAATATACAATGGGTAATTATAAAAATACTTGAACTCAACTCAAGATAACAAGTTAACATAACTCAATTAGTACGCAATAATAAAACTGTAATAAAACAAAGTAAAATAAACAATAATGAAACAAAAACTCAAAAATAACACAACTCATAACTCAAGGTACCAATGCTACAAAAAAAGTAAAAATGCAAATGCAGATAAAAACTATTATCCTAAATTAAACTTGCCTTAATGGATTTATAAAATTATCAAAAAAGACTTAATTAAGCAACAAAAATTTATTGAAAAAATGTCTTCATGGGCTAACTCAAAATTGTAACGAAGGACTAAATAATATTATGAACTCAAAAGACGATATTTCAACATTAAAAAATGCCTAGATCTCCAAATTTTCCCCAATTGTTCAATACATATATATGTAGAGAATGAACTAGAATCTTGATAATTGAATGAATATTTATCGATTTCTAAGTTTTTTTTGAACCTTACCTCCCAAGAAAATAGTCAATTTTCAGTTTTTTTGGGACTTAAAATAAATATTTTTGTTTTTATATTATAATCTTAGTTCATCCTCTACCTTATATATCAGAAAATAATATTTCAAAGTACCAAGTTGTTTTAATTAGTTCTGGAGTAATCGTGTTTTGAAAACTAAAATAAAATATGCTTTTTTGAGCGTTTTTTATTAAAAAAAATCCTCTTTTTTTTTTTTAATAAACTTTTATATTTTATTACTATTTTCATTAAATTAAATTTATAAAACTGATTTCAGAATTGATTTAAGTTATTTTACTAAAAAAAAAATATTTCCTGTGAAGCCACAAATCTGATCCGTGTCAACGTCACGGAAGTTTTTTAATAATTAAAGGAAGGATCCAGAAGTTTCCAGGAGCATGCAGAAGCTTTCAGAAGTTTCCAGAAGAAGCATCTGGAAGCATCCAGAAGTATCCAAAAACATTGAGAAGCATCCAGATGCATCCAGGAGCTTCCAGAAGCATCGAAAAAAAGCATCTAGAATCTTCTAGAACAGGTTCATTTTATTATATAAGAGATATGTAAACCGACATGTAATTCAGTCAGTATATGGAAGTCAATCAGTCAGTATTATCAAGACAGTTTATCAAGTGAGTTTTCTCAAAGTGTTTTATCAAAGAACATCAATACAAGAAGTGAAATACCAAAAGTATTTCATTGCATCAATACAGTCCGCGTCCAACCAAGGCGTTGTGTTCCACAGTGCATAATTGTATTATCACAAGGTAAATGTAACACGGTAAGCCTTGAGAAGCGTGATTATTTATTTATATTATTTTTATGACTTCAAGTGCAAAAATGGCTCCCGGCAGTCTTGGATTGGAACTAAGAAAGAAAATTATTGGCGATTACGTAAGTGGAATGTCACAAAAAAGTATTTTCGATAAATATTGCGTGCCGTATCAAGACTATACTCCAAATATCGTTCTAAGGGGAAGTTGGCAGCAGATAACAAAGGTGGAAGACCGCGTTTCACAACTTCTAGAGAGGATTCTTTGATCGTCAGATTCGTCAAAAAGGATCCCTGGATATCATCAGTCGAGATACAAAAGCAATTAGAGCTGCCTGTATCGGGCAAAACAATCAGACTACGTGCTGTTGAAGCCGGATTGTTTTCTCGACGTCCTGCAAAAAAACCACTGATTTCACTAAAGAACCAGAAGAAAAGACTCGTGTTTGCTACATCTCATATTGACTAAAATGTGCAGAAATGGCGAACCGTCCAGTTCAGTGATCATCATTGGGAGCGATGGCATTTGCCCTGTACATCGACCGGCCGGAAAATGTCTCAATTTACGTTACTGCCCTAAGACCATGAAGCATGGTGGAGGCAATTTAATGGTCTGGGGGTGTTTTTCTGCTAATGGTCTAGGTCCAATACATCGAAAAGTTGGAATAATGGACTGTTTCATGTATAAAAATATCCTGAAAGATGTTATGTTAGCTCATGCTGAATGGAATATGCCAATAAATTGGGTTTTTCAGCAAGACATAGATCCGAAACGCAATGCAAAAGTAGTCAAGCAGTGGTTTCAAGACAACCATCTATCGGTGATAGATTGGCCTATATATATATATATATATATATATATATATATATATATATATATATATATATATATATATATATATATATATATATATATATATATATATATATATATATATATATATATATATATATATATATATATATATATATATATATATATATATATATATATATATATACCTCATGAAAACAATAGCTCTATATTTAAATTCGTCACATATTTAACAATTGATTTCTGAACTTGGTAATAACAATATTATTATATATTATAACTTTGTTATAGCTATAAACAATGTATTATAACTTGGTTATAATATGTTAATACGATATATATAAAACGAAAATTTAAATACAAATTAAAATGAATAAAATTGTCAGCAATAAAATGTTAATTTTGATGACTAGTCAGATCACACCAACTTCTTTTTGTAAATTTTCTACATCGCAAAACTAGATGACATCTTTGTACGAAAAAGTACTTGGTGTGGTCATGTTTAAACACTATAAGATTAGTATTATTAGGCGTTTGTCAGTTATACTTGATCGCAATTCGGTTTTTATTAGAACAAGTTTTGACTGAAATGGTTATGAAAATGGTATGGTTTTGAAAATGTGAAACAAAAAGCAAATGGATAGAAATATTGACTAAAGACTATTCTGGTAGATTCCGTTGAGGAAATTAATTTAAGAAAAGGATTCTTTTTGTCCAAAAGTACTTTATTGTGTGAGAGCATCTTAATGGCAGATTTCTTCAAGTAACTTCTTTTCTTTTACATGATTTACCAAGAGATTTGGCAGCCTTTTTTGTTTTTTCTTTCTTCTAATACACTTTGCACTTTTCTTGGTTAAGTGGTTCTTCATAACCAGAAGGAGATGGAGAGCACCATATGAACAAAAACACACCTGTTAATTTTTGAGCTGTATCCATTCTGCTTTTTATCTGTTAGAGTAGCGTAACAAGAGCTACAGTAAATACGTTCATCTCAAAGTCCTTTGATTCGTCTTCGTGGAAGTGGTCTGTGTCCTTCGACTTGCTATGAATTGTTTTCCTTTTCATTGTCCACTTTTAAACAGAATCATTTGGAACCCAAACGTAGCTTGCTCTTATGCAATAAATTTTGCTTCTTGGAGGATTTTGGTCCAAAAAGAAAAATTTGTCTCGTTGTCTTTTTTGCTCGTCTAAAAAAATGCTTTCTGATTGGAAAAGAAAGAAAACAATGAAATTATAATTTACTTTTGCCCAAGCAATATTTGCAAAGTTAATATAATTATGGGTAAGTGAGTAGTAAATTTGCATAAGGCTTTTTTTGGTTTCTCGTTTTAAATAAAATATCAATACTTTTAGCAATTCTATATCTGATGCAGTTAATATGTGGTTTCTATGTAACATTTTCATCGAAATAAACGAGAAAAAAACTTTGTCGACGAATCTTTTTTTATTTCAACTTTGTCTATAAATAGTTTATAAGATTTTAAGCGTCAAAGATTTTTTTAATGAGAAGTGAAGCAGAATATACTTTGTTTTGTCAACTTTCATGGTTAATTTGTTGCATTTAAACCAGTTTAATATGTGTTTAGGTTTTTGTTTACGTCGGGAAATAGTTCATCAATGTTATCATTTGATAAAAATAAATTTGTATCATTGGCAAATATAATACTACTTAGGTTCCGATGCCTTGTTATGATCATTTTTATAGTTTAAAAATAAATAGTGCCCTAAAGTAAAAACCTATCATATAGTATAGTAAAAACATTATATAGTATTTCAGTCATTTTACAGCATCCATTTTACATGTACGATGCTTCCTTTTTTTTTTAAGCTTTTGTTATCATTAATGATAAAATGCATTTTAGCAGATTATTTTTTAAGTTTTTCAAGTAAAATAATTTAATATAGTAATTTATATATCAAAAGCCTCTGAAAGGTCAACAAAACACTTATTGTAAATTAATTTTTATCGAAGGAGGAGATGGTTCTATTCTTTTTATCGAAGGAGCAGATGGTTCTATTCTTTTTAAAACCAAACTGATTATTATATAACAGTTTATCGTAATCAAAATATTTATATGTTATATTATAAACTATTCCTTCTGAAATCAAAATATTTATATGTTATATTATAAACTATTCCTTCTGAAATTTTAGGCGGTAGATTTGAAGTTGAATCGCAATTGTGAACGAACGTGTTTTTTCTAAAACAAAGAAAATAAAAATGACGAAATTTTCCGCAGCTCAAATAAGAGATATACTTGAGATTCATGAAAGCGCAACATTAAAACTTTTTCATGATAAACTCGATAAAATTGGGGTTAAAATTAATAATATGCGAGAAGAAAATAAAATTCTCAGAAATGAAATCGGAGAAAAGGCAAACTTTATAAGCGATAAGATCGAAATAACTCTAACAAAACTAATAAGGAAAAAATTATTTATACGCACTCAAAAGATTTAAGGACTAAAGGTAAATTTGCTAAAGTCGTTTATAAAAAACTAATTACCAGCAATTTTAAATGAATTCTTTTATTTCTAGTTATTAAATTAAAAAGAATGGGTTCTAATTACACAGGTCAACAAAAAATTTATTGCGTTAATGTTGACACTTCCTCTTACTTAATTTTGATTCGCTGAATTCAAATCCGACATCAGATTTTTATGGCAAGCTACAGATTATTTGCAATGAACAGTTTTTTATTTTTCAAAGTTTAGGTAGTTGACTAATTTTCAAGGTATTTCTCAAAGAAGATTTGAATTCATTTATAAATGCTATTATATGGTATAGCTTGAATGATTTGCTTTTTTTTTTTAATTTAAGAAAAAAATAGAAATCAGCTCAATTTATAATTTTTATACTTTATGGAAAAATGAGGTTTTATTGTAATAAAAAGTCTAGTTTGTGCAATCGCGGAAATAAAGGACGTTATACTGATGATGATGAACCAAGTTAGGTATACCTTTTCTTGAGTATTGAGAGATAAAGACATTAAAAATTATTTATAGTTATTTAATGTAATGAATAATAATGAATAAAGTTTTATACTCGTTTTACATCAAAGATATTGACAAAGGCTATTAATTAAGTCTGTATAGTTTTTACCTATTTTTTTTAATAACTTTTTTGGTACCCAGCCGGCACAATGACGTTGAAATAACGTTGAAACAACGTCGCAAACCGACCATATGCCACGTTGAAACAACGTTGAAATTTGGTTGAATTGGAAATAAAATCCGACGTCGAAAACTACGACGTTGAAACAACGTCGATGATTACGTCGTTTCAACGTTGATCTAACGTCTTATCGACTACATAACAACCATATTTCAACTTTGAATAGGTGATATATTCGATTGATACGTAGTTGATAAGACGTTAAAACAACGTTGAAACAACGTAAATTCAACGTTGATTTTTGTTTTTTATTTTGGTTAAATCCAATTAACTAAAAAATTTTTTCAACTTTAATTGCAATAAATTAACACAATAAAAAAGCAATAATTTGCGCAGAGGATATTATATTTCACGTAAATTAATCAGATACAACTAAATTGCTTCAACGGACTTTATATACAATGCAAATAAAATAAAATGTTTGAAAAAAAAAAAGTTTTATTTATCAGTATTATATTTATCAATTTATCAATAATAACTATTATCAATAGTTCCAGAACAACTAGGAAAAAGTATGAATGTTATACATCAGGTTAATCGCCTTTTACGCGCCGACCACCACCATTTGATCTGTCGAGTGCGTATTTTAATAAATTCATTATTCCTTTTCTTATTTCGGCAACTGTAGCAGTCACTTTAATTGACAAAACTCTCTCTATAAAAAAGGTATTGCCTGAGTAATTTTCATCAAATACATCAAAAAGTTAAAAATAAAATAGCATTAAAAAAACGAACTGTGATTTTTAAAAATATATAATTTTACACTTAACTTACAAGTAAATACCTAATGTTTGTTCCTTTAAATTTCTCTTTACCTTTACCGTCAGCCATATTAAATTTTGATTATAAACCATTGGTCAACAACCTACATTATACATTGTTATTAATATCATAGTAACAAAAATTGATATACATGTCTTTTACAAAATACAAATTATTCTTAATGAAAAATAGCACAAAGGTTTCTTACCAAAGGTTTCTCACCCAACGCAAAAGGTTTCTTACCAAACCGTAATGCAAGTAAGAAAAAGAATTCATACAGGGGAAGAGTTTGGTCCAAGGAGACCACCTTCTAAACGCATGAAAACACCAAGAGCGGACAGTATAATCAGAAATATCTGCCTGGAAAAGAGAAAAAAAGCCACTAAGCTTATCCATGAAGCTGTAATTGTTGTGTCAGACCAGACCATTTGTAGAATGCTAAAAGAAGAGGGATTGATGTCCAGCCAAAAATGTCAAAAATTGACAAAAAAATTTAAAAATAATGTCAAAAATCTTATATTTATGCAAGATGGTGCAACTTGCCACACAATAAAAACTGTTATGGCTTAGTTGATGTATTGCTATAGCCAGACAACTCGCATGATCTTAACCCCATAGAAAATATTTGGGAAATAGTAAAGCAAGAGATTGGAAAAAAAAAATCTTACTAATAAGCAAGATCTTATGGAAGAGATTATTAAGATCTAGCATAATAACCCAGAGTTGACAGAAACTATAAAAAATAAATTGCAAGCATGCCACAATGCAATGAAGCAGTTATTGCAAATAAAAGTGTTTTTGCAAAATATTTATACTTTATATATACAGTTGTGTGATAATTTATTATGGCCACCTATGAGTTTTGATCATTTTGAAATTTAATCTCATTTTTTTCATATGAAGAGTAAAAATTCATTATTGAAAGTTAATCTTCTGTTTAAAATAAAGTTTTAACTTATAAAATCAATGCTTTTTTTTTTGCTACTGGCAACACTGTCACTTTTGACAGCCATTTTGTATAATGTCATCTTAATTATAATCTTTTTGCTGTACACTTGTTAAGTTTTATTACCAGAGTTTTGAAATCTTTTATTAGGTTATCGTCATATTACTTATTTAAATCAGTAAAAAATTCTTGAATATTTCTTTTTATTTTAAATTAAAAATAGTTGTATTTAGTTTGATATTTTTAAAGTTATGAGTACCAAAGCAAATTCTTAACTGTTATGTGATACTGATATGTGATATCTTATTTTAGTTATGAGGGAAAAAAAAAACTTGTCACAAAAAATTGCTGAAATCAGGGCACTTTTAATAAATACTGATCATTCTCAATGAAAAATAGCCAGAAAATATGGTATTTCGCGGGTATCTGTACAAAATATACACAAAAAAATGCTAATATGGAGAACTTGATGCCAAAGAGGGTTGGTAAATGTGGAAAGAAGAGAATCCTAACACCATGCAGGAAATGAATACTTACCAAGATTGTTCTAGAAAATAGACGGGCCACCACCAACAAAATAACTAATAAGCTGGGCCAATCTGGAGTCAAAATGTTGAAGAGAACGGTCCAACATTGCCTACACAATCTTGGTTACATTTCACGACGTCCAGCTAAGAAGCCTAAACTGACACCAAAAATTGTACAAAAAATGCTTGAGTGGACAAAAAAGTATAGGAATTTAACATATGATTGGTAATTAATAAAATTAATTTAGATGAATTTAAAATATCCACTTTCTTACACCAAACTTTAAATATTCATTCAATATTCACTTAACAATCCTTGTATAATATTTGAAGGTATGCTTTAGCGGCGAGAGTACTTTTAAGGAAAAAATACTTATTGGACTGCATCATGCAAACTGTTAAACACCCCACCTCTGTGATGATCTGATCAATGAAATGTGTAAAAGAAATAGGAAGGTTCTATATTGCAGAATGAAAAATGTTACAGTTACAATATAAAAATGCTGGAACAAAGATTGTTGTCACAATTGGCAGAATAGTTTAGTCCAGGTGAAAAAAAAGCCTTCATGCAGGACAGGGCATGACCATGTCGCACAGCTAAATCAGTTAAAAAATATCTATCAGAACAAAATATTCCATTACTTAATTGGCCAGGAAACTCTTCTGACCTAAATCCTATAGAAAATGTTTGGGCGCTCCTAAAGAAGCAAATATCTGAAAAAATTATTACAAATAAAGTGTATTTAATAGAAAGAATTTTTCAACATTGGAACTATAATAAAGAATTGAAGGAAATGGCTCAAAAATGCATTAAAAGTATGCCAAAAAGGGTTCTTGCAATTATAGAGGCAAAGGAGGAATCACCAAATATTGATCTTGAATATATTTGCAGTAATATTTGAATAATAAAATTTATTTAATTTGAATAATAAAATTTATTTAATAATATTTTAATAATAAAATAATAAACAATATGTTAAATATTTTTATTTGTCAAAAAAATACCCATTTCTTAAATAAAAGTTACTTTGAGTACATAAATCACAAAAAAATACTAAAATAATAGACTTTGAAACTTGATAATTTTGAAAAATTGTGGGTGGCCATAATAAATTGTCACACGACTGTATTTTATATAATTTATCATAATAATCAATAAATATTCAAAATGTTCATCTTTATTTATTTGTTTTTATCAAGTACAACTTTATAAATAAAAGAAAAAACTTTAAATTGCACTATTAATATTATATATATATATATATATATATATATATATATATATATATATATATATATATATATATATATATATATATATATATATATATATATATATATATATAATATATTCATATAAGCACATGTATGTATATATACATACATATATATGTATGTTTATATACATACATGTATGTTTATATACACACATGTATGTATATATACATACATATATATGTATGTACATATATATGCATGTATATATAGAGTAAAAAAAAAGGTTAAGCATGCGTTACAAATCAACCTTTGTACTTTAAGGTTGTTCTTTAGCTCAAGGAAATACAAAAGTAAGAGAAAACAGTTACAAAAAAATTATAATCAGACATAAAAAAAAAAGATTCATTTTATGTCTGATTAGAATTCGTCAAACTTTTAAAAATATATGCTACACAGATTTTTAACACAAGTTTAAAACAAACTATAAAAAAGATTCAAAAGATTTTTTATTTAAAACTACTTTTAACAAACCTTTGCATCACATGTATTTGTATTTTTCTTAATGGTTTTACCTCTAATTTTAGAAAGTTTGTTAACCTAAAGGTTTAAGAAAATAATTACACCACATTATTTTTATAGCACATTTATAAAAAGTTACAAGTAGATTAACTTAGGCTAAGTTATTAATAAATACTTAATCAAAAAACAATAAAAAAACTGCAAAAAGTCATGGTTTGAAACAGCCTATCAGTTCTGACCTCACCCAAGAATCATTTAAACTGTTATCCATAAGAATTTCAGAACTATTTGTCATGATATTACTTTAATTACTGGAAAGAGTTTTTACTAACATCTCTTTCTAACAATAAAGATATATCAGAAAGACAAAAGAACCAAACATTAATTAATTTCTAAAAGTGTTGAAACACAAAAACAAAAAATTTATAAAATAAAACATTATTCATAAATTAAATAAAATGTATTAATTTAGCAACCAAAGAAATGTATAAATCACTGAAGCATAGAAAAAAAATGTTCAGAATCTTTTCTTCCTAAATCAACTTGCAGACAGACAATTAATACCTTGAGCTACAGTATGTGGAGTATGCATAAAAAATGTTTTCTGTTTCTTTTTTTGTGTTACAGGAGTAGGTATTTGCTTACTATTCTGTTGGTTATTATGTTTTCTCTTGCATAAGCATGGTAGTGGCTCCTATAATAATTAATATCAAAATATAACTAATAATACTTGAATTAAGTATCTTTTGAAATAGTTACTGTTTTCTGAACCTGATTCTATCTGAGTATCACTTATAGAGGCAAATTCAAATTTATTACATAACTCATGATCTAAGAATATTCATTCAATTTAAAAATGTTTTAAAAACATTATATAATAAAGAATATATAATAAAGAATATATCTAAACACTGAAAACAACATATACAGAATGAAAGCATGTTAAAAAAACAAGGAAAAAAAGTAATGACTTAAGGTTTATATTAAAAAAAAATTACATTATCTCCATGACATTAAATTTTGAGCAGCTTAAATCTGTATTAGTTAGATGCGGTTTATGCATTTCATTGAAACAATTTATTACATTTAAAGATGACGAGCAGCACAAAAAATTATCAATCGAATTTTCTCTCTTTATTTCTCTGTATTTTCTATCCAAACAGCTCGAATGAACATTTTGCATGCCCTACTATACTTTTTCAACTGGAAAAGTATAGTAGAAATTATAATAGAAAAAATACTTATATATTAAAAATTTGTTCATGTAAAATAGCTAACAGAAAAATACAACTATAAACTGTACGTTATGATACATTATACAGTTGCTAAAATTTGCTAAATTTTTATGTTGATCTTTCTACCAATATTATGGACTAAAGAAGCATTGACAAATTCTTTTTTATACAACTTTACAAGAAAAATCTTTAAAAATTTAATAAAAATTTTTTAATATAAAAAATATTTAAACTCTTTAAATCACATTGATTGGTAAAAAAGCTTGATAAATCATTATTTTGTAAAACATCATCCATTATATATATTTATATTATGTATGTATATATACATATATAGTGTATGTATATATTATATATGCATATTATATATATGTATATATATATATATATATATATATATATATATATATATACATATATATAATATGCATATATAATATATATATATATATATATATATATATATATATATATATATATATATATATATATATATATATATATATATATATAGTATGTATATGTAATATAATAAACATATATAATATATATATATATATATATATATATATATATATACATATATGTATATATATATATATATATATATATATATATATATATATATATATATATATATATATATACATATATACATATATATATATATATTATATATATATATATATATATATATATATATATATATATATATATATATATATGTATGTATTATATAAATAAGAAAAACATATATAATATATATTTTATATTTATATAATATATCAAGTAGTCTCTACTTGTAATCCACACTCATGATAGCGATTCCACGGCTCAGCGAAAAACATTTGACGTTTGACAAAAAACACGAAATTTTCATGAAGTTTGCTCTCTTATATCTTTTTGTATAGGAAAGCAAGCAACCTCAGGTTTTTTGCATCAATTAGTGTTACTCAACCTCTTTTCAGCCATATATGAAAAGTACTATGCTTTACATGGCTTCACTTAAATATTATCCATATCTTGAGACCACTTTTGAGAAAAAATCTTGAAGCGGGAACGTTTTTTTAAAACGAAGCTTTTGAAGGTAAGGATTCCGAAGTACCAAAACAGATCCAATTTTTATAAAACTTTCCGTATATATTAAAAAAAGGTTGAGGAATCTAATGGAATGTGAACACTTTTTAACATTTATACATAAATTTTTAGTTCTCAGTGTTTAAAAACTTCAAGGTTAATTATTATAGAAAAAAAAGTGATTTTTGAAAGTGTTCAAGTGGAAATGGCAAATTCAGCCTTTCCTCTTTTTAAAACAAGTGTTTAATTATGTTTTCTTAAAAAATAGGTGCTTCGGATTTGTATATTAGAGTTATGTATATATACATCTAAATTTCTTCGCGTATTTTATGACGTTTTTTGTTTTGATTTTGCAATTCCGAAATTTTAACTACAAATAAAATTGAAAGTGAAAGTATATTCCTTATTAATGACCTAAGTTTTCAAGGCAATAAAAATAAAGATTTTATATTTTTAAAGGTATTTTGTCTGAATTGGTCAACTACAAGCTTGATTCTCACTGTTTCTACTACTGTTTTTAGTCTGTAGATTCTCTAAACTGTTTTTTTCAAAACAAAAAGAAATAGTAGTCAACTAAACTTTTAGTCTAAAGTTTACAAAATGGAAATGTGTAAGAATGTTATCATTTTTTTTTTTTCATTTATTTTTATATTTTTTTATTAACTAAGTAAAATAACCAATGAACTTTAATTTCAAATTCAAATTCTCTTCTTTAGGCTGTGAACTTAACAATCTACGTGAAATGGTGGTTCAATCTATAAGTCAAGAATGTAAGTCATACTTTGATAGACTTTTTAAATTTTTAAATCCGGAAAAATGTATAACAAACATTTTATATTTCAATAATTTTATTTATAGAATCTTAAGCTTGATGATCTATCTTTATTTTATTTTCACAAAGCTAGATATTATCAAACTTCAACTCTTTGATTAACAATAGATTTATTGTAATCACTCAAATTAAATTTAATATTAATTTTAGCTACCAAAGTGTTGTCTGAAATAGCAACCTGCAAGAATATTTTGGATTTTCTGGATATATATGATGGCATTATTTGTCTCAAATATCCTGATTTTGTGTTAACCAATAGCCATTTTCTACAAATTTGCAAAGACAAAAATAAACATAACATAACATTAGAAAATCTTTCATTATTTTTTACAACCTACTGTAAGTATAATATCTCTAGAGTGATGTTTATAAGGATCTTAAAAAAGTTAAAAGGTTACTTTGTAAAATTAAATCGAGCCAAAAATTTGGACTTCAAAAAACATTTTTTAAGCTCTGCTTTATCTTTTAATGGTGCTTTTTCTGATGTTGTTGGTTTGTTACCTTCTGATGCTTGTTCTACCCCTACTTCTATCTACAATAGTGAAATTGTTCCAAATCAAGTTACTGTTTTTGTATCTTCTGATTTAAATTTGCAAATTACTAATGATGAGTTGTCGTAACTTGTTACCCCAACTTCTATTATATACATCCCTGTAGAAAATAGGTCTGAAAAATTTCTTACTGAAATGCGTTTTAGTGAAGAGAATCTTCCAGTTTCCAATTTAGATAAAAAGCTACCTTTATTTTCTGGTGAATTTATTTCCTGAGGTTATTTCCTGGTATTTAAAGAAAAAAATTGAAAACACTGTTTTGAAAACATCTGATGAAACAAATGATTTATTCTTAAAGGAGAGTTTGAATTACTTTGAAAATCTTACAGAAGAGCTGAAGGAAAGAGTTGACATTTTTGAAAAAAATGTAATTGACGTTTATGAAGGAGGTAGATATAATGATGAAATTTGCTCGGTATATTACGACCTTTTAAGTAAAAATGTTTCTGTTAATAATGTTGAATCTGTTATCAGAACTGTACTACAAAAAATGGCTGGAATTTCATGTGGCACACTTCCAAAAAAATCTTTGGCTTCTGAAGTTTTTAGTGAAATGAACCTTTTAGCAAAAGCTCAAGTGAGAGAGGCTATGTTGAATAGTACAAACAATGTTCTTCATACAGATGGCTCAAAATATAATTTTAGAGAGGTTGGTAGTTTTCAAGTCACAACATCATCTGGTAGCTACACGTTTGGGATAGAAGATATGTTTTCGGGAGAGGCACAATCTCATTTTGGAGAGCTAAAAAACTTACTCACTGATATGTCTAAGAAATTTTCTCCTGACAAGGAAAACTACGAGAATGATCTTAGGAAACTTATTTTTTCTTTCAAATCTTTGATGACAGATCGCACTATTGTTAATTCAAGTTTTTTTCACCAATTTAAACATTGGAGAGAAACAATTTTGCCTTTTGTTATTGAAAACTATGATCAGCTTCCTTTAAATGAAAAATTAAAAATTTCTCAAATGCATCATGTTTTTTGTGGCTTACACGTTATCCACAATCTAGGAATATATGCAGAAAAAGCAATAATAGAATGGGAAAAAGTGGTTGAGCAGGAAGGTAGTATTCATGGTGGTTTTAAAAGTTCTCAAAACTCTCGCACCTTTGATATTTTGTATGAACTTTTAAAACTTACAAGCTATCGGCATGGTGATCAGCAAAATGGAAAAGCTGATGAATGGAAGGCATTTTTGCGTAAAAGGTTTACAAAAAATTTTATGGTTTCATTTCTGCATCATCGCTTAAATATTATATTTGTACTTGGTGGAGCAATGTATTATCATAAAGACCACCTTAAAGAATTTGTTTTCAATCTTGGTGGTTCAAATTTCTCTGGGAATTTTTAATAAATTGATATCAGGACCTCTTTTTCGTATTATTGAAGAGGAGGGTCATATTTTCTCTTTAAATACCATTTGGTTGCAAATGTTCAATTATTTTGTTTCTTGTTTTTCTGATGCATCAAAAATGTTAGTCGGTTCTACCTTTTTTGATGTAAAATATCTCACCAAGGATGAAGTGTTTGATCATTTATTTTCTGATTGTAATGACCTACTTTTGGATGCCTTAACACAAGAATGTCTTGAAGTTATATGTTGCACATGTTTGGTTATGATTTAGAGTCAGTTAAGATACCAATTGCCTGTAGGAAAATATCACAATCCGGGTGATGATGTGCTTGAAAAAACTCAAAACTGCCCATGTACTAATGTTGTGTCTGAACGTGACTTTGCTTCCCATGACCGCAGGTTAAAAATGAAACCTAACATGACAACAGTAGCTGCAGCTGGTGTGATCATGTTTAACAACAACAAAACAGCTGATTGAATAGATGGAAAATTACAGGAAGAAATTGAAAGGCTAGTTATATTAGCAAGGCGAAATAGAAAAGGGTATATAAGAAAATACAGAGAGAAAAAAGCAAATATATTGCAGTACAAAATTGATGAGATAGACAAGCGCAACTTAGAAAAGGAAATAAAGGAACAAAAGGCAAGCAAAGAGAAAGAGTTTTTGACAACAGAAATCGGAAAGGATGGTGGTTTAATTTTGTGTGAAGAGGATTTTGAAAAAATTTTAGGAACTGAAAATGAAATTGTAATGAAGTTGCAAAGACAAATTAAATTTCGAAAAAAAGTATTACAGCAAAAATTTCCAGAAAAGTGGTTACAATTAGGAGAAAAGGCAAAAGGGGAGTATTACAAAAAATTTGGTATTGATAAATTAAAAACCAATCTGATATCAATTTTTAAATTTTTAAAAGACGTTCCTGAACAACGCGCAACTGCAATAAAATGTTCAGTTATCAGACAGATTAATGAAAGACAAGAAATGTTGTTAACATTAAAAAAAAAAGTCAGATTAGAGGGTGACGCAAGGTTAATTATGGAAACTGGAAGTAAAATAAAAACAGGCACATTAAAGGGAGGGGTTCCAAAGTTTTTAGGAAAAAGAATAAAACATAAAGTGGTAGATAATGATGGCAAGGATGTATGGTATTCAGGGCTCGTGGTAAGTGTTCTAGACGACAATGAATTTGATGAAGAGTGTGAGTTTCAGATACTATATGATGGATATGAAGATAAGTATGACATTGAGTTGGTCAAAGAGTGGAGGATGAAATGTGTTGTGGTAGAGGGAAAAACTGATGGTTATGTGGAGGGCGAAGTTTGTAAAAAACAAAAATGCAGTTAATATCATTTTTGACACAATGGGGATTTAATTTATTGTATTTATGTTTGTTATTATTCTTATTATTAATAATATTATTATTATTATTTTTATTGTCATTCAATTTAATGTGTTCTTGTTTGTGTTCTGTTTGGTCATCTGAAGCGGTGTTGGCGCACCAACAATTCTTTATATGTATATTTGTTTTCTATTGAACATCTGCCGTCATGGTGACATACCCGTATGTCATGCTTTCTATTTTTGTGCTGACATACCTGTCAATATATGTATCCTTGTGTTTACATTTTTTTGTGTTTGCATGTATGTTTTTGTAGGTGTGTCTGCAATTATTTGCATGTTTGTTTTTACTCACTTGTTAGTCACTATATGCATGTTTGTGTTTATGTATCTGTTAGTCATTATGTGTATGTTTGTGTTCTGTTGGACCTCTGAAGTGGTGTTGATGCACATGTAAGTCACTATATGTATGTTTGTGTTTATGTCCCTGTTACTCATTATGTGTATGTTTGTGTTCTGTTAGACCTCTGGAGCGGTGTTGGCGCACCCGTAAGTCACTATATGTATGTTTGTGTATATGTATCCATTAGTCATTATGTGTATGTTTGTGTTCTGTCAGACCTCTGGAGCGGTGTTGACACACCCATAAGTCACTATATGTGTGTTTGTGTTTGTATACCTGTTACTCATTATGTGTATGTTTGTGTTCTGTTGGACCTCTGGAGCGGTGTTAACGCACCCGTAAGTCACTATATGTATGTTTGTGTTTATGTACCTATGTGTTTTGTATGTACTATTGTGTTTACTTTGTACTTGTACTTTATGTGTTACTATGTACTATTGTGTTTATGTACCTTATGTATCAGTCATTATGTGTATGTTTGTGTTCTGTTGGACCTCTGGAGCGGTGCTGACCCACCCGTAAGTCATTATATGTATGTTTGTATTTATGTAGCCATTAGTCAATATGTGTATCTTTGTGTTTATCTACCTGTAAGTCATTATATGTATCTTACTCTTTTGTTGGAACTGTGGAATAACTATAATTTCATTTGATAATGCAGGTTAGTCATTTTGATCAAGTTTTTGTTTTTTTTATTTATATTTGTGTCTGTTGATCTTGTGGCACAGCATTGAAACAACAGTAACCAAACTAGGCTGCAAGCAATCATTGTAGGAGTTGGAAGTTACTGGAAGAGAAAAGATGAAGTTTGTAGAGTAAGATAACAATTGACAGTTGACTTAAAAGATTGCAAATTATATGAAACAGGGAAGCAAGATAAAGGAAGCGAATTCCAAAGAACTGATGTTCGAGGAAAAAAATAAAAGAATAAGAGTTTTTGGAGCACTTAGAAACAGTCACAAGAGAATGAATTTTAGCAGATAAACAAGGGACTCTAGCTATTTAGAGCAGTGCCCATACTTGTAGAAAAGAGAAGGAGAAGCACCATTACAACGATGTGATAATGGTTAGAGGTTGGCTGCAAGAGCAGGTCCAACAATGCATTTTTACAATGCATTTTTGCTCCTTGTCTAAAAGAGAAAGGGCGTCATTAGAATATCTGCCCCAGCGTTTTTTGCAGCGTTTAGTGCCACAGGGTCTGTGTGTTTTGTGATTGTGATCTTATTGTTGTGATGTTTTGTGTTGATAGACAACTTGGCTTACCTTCTCGCTGGTGTCTATCGTTAAAAATGATTATTAGGTTGTTTCGTTACTGAAACTACTTCTAATCATTCACTAAAAGCCAAGAGATAAATTTTAGACAAACAATATTTTTTGTTTTAATGTTGTTTTCATTTTTTCATCTTAGGTGTTGTCGATAGTTCACAAATCTCAAAAAATAAGTTTCTTATTTTATATTTATTTAGTTTTAATTGTTAATTTATAACTTTTTTTAATTTTAAACTTTTAAAATGAATTAACAAATATTTTTTTTAAATTATTGTGTATCTAATGTTATTTGATGTATTATTATATGTATTTAGATGTATTGTTTTTAATAATAATTTTATTACAATTTTAGGTAGAGTTCTGCTGTTACACCTATTATGTTGTAAGTACTCAAAATTTCAGGAAGTTCTGTTGCTGCAAGTTATTTTCATTCAAATTTGAATTTTAGTTTTATTAAAGAATCTTCTGTCTGTTAAATAGATGTTAAATAGATAGTAAAATTCTGAATGATTTATTTCAATGCCCTTACGCAGTGATTTACTAATCGGTTTGTAAATAAAGCAATAGTTTTAAACAGATGAATTAATTGAATTCCACGATCCTTTATGCATATAGCATGAAGTTTTATAATATAACCTAAATTTTTTTCTTTTTTTTCTAAAAGATTTAAATCCAAATTCATTTTTAAAAGACTAGGTAAATAAATAAAACATTTCAGTCTGTAAAATTAACAATTCTGGATAATTTCTTCAGTCTGTAAAATAGACGATTCTGTATGATCCCAACAGATTCAATAAAAACTGGTACACTATTTAAAATTTCAAGTCAAATATAATAACTGTTCAAATATATCATATAAATTTAAGGTCGATATGCCCAATTGGTTTGTGCATTCCTTTTTCTGTAATTTAATGACCGGTCTGTAATTTATGCAATAATTTTACTGACAGGTCTGAAAATTATGCAATAGTTTTTAAATGATGTATTTTTTGGTTGTCGGTAAAATGCGAACTGCGAACCGCGAACTGCGAACCGGTAAAATGCGAACTTTTTTGCGAACCAAAACATTATATTTTAGAGACCATTATTGTTATGATAAAAATAATAATAAAAAAACTCTCCAATTCTTAATTATCTATTTTAAAGCTTTATTTAAAATAAATTTTTTATTTTTTAACTGTAAAACATGCGTAGAGCGTTGCTACATCGACTATCTTATAGCCTGACTCGTAACGGAATGCTGCTACATCGACTATCTTATAGCCTGACTCGCAACGGAGTGCTGCTAAATCGACTGAGGGTTTGGTTTGGGCGGGCAGTCTATCAAATAATTTTAAAAAAAAATTATTATATTGTATTTTTTTAAGTTTCACTTAATTTCCTTTTATTTATTTTTAATTAATTTTTTCGCTTAAAAGTCCTTAAAATATACCGTTAAATGAATTATGTAACGGAAATAAAACATTACATCATTAACAACCAATAGGACAATGGTTCGCAAAAAAGTTCGCATTTTACCGGTTCGCAGTTCGCGGTTCGCAGTTCGCATTTTACCTAGTACCGTATTTTTTGGATTTCATGATTCCTTTATGCATATTTGCAAAGTGCAACCATAATTTTTTTCATCATAACACAGTTAAATAAGTAGAAACCCTTCAGTCTGTAAAATAAGCAATTCTGGATAATCCCAACAGGTTTAATAAAAACTGGATCACTATTTAAAATTTTAAGTCAAATCTAATAACGGTTCAAAAATATCAAAAATTTTAAAAAAATTACAAATTATTTAAAGTTGATATGTTTAATTTGTTTGAACAGCTCATTTTCAGCAATTTACTGACCGAAAAGTAATTTATATGATTATTTCACTGACCAGTCTGTAAATTACGCAATAGTTTTCAAATGTTTTATTTTTTGGATTCCATGATTCTTCTATGCATATTCACATGGTATAATTATAATATCACCCCAAGTTTTATTCTCCAAAACTAAGAAAATAATGTAAAACCCTTCAGCTGTAAAATAGATGATTCTGGACAATCGCAACAGATTTTTTAAAATAAAATTTTGGTTTTTTATTTTCTTATAGTTTTTTGATCACTATGAAAGATTTCAAGTCAAAAGTAATAACCATTCAAAAGTTATTCAAAAGTCAGTATGACCCCAAAAATATAGTAATTAGTGATAACTCTCAGTCTGTAAAATAGGTGATCCTGGTAGATCCTGACAGATTTTTAAAAAAAAATTTTTGGTTTTTTATTTTCTTACAGTTGTTGAATTGCTATAGAATATTTCAATTCAAATGTAATAACGATTCAAAAGTTATTAAAAAGTCAGTATGACCCTAAAAATGTATAAATTAGTAAAAATTCTGGTCTGTAAAATAGATAATTTCTGGTCAATCCTGACAGATTTCTAAAAAAAAAAATTTGGAATTTTATTTTCTTATAGTTAATTGGTCACTATGGAAAATTTCAAGTCAAATGTATCATCGGTTCAAAAGTTATTCAAATGTCAATAATACTTTCATTTTCGGTGCCATTTCGCAGTAAATTTTCCATACTTAAGCCCTATACCTTTTGTCAAAAAATTACCCGTTTTTTCACTACAAAAAGGTCAATAACTTTTGATCCGCTTAACTTCAAAGGCTAAATGACCCCTCATTTTTTAAGTCAAACCAAGCTCTATACAATGACATCAATTATATTTGAATATTTTAATTATAAAAAAATCGTCTGGAATGGCTACTCATGAAATAATACGGTCATAAAGAAATATCCATTTAATATTTACCTAACTAACTGCATCACAAGTTAAGCCATGTATTATTGTTAAATTGTCAAATTCAAAACCTTATAAAAAGGCAACAGATGACCTAATTTATTAGCATGTGTGACTTTACTTGTTTTTATTGTTTTTAATAAGTAACTTGTTAAGTCTTTACTTGTTATTTGTTATGTTGATAAAAAAATTTTAAGTCACGCATGCGTATTTTAGTTATCATATTGCAATTACGAACGATCGAACTCGTAATATAGACGTTGAATTAACGTAGAATCAACGTCGATTTTATTTGATAGTTTTAAACAAATTTTTCAACGTTGATACAACGTTGATTTTTGGTTATACGACGTCGCGACTAAAAATCAACTGTAAATCAACGTCGAAATAACGTCGTGTGCCCACTGGGATAACTGTTTTGCCGGTTTTCTCCTATTCATTAACTAATTAATATTATTATTAACAAGCTCTTCATCATTTATAAATTAGCCAATTTGTGACTAATCAAAAATTCTGGTTTTTTTTTTTCTAATGACAAACCAGGTAATGTTTTTACTAAACACCAAAAACAAAAATTATCAGTTTTTAGTGCTATAACAAATTGTTTTGTGAGACCAAGTTTTAGATGGAGCAATGGAAAAACGATTTTATTTCTGCTAACAAATGGATTCATTCATTGTTGTGAATAGGCTATTTCTTTTGTATCCAGTGTTGCTTTCTCGCTCAACTATTCCACGTGCATAGATAACATGATCCAAAAAGCAAGAAGAGGGACCAGGTGGCAAATTATAGACCCCCCGACCACCTTCCTCGCCAGTGTTGTCAGCTCTGTTTAAATAGAGGAAACCTCAAATATTTGGTGGTGCTCTTTTTTTATATAATAATGAGGTTTAATAACAGACCTGCTTATTTCTGATGGTAATGAAGAGGTTTAAAGAGGTTTAAAGAGGTTTAAACGGTTGAACCTTAATCAATAGCACTATAAACATACTTATAAACTGCTGTTATCGCCCAGTATTTTATAAGTCCAACACAAAAGCATGATAAAGTCTTCTTTTATAATTCAAATCTTGAATTGTTTACAAATTAATTATTTCTAATAAATTTGAACTATAAAAACAGTTCATTTGAAGCAAATGAAGTGTACGACGCATTTTTTCAAACTTTCTATAAAATATATGATGTTAATTTTCCATAAAGTAAACTTATTGAAACTCTATAAAAGTCAATAAAGATCTTAAAAAATCCTCAAAAATAAAACAAAAGCTTTACAGAAAGCTCTTAAAAAACCCAATACCTAAATATAAGACTATTATAAAAACTGCGCTAAAAATTTTCACTAAAAAAAGTCAAAGAAAAACAAATTAAAAAAAGATGCAGCATGATTTACTAGAGAAGTATAGGCACCATGATACTTGTACCAGAGTGAGGCACCATGATATTTGGGGCACCATAAAAAAAATGGTATTTGCGAAGGTGTTTTAAGAGTTGTGACAACCATTTTGAATTTTTAAAAATAAATTAATTTCGTGCGTCATAAATCGATGAACTTTTATTAGAAAACATTGAAAACATGTTCAATTTTTCTCGGTTGTAAAAAAAAATCACCCAGCAATTCAAATTACATTTCGTCATTTATTTAATCTTGCTACTGCTACTACTAATACGTGTGGTTTTTTTCCAAATCATTCAAAACTTGTATAGATTAGAAATGTTTAAAACTTTAGAACATATTTGAAAATAACAGAAGAATTTAAAATATTCTAGAACAATTTAAAAAATTCTGGAACAATTTAGAACATTCTAGAACAATTTAAAATATTTTGAACATTGTAGAACAATTTAGAACATTTGGGAATGTTCTAGAACATTTTAGACTATATAAAGCTGCTCATCTAATTTTATAGTTAACATGGCGATAGTTAACTACACATGGCGTCGTACAAGCCTAGCAATAGTAGCATTTAGAAGAACAAGGATGTCTGCACCAATAATCTAGTAAAGTTTGAAGATTCTCATAAAAGAAGAAGAATAATCCCTTTGGAAGAATATTCACTCGGAGAAAAAAGAAGAAGACCTCTCCAAAAGCAAATTATCAGACGCTATCATTTCCTTGGACCAAAAATTAAAGGAAGAAAGGAGCGAATAGTGGAAATTTCCAAAGAAGTCACCAAATTGTGGAAGAATAAACAGAATTTTTCTCATGTATCAGATCAAGTTATACGAGCAAAGCTTGATAAAAAACTCAAATGTTATGATGAATGTGTCAAGCGGGGAATCTACGATCCCCTTGATGTAACTTTTGATTTTACTAAAGTGAATAAAGCACGGTTATCTTCTGAGGACTAGCAATTGTACCATCTCCAAGTTGAAAGCAAAGGATCAGTGGGATAATCTACAGACCAGACCAGTAAAGAAACGATCCATCTCTCTAAAAGACAAAAACTTTCTGATGAGTCATCCAACTCATCATCTTACTATCCTGGTTTTAGTGATTCTGACTCTGAGGATAAAACAATGAATGAAAACAATGAAGAAGAAATAAGACAACTCCTACACCAAGCAGAAAACATCATAAAGCAAAATTGCAGTCAACTTTGTGACCTCCACAAGAGTATCAACAAACAAAACTGCTAACACATGCAAGCAATTGGTTTGTGACGGCATGACATTGTAACTCTATGTCAATCAGCTATTTATAAGTCAATAATCAAAGAGGCAATCAAGCTGAAGGAAGAAATGATTGAAAAGTTGCATATGGGAAATTGGTCCTAACACTTTGATGGCAAGCACATCAACAGAATGGATTATTAAGTGGTCGGCCATAAAAATGAAAGAAGAGAAATAAAATTGGATGTCTTTGGCTTCGGAGATGAAAGAGCTTTAGTTATTGCTTAAGGAATTTCTTAATTCCTTGATGAATATCACCTATGGAATTTAATACAGATGAATTTTACAGATACCGCCAGCGTTAACACTGGAAAAAAGAATGGTATTGCTGTAATATTGTAACAAATACTCACAGATAAACCCATCAAAAAACCTCAGTTTATCAGTTGTCACCACCATGTATTTGATAGAATCCTCCGTTTGTTGATGGATGAAGAGCTTGGAAGTAAAACACAATTGCCAAACATCGAATATCTATTTGTATCTCAACTGTTAAAGAAGTACGAGCAACAGAATACACAATTTGATAACGAAACAGAAGTAATTCTCGGAACATCAGGCTGGATGGATGATATGAATTTTTTGTTTCATCTCACTCAAGTGTTTCAATTTTTTTAAGGAAATAGAACATTTTTTATTGATCAGGTTTCAGAAAGTACCCAACAACATCTGTGTAATTCCAGAAATACGCGATCCTGGCCTTCATTTAATTCCTCAACAAAGACAGTTCTGCAGAGAGTGCATGTTGATTTATATCGTATGGCTTGGCAGACCAACTGTACAATGAAAACGACTTTAATAACTTGGCTGAAATACTGAATCTATACACAGTCGTTTAAACTCACCTAAAACGCGACAAGTTATTGCACGCAAGCGCAGTTTTGTTATAAAAATTTTAGAATAGAATTTAGAGTTTTAAAATGGCTACGGACCTTCGCTAAAAAAAACAATTTTTAGATGAATACCAATTTTTCAAAACTCATGGCATTTTTAGCATTGTTTACAAAGATAACCAGTTGATTGAATTTCTCAGTAATGTTTCGGTAACTTGATTTTGTTAGAAAGTAAGTAAAATAAAAATAAAATAATTTTTTTGATTGGCGCAGACTTATTAAAAAATATGTATACATATATTTGATTTGTTTATAAATTCAAGTTTTTTTTTTTTTTTTTTTTGAGCGTTAAAACTTAAAATTTTTTATAATTTCATAGAGAAGAATCTTTTATCTTCCCATTACTTATAAGCAACCTTAGCACACAATTTTTTTTATGAAAAAACACAATTTGGCTATAGTATATGAACTGGAAACCTCATTCTAATGAATGCTATTGTTGCCAACAGGCAAAAATATTCAGAAAAGGTGTGACTTTTACTAAATAAATAAAAATAAATAAAAGGCATATTGGTCGCCCTATTCACCAGGCTGGTGTTTGTGAAAAAGTTTGGTTGTTTTTAATGACTGCCGACATTAAAAAAAAGCATCGTTGGAGTACATGACTCAGAAATAATTGTTGTTGAGCTTAAAAATGAGTTTAATCCTCATTTACAGCTTTGTCAGTGTAGTTTATGTGGTAAAATACGAAAACAACCAGTAACTCTAAAAATACCAAAACAACCAGTAACTCTAAAAATACCAAAATAACCAGTAACTCTAAAAATACCAAAACAACCACTAACTCTAAAAATACCAAAACAACCAGTAACTCTAAAAATACCATAACAAACACAGACGCGGATCTAAGGGGTGGCCTTTGTGGCCATGGCCACATAGTTTAAAGTCAGATTGATTTATTAAAAAATTTATTTAAAGCTCATCAAAAACCTTTTAGAACTAATTATTTAAATATTTTTAAATATATGTAATTGAAAACGAATTTAAGCCATTTTAGGACTTGCATATCATTTTTCGTCTTTGCTATGTCACGCTAAATTTAAATTTTAAAAACTTCGCTGTAAACATCGCCATATTATTTCAAAAATCTCTTCAATAATAGAGTCAATAATACTTTTAAACTCTGCGTGACGCACTTTATGGATAACCCTTATCGGCTTATGGCCATAGAGATAAAATTTAACGGCAGCCAACCTAGCTTTGGATTTTTTTGCTATTGTAATATCCCTCAAAATTTCATTGTGCCTGCCATAATTTACGTAATTTGGCCATAGAGATCCTGCCATGGCCACAACGGTTTATTATACGTTAATAAACCGCTGTAACCATATATATATACAACTATTATACGTTACCAACCTTTTATTCAACCAACAAATGCTCTGAAATAAATAATTAAATCGGGAGGCTGCATGAGCGCGAATTGGCATATGTGCGAACTGGCTTAAGTGCAAAGCGTTGCAAAAACTGGCATAAGTGCGAACTGGCATATGTACGAATTGGCATAAGTGCGCAAAACGAATTTGCAAACATTGGCATAAGTGCAAATCAGCATAATTACGAACTGGCATAAGTGTGAAGCAGTTACAAAAACTGGCATAAGTGCAAACTGGCATAACTACAAACTGGCATAAGTGCGCCAAATAAATTTGCAAATATTGGCATAAATGCGAATTGGTTTTCACGTGCCCGATTTAGAAAAATTTTATCTAATATAGTAGCTAACAAATTTGGGTATTTTATTCGCTACCGTGATATTATCATTAATATCGTTTTCCACATTTCTTTAGAAACTAAGATAACGTGACTTTAATAACTTGATTTTTTAATATTATAAAATATTAATCCATATTTAACTGAAAAATTAATTGCTTGTGCAATAGAAACAAAGCATAGGCCTAATGTCTTAAATTACAAAACTAGACTCATTAAAGAGCTTTCAGAAATAAATTAAATGTTTCCAAGAATACACGATTCTTACCAATTTAAATCAGATATGATGGATTTTGTACCCTTCAGTAAAAAAAGTCTTGTTTATTCAGCATTAAGGTATTTTTTGTTTGTTTTAAGCTTTATGAAAGTTTTATTTAGTTAAAATAATATCTAGATGTAAGTTCTTAACTTTATTTGATGTTAGACTTAAACTAGATGTTAGGTTTTAATTTATTTATTGGTGTTTAACTAATTATTAACACAGATTTATATTCTTGATAATGTGTATGAAAATGAATTATTTATTAAACATACCTATAAAAGTGATTTAGTTTTTTATTAAGAAATTATGGTATATAATAAAAAGTAAATTAGTAAAAAAAAAAAAAAAGTATTTTAGTTAAACTTTTTTTTTTTTTCAAAACCAAAGTGTTTTATGTTTTAATCATTTTGAAGCACTGGTTAAAGATCTTCCTAAAAAACGTCCAGCTGTTGTTATGAGTGATCCAAGTTTACTTAATATTAAAAAAATAAAAGTTTATAAATCTAGTTTTCCACCTACAGATAACAAAATACAGAAGCCAATTCAGTCATTCAAATTATTTTTTCCTACTGTTTCTAAGAACATTTCAGATATAGATAAGTTTAGTATTCGTAATAAAACAGTTTAAACTGAAGTAGTTATCTCAAAAAACACCAACAACAGTGATAAAAACACTCATGAATCTAATGTTCCACAAAAGGTAAGCAATGTTGTTGACATTAGTTTATTAAATACAAATCTGCTAGCATCTTATTCAAACTATGATGTTTCATCATATCATCTACAAGGTGAAAAATTAAAATCAGGAACAAATGATCATGAACTGTTATCTCTAATTAATAATGTCTAGGTTACAGATAAATGCTTCCAATTCCCTTTAACAGGTAAAAGTAGAAAAAGATATGTTTTGCTAAAATGGTTAGATGATTTTTTTTGGCTTTGTTACTTAAAAATTGAAGATGGTGCATAT
This sequence comes from Hydra vulgaris, assembly GCF_022113875.1. NCBI lineage: Eukaryota > Metazoa > Cnidaria > Hydrozoa > Anthoathecata > Hydridae > Hydra > Hydra vulgaris. Next base: position 31,687,031 of record NC_061164.1, read on the forward strand.
TGTCTTCCAACTACACTTTTTGGTATAAATTTACCAAACAAATATGCATTATTAATTACATGGCGTAATGCTGTAAAAATTTTCAACGATTATGAGAAATCTGTTGATGGATTACACATCAAGTCCATGCATTGTTATAATATGCTTTTATCTAGAGCTAAAAATAAAACTTTACCTATTGAAATTTCTCTAGATATTTCTAGGAAAAAGCGTATAGAAGAAAACAAAAAAAGCTTGAATCAATTTTTATGACTATAATATTTTTAAGTCGAAATGATGTCTTTACGAGGTCATAGAGACAATAGAAAATATCAAGGAGAAATTGGAGAATCTTCAAAAATTACAGGGCTGGGATATTTCATTGAGCTTTTAAACTATAAGGTTGATGCAGGTGATTTAATTCTAAAGGAGCATCTTCTCTCTGCCCCCAAATATTCCACAAATATTTCAAAGACCATTCAGTTGAGTGTTGTGGAAATGCAATTGAAGAGGTTTTATTAAATGATATTTAAAAAAGTAAGTACTTCTCCATTATTGCAGACAAGGCTTCAGACTGTGCTTCAGATAGAACAACTTTCTATTGTCATACGTTATGTTGACTTGAACAGTAATATTAAGGAAGTTTTTTTACGCTTTTTGAATGTAAAACAGGTAGAAGTGGTTTAAGCATAGCTACCAACATTCTTGTAACTTTAAAAAAAATTGGTTTAGATATAAGAAAATGCAGAGGCCAGTCTTATGATGGAGCTGCTTCAATGTCAGGTGAATACAAAGGTGTTTCATCTGTTATAAAAAATGTTAATCCTAAGGCATTATTTGTCCACTGTGCCTCACATAAACTTAGTTTAGTTGTTGGGAAAAGTTGCCAAATCCAGCAAGTAAAAAATTTGCTTGAGCAAGTTAAAGACATAGCTTAGTTTTTAAACTTTTCTCCTAAAAGAGGTAATTGCTTAAAAAATACCTTCTTCCTGGTCAAGCAAAACTTATTGATACATGTCGAACTCGGTGGGTTCATATGCTTTGTGGAAATGATGTTTTTTTCGATAATTATTCTTAAATTTTTTCTGCTTTTGAAGAAATGGAAGACAATAGTTTAAAAGAGAAAATTAAAGAAACATCTTTAAAAGCATCTTCTTTTATAAAATTATTGACAATTTTTTTTTTATAGTTTCTTTACTTTTATGGAATTTCTATTACTCTTCAAACTAAATCTTTTGATATTTCCTAGCAGCTGAATGAAATTCAAAATTTGAATAATTGTTAAAAGAAATGCTAATACCATAATAAATGATATAAAATTGCTCTTGCATTGGCTAAAACATTTGATATTGATGAAAAAAAAACCCAAGAACATGTGGTGTTCGGAAACATAGAGATAATTAAATATGTGATATTGTATCTGATTATTTTAAAATTTCTATTACATTGCCTCTTCTTAATCATCTTCTCAATAAACTAGAAAATAGGTTTGATATTGAGAGCTTAATTGTTTATAATGGTTTATGTGCTATTCCTGCTAGTTTAACAAAACAATATTTTAGATCTTGTCCATGGAAAGAAAAGTTCGTAATTTTTATAAATCTGATCCTCCTTATTTCTCATCAATCAATGCTGAATTATAGTTATATATAGATATATATAGTTATAGGAGGAATTTCGGAAAGAAAAGACAGAAATACCATCTACTACTTTAGATACATTAAAGTTAATGGATATGAGAGGCTTTCCAAACATTTTAGAGGCTTTTCATATACTTTCTACAGTACCAATCACAACTTGTGAGTGTGAAAGGTCAATATCTACTCTTAGGAGAATAAAAACTTACACTAGATGTATTATGTCAGAAAATAGATTGAATAGACGTGCTTTAATGTCTATTTGTTAGGAAATGGTTCCTGATATTAACAGAGTTATTGAAATATTTGCATCGAAAGGAGATAGAAAATTAGAGTTTTATTTAAATAAAAAAAGTTATTATTAAAATATTAACTATTGTTTTAAAAGTATCTCCTAAGTGTAAATAATTTTTCAATAGCAAAATATCTCTACTCATTGTTTTAAACATGAAAATCATTTTTTATCAGTAAATCATTTTTTATCAGTAAACTGTGAAAATCATTTTTTATCAGCAAATTATTACTATTCATTGTTTTATATAAACTGTGAAACTCATACTTCATTTTCTATTTCAATTAATTCCTAATGTTGAGAGCGTTTTCAGGTGATTTAGATTGTTACTTTTTTAGTTGTTACTTTATTTGTACTTTATTTTGTATTATAAAGTATTAGTAATGTTGCTTACGGTTAACCCTCCAGTATTGGAGGGTTAACCTTAAGCAACATTACTAATACTTTACTTAAACTGCCTATCAAGAAAATGATAGAATCCAGAAATGGAGTGCTACAACAAAAGTAAAATAACTTATCTTAAACAGGGTGGAGGGGATATGGTGATGTCACCCCTTCTTCCTCAACTGACAATATCAAGTTGTATCTGGCAATTTTAAATATTGTTGGCAAATTTTGACATTTTAAAGTTGGCAAATGTAAAAAATTGAGGCTTTTTTATTTTTGTGTTTAAGGCACTTTACTCCCTCCGACGCCCCATCACTTATTTAAAAAAAAATTAGCTCTTCGCGCCGTCCGCAAACCCAGAATTAGCCACATAGTAACAAAATCCTATATCCGCGCCTGAATCAGCAACTTCAAAAGAATGTTGACACTTTTTTTGTTTTGTCTAGTAGAAGATATAAAGGTAAACATTCTGAAGGAATCATTATGTCCAAAATGTAAAATGTTTATTTTACCTGAAGATTTTGTGACCAATCAAATTCTCTTTTAAATATGTTAACTGTTAAGTATATATGTAAAAAAAAGTTCAATGTATTAAAAGAATACAACTTATACAGTAATCATAAGAGTTTCTGCATTGAAAAATCATTATCAATAGCACAATCAACCCCAATGACATCATCATTTTTATTATCTTCATTAGCTGATAATTTGGCTTCATCGTCCACTTTTACAGTAGCATCATTATCATCATCATTGATATCATCATCAACGTATTTATTTAACAGCAACATTTCTGATATTTTCAATCTAACTGCAGATAATGATATTCCTATAATTGTTGAAGATGCTGCACTACATATTCTTAAGCAAAAGATAGCTGAAGATGGTGGAAAGGTAGTTGAGTTCAAATATGGAGGATCTCGAGTAATTAATTTTTTTTTAATTTCAGCTAAACTTATAATAGTTATAAGTTAAATAATTTTTAATTTTCATAAATGTTTTTTTAGCCAGTTGTGTTTTCGCCCACTCCAAAGTCTTATGTAAGCAGTAACAAAGCATCAAAAACAACTATAAGAAATATTTCAATTAAAAAACACATGGAGGTTGTGTCTGGTACATAGAATGATGCAATATCATTTGCTAATGCTTCCAATTATCAAAGCTGCTAAAATCATTTCAAACAGAGCCAAAGGGTTTGATATTGGATAATTTAAATACTGACGCAGTAGTAATTACTGCAAATAACATGGTAGCATTGAAAGCAGATTTGTGCATACCTTGGGAAAAGCTTAAAACAATATCAAAAATATTTTTTTAAATTATGTGTCATCTTTCGTGTGTATTATTTAAAACAAACAATTGCTAATTTATTATTTTATTATATAATTATTTATATTATTTATAATAATTTTAATTTATAATATACTAGTTACTTATTTATTGATGTATTATTTTTATGCACCTGTAAAGGACTTCATTGCCATAATTTTTTTCCTGAGAAAGAAATACAAATTAAAATTGGAGGTGATTATGGCAGGGGTAGTTTTAAAATGATTTATCAGGTTGCAAATATCTTAAACCCAAACAGCAAAAGCAACACCATAGTTTTTAGTATTTTTGAGAAGAAAGATTACAAAGTTAATATAAAAGTAGCCTTGTCGATGTTTGAAAAGCATATAGAAGATCCTCAAAAAATGAACTATAAGTAAGCTACAAAAAAAATAGTTATTTTAAATAACTGCTTATTATTTATAGATGAACAAAATAATGTAGAGTAGAAATGTTTAATATAAATGCTATATAAACAATATTTGTAATATTTATACCAAAGCATAACAGTTATTTAAATAAATTATCATAAAAGCTCAGAGCTTGTTTTAAAGCGTTAAGCGTAGTAGCTATTTACGTAAGTGTCAAGCAGTTTTAAGCAGGAAACAATTTCAGTTAAGCAAATTTTTTTTTTAATTATCTAATAATATTAAAAAAAAAATCGCTCAACCTTAAAAAAAGGTTGAGAAAAGAGGGAAAGAAGGGGGGTGGGGGAAGGAAGCTCAGGGATCTGAGCTTTTAGGATAATTTATTTTAATAACTGTTATGCTTTATTAAAAATATTAATACTACAAATATTGTTTATAAATATTTATATTAAACATTTCTATGCTACAGTGATAACAGTATTAGAGTATTTGTTTTTGGAGACTATGAGTTTTTATGTGCACTTTACGGAATTTCAGGAGGTGATTTTATGTCTTTATAAATAATTTATAATCTGTATATATATATTTAATAACATATATATATATATATATATATATATATATATATATATATATATATATATATATATATATATATATATATATATATATATATATATATATATATATATATATATATATATATATATATATATATATATATATAACTTTTGTAATTAATCATTATTATTTAATTTGTAATTATTTCTTAATAAAAAAATCTTATCAATTCTATTTTAAGGGAGGCATTGTTGTCTTTTCTGTTATGCAACAGTAAGTGAAATGAAATGTGGTAAACATTAAAATTCTGAAATATTGTACCTTGGAAGATCTATTTTCTCAATCAGAGCTAGTCAAAAAATAAGAGTTATTTTCACTTAGGTGTAAAAATGTCCAAATATCCATGACATGCATGTTCATAATTTAACTCAATTTAAAATATCAAAACACATTTTTTGAATTCCGTGTTTATTTGAATTGATAAATTTTTATACAAATTATTGAAATTCAAATATTCCCTTATTTTTCTTTGAACTGTAAAACAATACATAGTTAGATAATATTTTTTAATAAATGCAAAATGTTGTCATATACATATCGTAGACTATGCAAACTGTCGATTCTAAGTAATAATTGATAAAAGGAAGCAAGCAAATGTCTTTAAGATTCTAGGGCCATTTTGATGCATAAATTTAAATTCCACATCAACTTTGCAACTCACTTTGCATCTCACAATTTTTAAACTCATAAGTCAAGATAGGGATAGTGTCATTACTGCAGTATTTTATCTTAACTTCATTTTGACATGCAGGAATAAATTCATGAAAGTCTCTTGTTTCTGGTATTGTTTTTACATTTTTAAATCGTTCAGATTGTAATAATCTTGTTTCTATCAAACTTTCATTTGAAATAAAAATAAAGTTTATACTTTTGATGTTGTTAGTGCAATATGTAAACATATCACGTGAGTTTAATACTTAGTTTGTAGAAATTCTTTGCAAACTAGCATGAGCTACAAGCCATTTAACTGTTCCTTCATACCATCACAAGGTTGCTTTCCATGGCTGATTGCAAAGAAAACCCATTTTGTATCTATTCCAAAGTTATATATATTTTTACAGTTTTTATTTTGAGATGAGCAGCCATCAGAAAAGTAGATCTCGTTTACAATGCTGGGTATTTTTTGCTCCAGATTATTTATAATTGTTTTTTGTACCTCATTGGTACATCATGATTGTTATCATCTGATATAATGCAATATGAAGTGCAATGCAACACTTGATTTGTTTTATAGTACACTACCACTGGATGAAGTGTGTACTAAAGATTATTTGAATGGAAACCTTGTACTTCATCCTGCACAACAAAGCTGTAGTTTTCTGCCAAATCTCCTCGAATTATTGCGCTATTTGATGGTAGTTCTTCTTTAAGTTTTTTTAAACGATTAGATTGGCATTTAGAAATGAATGCGCTGTTAGCTTGACTAGTTTTTCCATCACCATGTTTGCATAATCTGGTATGCTTACAAGCTGTATAACTTTATCTGATCTATCAGTAGTAACCCATTGGTTAAATCTTCTTCCTCAAACTGCCCTATTAGTTTGAATAGCTTTTCTTCTAATTTAGATGTATTTTTCGGACATTGTGTACATCGATGAAACATGCATTCTTTGTTTTGCATATCACAAACAATAAATTTATATAGTTTATGGTTATCAATTTTAATGGGTCTTAGAATTAACTTCATGTTTTGATGGGAGATACAAACGCACACAGAATGGGTTCCTGATGATGTTTGGCAAAATTTACAATTTGAGTCTTAAAACACAAAACTTGAAAAAGCTCTCCAAATCTACACGTGGATATAGAATTTTAAATGAGACAAATAACTATTTCAAGCTTGATAAAAATAGTCGCTTTTGCATATGGACTTTCCAACTAACACTTACAAAATCCTTTTGATCAGTCCTCTGGCGAGAGTTTTCATCATCTTCATATAATTTTTTTACTAAAGTATTTTTTTGATCAGGGAGCATTTTACCTCGCTTAGTTTGTGGAACTGCAAGAATTCCTTCCTTCTTTGCTAAAGATCTAGAATTTATTATTAAATTATTTGAAACACCAAAATACTCATTAGCTGCTTCAATTCTTGTGGGTACAAAGTCAATACTTGAATTTTGTCCCTAAATGAACTGCATTTTTTAAGTTAATCTTTTATCAAAACTAATATTTTTTCGAGCTGAACAACGTTTTTTTTTAAATCAAGAATATATTCATTATCAAAAACTTCAACTTATGTCAATGGAATTTTTAAAGAACTTGATAACTTTTCTTTGAAAACTGTTGCAATAAATTTAATTTTTTTTTTTGCAATACTCATACGATTTGACAATGGCTTTCCGTGAAGCTTGACTGGTGACACCAATTATACTGAGAAAATTAGAAATTTCTTGTCTGTTTTTATTTATACCAGCTTCTTGTTGAACGTTAAATATGTTTTCTTTATTTATACTTTATTTATATTAATTTTATTCTAAAACACACGGAACTTCTCAAGAACTTTGATGATGAAAACATAAGTCAATAATTAAAATAGAAGAAACACCAGACCTAAGCGCAGCTAAATTTTGCTTATCTGGAGCTTAATCTTGAAAAAAGTTTATTTCAATTGTTTGTAAATGTTAACTTGTGACAATTTTAAAATCAATCCAACTGAGCATTGTGATGTTCCAGCCATTATGAAATTATTTAACTTCAACATTTTATTTTTCTAAAACTATCATTAAATAAATAATAATTTCTCGCATGAGTATTATAATCAAAAGTCAAATGTTAGAACCAATTGCTCTATTTAATTAATAAAAGAAGAAACCAGAAATTCATTTTTATTTTAAGCTAAATAAGAGTAATCATGATTACTTATTTAGTTTGAAATAAAAATGAATTTCTGGTTTCTTAATTAATTAAATGGAGCAACTGGTTGTAACATTTGAATATTTATAATAATAATACTTATGTGAGAAATGATTATTTCTTTTTGTGAGAAATTATTTTAGTAATAATCTTTAAATGGAGATTATAACTAAAAGGGTAAATGGTTAGTGTAACTGTGTATACTTTAACATTTTAGTGTTGCTATAGACGTTGCTTAGAGCGCGGAGAATAAAAAAATTTTAAAAATCTCTAACTTCAAAGACCCATAACTCTTAAAATAATGAAATTGATTCCAAATTATTTTTGATTATTCCTAACGACACTGTTAACTGCATTAGTGCCAAAAATCAAGTATTTTTGAGATGGTGGGTTAATTAGACTTGTTGTTTTGACATGAAATACCCCTTAGCATTTTGATAATTAACTTATAATAGATATTTAACTGTTTATAAACAAGATTCTAAAAATAAATTTGCTGTTTAGAAATCTTCAATACTTCAACTATGTAACTGTATCCCGAAGCTTGTTTATGAAGAAGGATATTCAGAAACAAACGTGCACCTGTTAGCAGTTGATATTAGCAATAGATATAAACAACTATTTGATAAATATTCCCAATGCTACAAAATATTTTCTTCAAAAGTATAGTTACATCAGAAGATTTAACTCTTTTAAATAAGTTTCATTAAATAAAATGTTTTGAAATAAGTGTTTTAGTATACTTATTAGTTTTTTTATAATTGTTCTTTTAAATCTTTTTAGAAAAAAATATAAAAAGCTTAATGCAATTTTATCGTGCGGATTGGCTTCAATTACGCCCAAGTCGCTTATTTAGAACATCATGCTATTCCGTTTAAAAAAAAATGGGGATGCAGGATTCGGCTTTTATGGAGAACAAGGCGGAGAATTGATGCACATGAAGTTCAACAAACTCAAAATTTATGTTTATTGTATTTAATTTATTTGAAATTAAAAAATATATTCTATTTATCAATGGATTCCTTGCCCGACAATGCGATTAAAAAGTATGCTCAAGTCCCATTATCAAAAAACTAACCCAGAGAATATTCGTCTTAGGCCTCGTGTGAAAAAAAAAATATTTAGTAAGAAAGTTACTTAAATTATTCCGCCGAAAAAAGTATATTAATTTATCGATCATTTTATTCATACAATATGTGGAACAATTAAAAGCCTCCGAAAGAAGAACAAAAAAACCCAAAAAAACAAAAATGTGTTTGTGGCTATGAAAACTATTTTCATAGCCACAAACATATTAAAAGCATTATTTAGTAAAATTAAATTTTTTTCGGCGGTAAATAGTTTTTTTTTTTTAACACACCTATGCATACCATACATATTGGATATACAGTAGAATCCCGTTGACTCGAATCCTGGATGAGTCAGACATATTTTCAATTTTCCTTGAACTTATTATACATACCGAGAGTATGTATATAGAGAACTCTTTAGACTTAACTTGGACAGTTAGACTATTTATCTATTCTCCTCGAGACCTTTTATTGAGTAACATATTCAAATCACAGGGAAAGGATTAGGAAAGTTATTTGGCCCTGTTCTTCAGTTGCAAAAAGGGCTGCAAATGTTCAAAGATCAAAGATCGAGGCTTTTTTTTAGTCTTCAAATACCCATTTGGCTAAGAAACGTTAGGTTTTATATATATAATTTTTGATATTTACGGTTTTTATATATAATTTTGAAACGGCGCAAGCATCTTGTAAATAACCATATATTTAGAATCCGCTGGTTTTATTTGCCTAAATAGTAATTTAAGTTCATAAAAAAATGCATGATAAAGGATAAATTTTTAATTTTTTTGAAAAGCTGCTGTTCAGGCCTTTTTTTCATTTTTATTATTAAGGTGCTCTAAAAAATCCTAACGGTCTTATTAAAGAGCACCATAGAGAATAGCATTTAAGACAGGATTGCCAGGTTTTTTTTCGGGCACAAGCCAAAAATGAGACAAAAATAAACCAGAAATAAACCAGACCAGAAAAAAAAATTAAAAAAAATCATAACTTTTTGTTTCAAAGCCTTGTTTGTAATTTATATTTTGAAAAAAATGCTTTTTTATCCAAAAATTCATCCTTGAATACTAAAATTTAATTTGTAAGAGAGTGAGGGAGGAGGAGAAGAACGACTTAGTGAATGTTTAATTGGGTGCCAGTCCAGCCTTCAAAGTGGCGTGGGTAAATTAGTTCACTCCCAAACACCTATACTAAACCCAACACTATCAACCTGTAAAATATATTTATTATTTTGCTTGCATATGGATATATATTTATTTTCCAACATCTGCAATAATTGACTCAATTATTTCAAAGTCCTGGTAAAAAATCTTTCGCCTTATTAAATATAATTTGACCCAAATGACTGCATGCAAGACTTAATTTGATATTTTCTTAGTCTGATTTTTATTCAGATGAGCTGTGAGAAGACTCAACAAAATAGTTAGAAACGGAACACATAAACAGCCAAGGCAGTAAACATCTATATTGCAGAGGTCTAGGTCTCCGAAAACATCTAAATGGGTTTACGAAGCAGTTTAGAATTCAGCGGTGTTTTTAGAAACTCATTTTTCTTAAAAGTTTTTAGACTCGCTCTGATGTTAATTAATTTATGATTAATGACGATTTCTGTAATGATTTTCAAAATCTCCACCTTTTGCATCCTTAAGATATAATTGTAGGCTTGAAATGGCTTTTTCAACTTGGGAAACAACATTCAATACAGGCAGATTTTTCTCAAAAAATGTCATTTTGAATGTAAGAGTTTTCTAACATTTTTGGCAATTAAGGGATAAAAACAACATTTGAATGACATTACAAGTGAAAGCTTTTAACGTTTTAAGATTTTAACGTAAGCATTTCTTTCATTTATTTTAATCTTGATTATTCTTCTATAAAATAAAAAAATGGAAATCTTTCTTTCCATCAAATTAACTTTTTCATGAAAAAAAAACTTGATTAAATTGATTTATTATTAAATAAACCAGAATTAAACCAGATTATGAAAAACATAACAGAACAAACAAAAAATACCAAAGACTTTAAAATAAAACCTTATTTAAGCCAGATTTTCTAAAATAAACTAAAACAACAATTTCAAGCCTAACGATAAAAAAAACAAACCAGATTTGAGAAATCTGGCTTAAAAAAACACCAGATGGCAACCCTGATTTAAGAGATTGGTTCTCCTTTTTCAACCTTACCGAAAACATTTTTACGCGAAGCCGGGAATCAAATCCGCGATGTTGCGGGCAGAGCCCAAATGCTTGTCAATTACGCTACATCTGCTTAAGTTATTTTCAATAAAATAGCTACAGTCTTATTAAAACTATTTACATATTTTTTTAAATCTGAACATTGTCTAACTAGAAACCAAGATTAGCGTAGCAAAGGCGTAATAAGGGCGGGGATTAAGTAAATATACCCGCTTCTTTGAGGACGTGGATTTTTAACTTAAATTTATAATAAGATTTCTCATAATGCCTATGACATATAGAAAATTTGCGTATAATTGTTTAGTCAAAATATATATCAAATAAATTTTAACATTATTTAAATATAAAAATAAACATGAAGTTTACTTAACGAAAAACTAAATAACGATATAAATAGAGGGACTTTATGATAAAATTACAATTTTTTTTTGTCCCGGTCATATTTTTAAATATTTTTTTTAAAACTGTTATTGTAACAACTTCATATATATATATATATATATATATATATATATATATATATATATATATATATATATATATATATATATATATATATATATATATATATATGAAACTAATAGTTGTGAAAATATGCAGTTTTATTTATAAATAATATATGTGTGTATATATATATATATATATATATATATATATATATATATATATATATATATATATATATATATATATATATATATATATATATATATATAAATAATTCCGTACATTACTGCATTTTATTACTCTTCCAGGTTTGTTTCGTATTACTCCCCTCCTTTTACTAGTTGTTCATAATCAATCTATTATCTTTTGGCTGTAAAAAACATTTATATGCTTATTTTACATCAAAGAAAATGTTTGATGCAATATTTTGATCTGTTTAACAACTTTTCACTTATTTACTTCAATGATTTAATTTTTTCTTGCATCCTTGCATACACTCAACAATAATAATTCTTTTAAAATATTCAAACACTTTTCACTGTGTAGTTAGCCATTTTTTGTCAATAATGTTGAAATGAGCATATAGTTTTCAAGAAGCTTCCGAAAGATTCTACAATATATATATATATATATATATATATATATATATATATATATATATATATATATATATATATATATATATATACATATATTATTTATGAATAAAACTGCATATTTTCACAACTATTAGTTTCATATATATATATATATATATATATATATATATATATATATATATATATATATATATATATATATATATATATATATATATATATATATATATATATATATATATATATACCCTGCGCAACATAATGAAAAGACACCCCTAAAATATTAATAAAACTCCTATATACATTTATTTTTAAAAACTATTTTTTATAGTAAATGAGAGCAAAAGAATTACAAAACTAAACAACATTTAAAAAAAATTATTTTAAACCTAACTCGCATTTTATTTAAAAAAAACTGTTTTTTTTAGTGCGACAAAATTATAAGACAATTTGGAAAAAATTCATATAAGTCGTCATTTATATAAAAAGACGTCTCAATTTTAAACAATCAATAGTGGGTACTTTTACCATTTTTTTAATCACTTCAATCATTTATGTTTACACTTAAATAATCGTCTGTGGTGTTTACATCAAATAAATATTCTTAATTGCCCACAATTGCGGTTTTCAATCAAAACATTTTTTTTAAAACTGTCTTATTATTTTTTCGCACTAAAAAAACGGTTTTTTTTTTATAAAATGCGAGTTACGTTAAAAATAAATTTGTTAAAATGTTGTTTAGTGTTGTAAGCCCTTTGCTTTCATTTAAAATAAAAATTAGTTTATTCAAAATATATTTCAAATAAATTTTAACATTATTTAAATATAAAAATAAACATGAAGTTTACTTAACGAAAAACTAAATAACGATATAAATAGAAGGACTTTATGATAAAATTACAATTTTTTTTTGTCCCGGTCATAAAAACTGTTATTGTAACAATATTTTAAATATTTTTTTTAAAACTGTTATTGTAACAATTTCATATATATATATATATATATATATATATATATATATATATATATATATATATATATATATATATATATATGTATATATATATATATATATATACATATATATATATATATATATATATATATATATATATATATATATATATATATATATATATATATATATATATATATATATATATATATATATATATATATATATATATATATATATATATGTATATATATATATATATATATATATATATATATATATATATATATATATATATATATATATATATATATATATATATATATATATATATATATATATATTGCAGTCCTGTGAATCGGCAGTTTTTGTTTTGAATCAAATCTCGAATAAAAGCAGGTCCTGATTCGTGATTCGAATCACATTTTAAATCTACATTTTGAAGTCTAAATATATTTAAGTATTTTTAATTTAAGTATTTTTTATTTAATAATGTATATTTCAAAAAAAAAAATTAAATTGTATCAACTCTTTTTTGATGCTTCCTGCCCTGGTTAACCTTTTTAATGATTAAGAAGGTATTTATAAATAAGTAACGTTATTCTGATAGCTTTAAAGCGCAGAATATCTAAATTACCCACAACAAAAACAAAATAAGTAATGATTTGATTTTTGAAAATTTTTGAATCTTATCTCGAAACAAATTTATTTATATATATATATATATATATATATATATATATATATATATATATATATATATATATATATATATATATATATATATATATATATATATATATATAAATATATATAAATATATATATATATATATATATATATATATATATATATATATATATATATATATATATATATATATATATATATATATATATATATATGTATATATATATATATATATACATATATGCATATATATATATATATATATATATATATATATATATATATATATATATAAATATATATATATATATATATATATATATATATATATATATATATATATATATATATATGTATATATATATATATATATATATATATATATATATATATATATATAAAATTAATAGTTAATTGGATAGGTGTTTAAATGAGGTTAATTGATTTTAATTGGTAATTGGTTTAATCTTGGTATGGAAAAAAGCCAATTCATCTAAGTTTCAATTAATTTCATTAATGACAAAAATATTTATATGTTTATGTGAATATGTACATTATATATTTTGTATTTTTAGTGAAAAAAAAATAAAAATCTAAATGTCAAAGAAGAAGGTCATTAAAACAAGATGTGATACTAATGTGTGGCTGATTGGTCATCAGTTACTAGTTCTACACCTTTTCAAGATGTAATTGAGAAAACAAAAATTGTAATTAAGAATCGTAAGATGTAATTTAGAAAACGAAAATTGTAATTAAGAATCGTAACATGAAATTGAGAAAATGTAAGTTGTAATTAAGAAATAGAAAGATGTAATTGAGAACACGAAAATTTTAATTTAGATATCGCTTTAAAGGAGTAAGTGTAAAATGGCGCTTAAAAAAAATGGCGCGTAAAAAAATGGAGCGTATAAAATGACGCACTTAAAAATGACGCAAGATTTGTAGCGTAAATTTAATTTTTTAGGGAAAAATTTAGGGAAAAGTTTATAATTTTTGGGCAAATAAATTTAACATAATAAACACTAAAAACATTTTAGGAAAAAATTTATAATTCAATTAAAAATTATAATTAAAAATTATATAATTAAAAATCACTTCATTGATCATTTAAGCACCAACTTGTGCGTCTTCTATATTTAAAATAGTTGCATAGTGCGTGGTTGTGTGTTGTACCGCACGTGCACAATCTCCTCCCATTATAGTATTTTTTGCCTCAATTACAATTCGTTCTAAGTACTGCATGCGCTGTTCCGCAATCCCGTCATCTAATACAGGTGGAATGCGAATTGCATTTTTAACGTTACTTTTAATTTTGGACCAGATCGTTTCCACCGGGTTTAACATTGGACTGTAAGGTCCCAAACGTAACAACTGAGCTGGTGAATTATCAAACACCCTTTGCAAACGAGCGTGACAAGGAGCATTATCTGTTACGACGACCAAATCCTCCAAACGATTCCCGGATGTAACCCACTGGTGAAACATAGCCAACATCCACTCGTTACAGGAATCTGCTTTAAATGATCCCCTGCAAGTTTCTATCATGACGACATTTGTAGTTGAAATAGCTGCGATCAAGTGTATGTTTAAACCTTTTGAAGCAGGTACTTTCATAATTGCTCTTTTTCCTTGTTTCGCGCGTCCTTGCGTTTTTCTACAAAAAAGGTTAAAATTTGTTTCATCCAACCAAACTATCTGACGACCATTTGTGATATGTTCGTTGATGTTTCTAACATATTCAGCTCTTTTTTGTTTGTTTTCATAACTGTTCATTGTAGAAGGCTCCTTGTGCACTTTTTTTAATGAGAACAATCTGCCTTCGAGGTAATTTGCTATTGTTGTTGTGCTAACGTTTATGTTAAATTGTCTTAATATCTTTGTTTTGATGGCCACCAATGTTAATTGACAATCATTTTCAATCCATGTTAATGTTTCTTCGATTTGATCTTCGGTCAACTTTTTCGGTTTAAAACCTCCTTTTCCGATGAAATTTGAATTTCCGCTGCGAACCCAATTGTATGCTGTCTTATATTTGATACCTAGCGTTTGCGCAAGATTCACCCAATCTTCAAATCGCTCCGCACATTCAACAACTTTTCTCCTGTCATTTGGAGAAGATAAAACGTAACGTTTCCTTTCAACTTGTTCAGTTGTGTGTATTTCATGCCGACAAATCGGACAACTTGAATCTGGTTGTTCCAGAACTGGACGTAAACAAATTTGGTGACATAAATGTTGACACGGATATAGCTTAATCACAGACTTTCGGGTCATAGTGTATTGGCATATAACACAACGATCTTTCAATTCCATTATTATTACTTGTTCATACAAAAGCAAAATTTAAGATTATAACTTAAATTCATGTCCAAAAAGACTTTTTGTAACAACCTACAAACTTAGGCTGTGAATTTGCTATTTTAATTTATGTGTTCTCAATTACAAGTTACGATTTCTCAATTACATATTATGATTTCTCAATTATATCTTACGTTTTCTCAATTACATGTTGTGTTTCTTAATTACATGTTACGACTTCTTAATTACAACTTTTATATTCTCATTTACATCTTGAAAAGGTGTAGATAAACTAAGTTGTTCAAGCTGTTTGCCCGCAGTTCGTCTTGTCCTACGTCGCCTTTTTTATGACTTGAAAACAAACAAAATGGAACTTTCACAAAGCTGTTCGAATACTATTGATGAGGTTTTACAAATTTGGTTTATTGCCAATGTTTTAACAACACAAAAAAGGAATGCTCTTACTAAACTAAAAGTATTCTGTAACTCTTATGTTAAAATAGGAAAGAACAAACCTCGCAGAACATAAAAACAGTAAAAATTGGAAAGTGATTGGATAAATAAGTTGAGCTGGCTATTTGATATGGCCCATGCAGATTGTAATAGATATGGTCCATGCAGATTGTGATAAAAATTCAACAGGATATAATGTTTCTTAAAGACCAAAGAGAAAAAAGGAAAATGGTAATGGGTTCGGAACATTTAGAATTTAAAGAACGTGAAAAAAAAACATGTGTATCGACATTTCCAAAAAGAACATGGCTAAAAAAAAGGCAACCGAAGTGAAAAAATATATCAAGACTTGATCGGTTGAAAAAATTTAGATTCTGAATATGAAGAAACTGGTGGGAAGGAGCTCCTATTTTTTTTTTTTTTTTAGTTAGTTTATTTTGTCGTTTTACACATTTTACAATGTTATCTTTAAATTCGAATAAATATATATATAATTACAAGCTGACAGGGGCAAGTAGAAGACATAAAGTCTTATCATCAAGCCCTTTTGTGAAATAGAGAAATATAAAATTTCTAAAATTCCAATAATATAAAAAAGAGTTAAATTAAAAATTTTGAAAAAATAAACAAACATTCAAACAAAATTAAAATAAAAATAAAAAAATTTAAAGAGTTTGAAATAAAGTAAAAAGATTGAAAAAAATTAAAAAGTTTAAAATAAATTAAAAATTAAAAAAAGTAAAAATTAGAAAGAAAAAAAAAATAATAATAATAATAATAATAAAATCTCGAAATAAAAAAATAAAAATGTATACAATGCGTAAATTAAAAAGTTTGAATTTTTTTTTACAAATCAGTACATATACGTATACATATTCAATACAAAGCGAAGTATATATTCAAAAATATTTATATATTAAAAAGATTCCAAACGTTATGTAGATTTAAATTCATTTGTTAGTATTTATTAAAAAAAGTTAAAAAAAAAAAACAGTCAAAGAGAAAATCAAACAAGAAAGATATATATGTATATATATATATAAAAAAAAAAAAAAAAAAAAAAAGCTTTTTATCAAATTTATCAAAAAAATATTATTTTTAAAAAAATGAAAGAATGTATGTAATGTTTGAGTTTAGTAAGTGTTTTTTTATAGTTCTTTTGAATATATCAATAGATTTTATTTTTTTCATATTTTCGTCAAGAACTGACTTCCACAAGCGTGGCCCCCGACATGTAATTAAGAAGTCAGATTTTTTGAGTGATGTTGGTGGGATGTAGTAATTATTTATTGAGTGTCTTGTTTCATATTTATGGTTAATTAGAGAGAAACCTTTATAAAAATATTTTGGAATTAGTTCATTTTGAAGTTTAAACATAAATAACAAGTTATGGTATATATTTAGTTCGTATACGTTTAGCGCATTAATTTCCTTGAGTAACGGCTTGGCACTTTCGTACCTATCTGCGCCCAAAACTAATCGACTTGCTTGCTTTTGTTTAGTATAAATATTTTTTAGGAAAGATGAATGATTGTTTGCCCAGGCAATATTACAATAGTTAATATGACTATGTATAAATGAAAAGTATAAGTTTTTTAAACATATTTTATTCAAAAGATGTTTTGTCCTGTACATAATCCCCACAGTCTTTAAAACTTTGTTCTCGACTAACTTTATTTGGCTTTTCCAATTTAAATGTTCATCGAAATTTATTCCTAGTATTTTCATTGAAAAAACTCTTTTTATTTTAATATTGTTAATTGTTAGTTCTGGAAGTTTAAGTGGAAGGTTCTCGGATTGAGATGGTTTAGCAAACAAAATATATTTAGTTTTTTCAATATTTAATGATAGTTTATTTGCTATAAACCACTCATTAAGATATATTAGTTCAGCGTTTACATAATAAAAAATATTTTTTAAATTTGAGTCAGAAAAGAAAACATTAGTGTCATCAGCAAAAATAGTACAATTAAGTATTTTTGAAGACAAAAAAATATCATTGATATAAACTAAAAACAATAAAGGTCCAAGTATTGATCCTTGTGGAACTCCGCAACTTATTGATTCAAATGGGGAGCATGTTAGATCATATGGTACACCTTGTTTACGGTTTTCTAAATAACATTGAAGCCACTTTAAATTAGAGTGAACTACTCCGTAACTACGTAGTTTGTAGATAAGAATCTTGTGGTTTACAGTATCAAATGCCTTTGATAGATCTAGAAAAATTCCAAGTGTGTAACAATTGTTTTCAAAACCTTGTAAAATTTGGTTCGCAAGATCAATTACGGCATGTTCCGTAGAATGGTTTTTTCGAAAACCAAACTGTTTATGATAAAGAATATTATTTTTTTCAAGATAATTGTACAGCCTGTTGAACATAATACGCTCTAATATTTTGGAAAAACAGGAAAGTATGGAAATCGGTCTATAGTTAGATATTATTGAGTCGTCGCCGCTTTTGTATATTGGAATTATTTTTGCTAATTTAAGTTGGTCGGGAAAAATGCCGTTTTTTAGGGATAGATTAAAAATTATGAAAAGGGGTTTCTCTATGATATCAGAGACAGCTTTTACAACATCAGGTTTAATTTCATCCAGACCCGCACTTTTATTTGATTTAAGCATACTAATCGCTTGCCGAAGTTCTTCAATCAAAAGCTCTGACTCATCCATGAAGAAATCAGATTTTTTCAAAAAGGATTTAAATGATTTTTTTCCCTCCGGAATTGCATCGGCTAGTTTTTTTCCTATATTTATAAAAAAGTTGTTAAATGTTTCTGCAATTTCTTTATTTACAGAAGCATCACCTAAACTGTCATCTCTTTGTAATCTTTTTGGGAAATTGTCTTTTTTTACATTACCCACGCCTGTTATTTCTTTAATTACATTCCAAGTTTTTCTTGCATTGCCAAATGTTTTATTAAGTAATGAAGAGTAGTAATTTTTTTTTGATTGCTTTTTTAATTTTTCAAAATAATTTTTATATTTTTTGTATTTTATTTCGTTTTTGTAGTTCTTTTTTTTAAGAAATTTTTGGTAAAGTTTTTGTTTCTTTTTTGACGACTTAATGAGTCCTTTCGTCATCCACGGACTAAGCAAACTTTTAGGTTTAATAATTTTTTTAAATTTTGGAAAGGCCTTTTCGTATTGCTTAGTGAACACGTGAATAAAAAATTCATAGCCGTTATTTACGTCATTGCAATCAGTCAATAGTTCCCAGTTTACTTCTTGTAAGAGGTCTCGAAACGTGGCCAGTGATTCATTATTTATTTTTCTTTCATATACATTTTTGTTTTTGTATGTTTCTCAGGGTTTGCAGAATATGTACTCAGAAAAACTGGAAAATGGTCAGTTATATCTGTTTTAATAATACCACTTTGCCATTCCACGCTTGTGTAATTGTTAGTAATAATATTATCGATAATGGATGCAGTTGTTTTAGTCACGCGTGTTGGCTTGTTAATCATAGGGAAAAGGTTGTACTGCAAAAGTGTATTTGTAAAACGCACGACGTGGTTATCTGTTTTATAATTCAAAAAATTCAAATTAAAATCACCTAATAAATACACATGTTTTTTTATGAGCTTTGGTAGCAAGTAGTTTAAGTGGTTTTCAAATTGATTGTAATTACCATTAGGTGGTCTATATAATGCTGTTATAAATGCATTTTTATTTGTTTTATTAATTATTTCAATTGTAAATGACTCACAATCAACGTCATTTACTTTGAGGTTTTCTATGTACTTAAAAGTCAATGAGTTTTGGACGAAAATTGATACGCCCCCACCAATGCCGTTTACTCTAGGTTGATGAATGGATTTATATCCTGATAATTGAAAGTTAGAATTAATCGTGTCTCGATGACACCAAGTTTCAGTCAGACAGATAATACTAAACTTGTTACTTATATTATTTAACATAAATTTTAAATTATCAAAGTTTTTATTTATGCTTCTGATGTTTAAATGTAATAATGAAAAATGGGATGATGAAGAATTAAGAACATGATTAACATCGTCAACATTGTAATAAGCCGTTTCTACTAAAATTTCGTCAAAAATGTTAATATTTTTATCATCGTCATTACTTCGGTTTAGTGTGTTTTTCCTTCCTGATATGTCAAAAACATTATTATTGCTGGCTTCCGCCATTTTAGCAATAATAAATAAAAATACTATTTAAATTACAAAAAATATATACAAAAAATAAATAAACTTTAAGCATTTTTATGAGATTTTTTAAAATCTTTAACTACTAATTTATCATAAATAACGACAGAATATTTACCGTTATTCCTGTGAGCTCGCATTTCTTCAAAGAGTTTTTTACGTATGGTTAGGGTATCCAAAGAGTAGTCTTCATTTATAAATATTCCTGTTCCCTTTAACTTTTTTGAATTCTTTAATATGTTAATTTTATCTTTATAGTTCAGGAGTTTTATCACGACTGATCTAGGTTTACTCTGCCCGATTTTTCCGGTTCTATGCGCCCTTTCGATAACTACGCCACTTACATTTAGTTGTTTTTCAAAGATACTTAAAACTTTTTCTTCAGATTCATTCCAACTTTCAGATTCGCTTTCAGTTATTCCTTCAAGCCGCAGATTGTTTCTTCTTAGTCGATCTTCCAGTTGACGCAGCTTATTTTTTTCTTCTGCATTAAATGCTACTTTTGAGACAATTTTTTCTTCAATTTTATTGATTTTTTCCTCTTGGGTATCTTGCGTAAAAGTTATGCTGTTTTCAATATCTTTTTGAGTGTGTTCAATTTTTGAGACTCTGTCATTTGTTTTTACCATTTCAAATTTTCTGAGATTATTTTCATTTTGTAAAGTTTTGCACGTTTCTTTGATTTCTGTTAATTCTTTCAACAGCCCATCAATTCTTTCATTTGTAATTTTTAAATTACCACTAATAAGTTTGAGAATGTCCTTTTGCTGTTTCTTAAACATCTCAGAGAATATTTCACGAACTAATTTCACAGATATTTCAGAAGCTTCTGTATTTGTTTGAATTTCTTTTTTATCATTTTTATTTTTATCCATTTTATTATCAAGTTAAATACCAATATTTGTTTTTATTTAATAATGAATAAACATATAAATTTATGTATATATGTTTTAAACAATTTGTAACAGTCTATTTTTTAAAAAGTTCAAAACAGCCACGCTGCAAAAACACGTCCGTTCACTTCCGTGTCTTGAAACGATTTTGACAATTTTGATATTTAACAAGTATCACCAGCAAAAGTCTAAAAAAGATCATTATATTAGAAAACCACCCGTTTGAAATTCTAACTAAACAAAAAATTAGCACCCAACCAAATAGTGTTATTGATAGTTCATTATTTATTACTAGTCTTGATCGCACAAAAACTACATCGATACAGGCTATGCACATTGTTGGGCCAGTTCTCAAAGCTGTTGGGATCAACATAAAAAATATGACTCTATCTCCAAGCTCAATATACAGAGCTCGTAAAACAATTAGAAAATCTATAGTTCAAAACATTCAAGAAACATTTGTACCAAATTTTGTATAGCTTTCATAATCAATAGCTGTTCCACCTGGCAACTAGTCTAGAGCAATAACCTGGCAGTTGTTTTTAGATGTAAGGTAAATGGTATTAATATGAACACCTTTGTGTGTTTTTGCATGAAATCCTATAGTTAACGTGAGCTTGGAACTATAGTGTTTCTATAATTAATAGAAACGCTATAGTTCCAAGCTCATGAGCCATTTGCTCAATAGTACAACGATTAGAAATACCAGTAAAGGTAACACCCAAATATTGTCCAATTTTTCTAATTAAGAATTGAATGTTGCCAGTTGGAACATTAGCCAATAACATGCAATAAACTATCATCCTGATTTGTAAAGAATAAGTCTTTTCATCCTCTGACATTTTAACATTTGGAATTTTTCCTTCTTTTACCTGGACCATATCATTTTCTATTTGAGCAATCAACATTTTATTTGCCTTAATATCAGCATTATGCTTTACTTTTATTTGAATTAATTTTTGTTTTTTTCTTACTTTTAATGCTTTTGTTTTGGTTTTAAATTTACGAATTATCTTACTGTAATGATCTGTTTTTATTTGTTTTTTAAGGTCTCTAACTTCTGCCCTTAAAGTTCTAATAATTTTCTTTTGATGCTCTATCTGCAAACCTTTAATTCATAAGTCTTACGATCAAATTTATCACTCATTAGTGCTATTTTTTTCCGATGGTCTCTGGAGGAACTTGCTAATTGAGAAGATAAATATGATAACTTATTAATAAGTTTTTTTTTCTTAGGAGTGAGCTTTCCTCGTAATACCTTTTCACTTGTTTCACTTTCTATACCGCTAACAAAAGAGATAGCACTATTAACTGGGGGTAAAATAATAACGCTTTCAAAGGATGATTCAACTGACACAGAAACCAATGAACTATTAGGATTAGAATGCGCAGGTTCCATTGTCGAGATTGGTGGACGACATGTAAATGGCTCATTACAAAATGTAATGAAATTTTTAGAATCACGAGAATAATTAATAGATCATTTTTTTGATATTGCAACAACATTACGCATTTGATTTTTACTTATGTTGAAGCACATTAACTTGTTTACAGGTTTTAACAAAAGACACACCATTATCAGAGAATAAATAAATAACATGCCCATTTTTAATGAATGTATTTATTTCACCATGTAAAATACTTGAAGTTAAATACTTTTTCACTGGTAAATAAAATAGTAACATATTGTTCATATCGCTATAACTGTAGTTTAATTACAAAAATTTTAAATAATTATAGAAAATAAAATTTTTAATATATTTTATAAAACATTTTAATAACTTATTATAAATTATTAAATAGCTGCTTATTTACACCATAGACGAGCTATAAACAGCTGCTTATTTACACCATAGACGACTTATAAACAGCTGCTTATTTACACCACAGACGACCTATAAACAGCTGCTTATTTACACCATAGACGACCTATAAACAGCTGCTTATTTACACCATAGAGGACCTATAAACAACTGCTTATTTACACCACAGACGACCTATAAACAGCTGCTTATTTACACCATAGACGACCTATAAACAGCTGCTTATTTACACCATAGAGGACCTATAAACAACTGCTTATTTACACCATAGACGACCTATAAAAAAGTGTTGCAAAAAAATGAGTACAAAGATCTGAAAAGAGAATAAAATACATTGAGAACTTATCTGAATTGAAAAAAACATAAAATCATTTGTACGCTCAGGTTTTGTTTTTAAAAGCATACACAAACGCCCAATCAAGAATGACAATTTTCTTTTAAAAGCAAAACTTTAAACTTTTTGATATATTCTTGATCTTAATTTAGTAATTTTCCCAATCATCTAAGTAAATTCTATCGTGATTTCAGTTATAGAAAAATTAAAAAATGTTCATTTATATGGAAAAGTAGATAAATAAAAAGTACCATAATTAAAAACACTATGTAGCCATTATTAAAATTCTAATTATTTTTAACTACTACTGTGCTTGCGTATAATAACTTCTAAACTTGCGTATAATAACTTCTGAACTCGCTTCTAAAAGACCGTGCATACAAAAAGATTTTAAGTTCTGTAAAAAATCACTGGAAGCAGGGGCCATCCATACTACAGATACCCAGAAGTAAATAATGCGCAATCGAAGTAATGGAGGAAATTTTTTCATCATGCAAAAATAAAAACAAATTGCACCTTTGATTCCTTCTGTGCAACAAGCAAAAGCAAGCTCAACGGTCTGAGTCAATTTTGGATTGAAAATTTATTGTATTACATGACAATGACATTCTAAATACATTTGAATACATAGTAGCACTTATGTCAAAATCGATTTTTCAATGGCGGGGTGTATTGTTTTAAAAAGATATGTAAATAATTATTCATTTTGTGCTTTTTAGATAAAAGTTCATCTAACTAGAGTACATGAGCATGGGATTGATAAAAATTCATAACCCTAATAACATATATATATATAAATATATATATATATATATATATATATATATATATATATATATATATATATATATATATATATATATATATATATATATATATATATATATATATATATATATATATATATATATATATATATACAGCAGCGGATGCAGGATTCAGTGGTGGGGGGTAATGTTTGGAGGTTTACTTAGGGGAGGGTTTTGGATGGGGTATCCCTCTCCCAAAAAATTTATGTGAGACAGGCATATAAATTATTATACAATAGGTTTATTAATATCAATTGATTACAAATTAGTAGTGACGACTGCAGAATTTTAGACTGCAAAATTATATATATATATATATATATATATATATATATATATATATATATATATATATATATATATATATATATATATATATATATATATATATATATATATATATATATATGTATGTATATATTATATATAACTAAGGCTGTTGCCTCAGAAACAAAAGATCCGTAGTTCAAACCCCACTTCTGGGCAAGTTTTGCGGCATTAGTTAGGAAGGAGGAGTGAACTTTCGACTAAATGCTCTTTGTGATAAGACCATAAGGACTTCTTGGAGCACCTAAATGATATATATATATATATATATATATATATATATATATATATATATATATATATATATATATATATATATATATTTATATATATATATATATTTATATATATATATATATATATATATATATATATATATATATATATATATATATTTATATATATATATATATTTATATATATATATATATTTATATATATATATATATATATATATATGTATAATTTTATTTAAGGTAACTTTTTTTGTATATTTTTCTTATTATATAATTTTATATAATAAGAATATATAACTAAATAGTAACAATGGCAAAGTCAGATGCTTTTGGTTCTAATGCTACAAAAATTCAACCATTAAATATGTATAAGGCATTCATATCTACAGTATTTTAGCATTTAACTTGAGCTATGTCATTTGTTTATCAGTTAAAATTTATATATATCAATTTAGGAAATTTTTTACGCAAAGACAAATCTGCATTGGATTTACCATATCCAACTTCCAAAGAAGTTAGATATGGTAAATCTATAGTTCAAAGAGTTGTGTCCGGACTTATTTCTTAAAATTCAATTAACAGAAAGTCAGGGTCAGGAAGAAAGTGAACAAGAACTGAAAAAGAAGATCGATGATTGTAAGGAAAGTGATGAAGAATTGTAGGATATCAGTGAGTCAGATTAAGCAAAATTTAAACCTTGAACACTTATGTGACAATACAATTGTTGCAAGAAAAAAGAAAGGTGAAGAGCTTACTTCAGAGTGGCAAACAAAAAACCTTTTATAAATGAGAAAAATTTAGTGAAGAGATTAAAATGGTGCAGAGATCAGCTGCACTTCAGATCAATAGAAACGTGTCATATGGATAGATGAGTCACCTTTTGTGCTATAATATGGTAATTGAGGAAGAATCTGAAAAAAAAAAAGTGAAGCATATAATCCAGAGTGTACACGTGCCACAGTAAGACATGACAAAAAAAAACCATGGTTTATATACAATGACAAAATGAAATTTTGTCATTGAAAGTCCCGATGTTTGTTCTTACTGTATTTCTTGGGAAACCATATGTTTTTTCTTATAGATGTATCACTTCCTTTGTATTTATGAGAATTTCTCTTTCCAGATTGTATAATTTAATTAAATAAGGAGGATTTAAACCACTAGGGGTGGTCATGGACATGTGCCTTTTTTCCCCTTTACAGACCACTCACTTGAGACTTTCTTCTACAAGCTAAATAGCAAGGTACCTAGTCAGTGTTAAATGGATTATAATGCCTATTTTGCTGTGATAAATAACTAGGAATGATGGAACTGAAGTTGATTTTGTTTTTTTTTAAGCCTGTACGATCAATTATTCGAATATAGACACACCATACCAAAGCAGTTTTTTTTACTTGTTTTTTACAAAAAAATCATTACAATTGACAGTGATTGATTTTCTTTTACAATATTTTGATGCAACAAGGCTAAGACTCCTCATCCGAATCTGATTTTTCCTCATGGAGTTTGTTTGGCATGCTGCTATCATGAGGAAGATTGTCAAAAAATGCATGGTGCCTTGGATCCCAGAACCTTTTTAATACCTGCAGGTCCTAGAACCTGGCCAGGGATATTGGTAATAGGCGAAAGTAATTCCTCTCCATGTCAGACTTTAACACCGTTTCGATGTTTGCTGGAAGAGTCTTCCTCCTAGGTGATACAAAAGCAGACTTGTAATGCCCATGCCAATTGTTCCTGAAATACATGAGCAAGGATGGTCTATAGAGAAAACAGTTTCTCTGATTTGACGGGTTGGCACAGGGCAGGTTGGTTTGAACAGTGGTTTCAGGTAGGCTGCTACTTTGAAGAAGCTCTCTTGGTCCATTATGATCACATTGTAAGGGGAAGGCCTCACACGAGCACTCCTAAATTCTTCCACCCACTAATCAGGAACATCAATAGGGTTTGTTTTGTTTAGCAAGCTCAGATCCCGATCGCATTCCATATAAGAGTGACCACGGATTGGAAATGTTACTTTCACTTTGTCAAACCTTCTCCAAAGATGCACAAGGGCATATGAGAACCTAAAAAATGTCCAGTTTTTGTTTTGGCCGGCGCAACCATCACAAAACATTTCAGTATTCCTCACATTCTGTGGAACGCTATGTTTAATGAAATGATACAGGATTGAAGCCACATCGTCTGATTTACGTTTACCAACTGTTTCATCATATGTGTAGATGTAGACATTATCCCCTGCAAGCTCGTGAATGTTAAATGAGTGCAGGAACAGCTGGCGTCAATAAAATACATCGTTGGTGGTCTTGTTTGATACAGACAACTTATTCTGAAAATCAAAGGCGATTGCGAGAGAATTTTGATCTTGATTACATGCGTCCTTTGTCGCCCTTTTCCGCTTGTAGAATATTTCTGCTTTGCCTTGATGAAGCTCCTTTTCTGCAAAGAGTTAAGCCTTCTGTGCCTGTAAATCCTCTTCATCGCCAAAACGCGCAAGAAGCTGAGAGTCAATGCTGCTAATTTTTGCTTAAAACTCATCACAGGCAGAACAGGTGTCAAAACTAGGGTACCCGAATAAAATATATTAAAATTCTCGTTGAATATAGTTCTGTAGGACTCATATGAAAGGGTAACACCAGGATGCTGCTCACAGAAAAGATTAAACATTTTTGTAATGGTGAGTGTTTCTGGCTACTAGACCTTTTGCGTGAGTAGTGAGATGAACGCCCCTTGAAAGAGCCAATATGAGCAATCACAAGCTCTCTCATATCTGCTGTCAGCTTTCGGACATGGTTGTTGTGCTAGCCTTTTGGTGGAAATTCTGTAGGAAACACACAGGACCATAATTGTGAGACCACAGACAAAAAATTTTAGAAAATCAACAACAGTAAAACTACAAAAAGCACTAACAATAGCATACTACTATTTTATGTTGTGAGAATCAGCTGCTGTTAGCATAACTAACTTTCGTTAATCCATGTCCTAACTCTGTCCTAGCTTGTGACTGATTTCAAAAATAGCAATAAATCCCTTGACACAGACATCTACTTCTTTAACTTTGTCATCCAGTTGAACCTTGATCATATAACTGTAGAATTTGTCTTTTGGTTTTGGATCTGTGCCATCTGTTTTTGATCTTCTTCTTGCAACATTTAGCACACTAATTTGTGTAGACAGAAAGGCGTCTTGATCATCTTTGTTTTGAAGCTCATTAAAAGCAGTAATGAGGCGGTCTCTCTTTTCTCTTGTTGTGGTCTCAAAACATTTAAATCGTTTGCACTAACAGTCTTCTCCTGTTTGATGACTTGAATTAAGTACTTTCTTCAACTGATCTTTTTTTCTGCCAGATGATCGACGTTTTTTTGGCTTATTTGTAACGCATGGAGTGTCTTGATCCGCCATTTTGAGCAATGGAGCTTTGTTGATAAAATGGAGGTTGTGGATTGGCTGAAGCTAGTTACATAGACCTTTCTAGGAGTTGTTGTTTGTGACATAGGCTTTTTTTCCCCTTTACATTCTGGACTTGTGCCCTTTTTTCCCTGCATGCCATTTCTTTGAGTCTTTCTATAGCATTATATAGGTCTCTTTTGGGTTTGATTTTACTATTCTGCTAATCTTCAGGCTTATGTTTATATAGAAGGAGACATAACTCAAAAAATTAGAAAATGTGACATGTACCTTTTTTTTTACCTGTGGTCTTCATATATATATATATATATATATATAT
Organism: Hydra vulgaris; assembly: GCF_022113875.1. Lineage (NCBI taxonomy): Eukaryota > Metazoa > Cnidaria > Hydrozoa > Anthoathecata > Hydridae > Hydra > Hydra vulgaris. The sequence continues at coordinate 31,715,519 of NC_061164.1, forward strand.
ATATATATATATATATATATATATATATATATATATATATATATATATATATATATATATATATATATATATATATATATATATATATAATAATATATATATATATATATATATATATATATAATATATATATATATATATATATATATATATATATATATATATATATATATATATATATATATATATATATATATATATATATATATATATATATATATATATATATATATATATATATATATATATGTATATATGTATATATATCATTAGTCCTGCGAGGTGTTGAGGTTTGTATATTTTGAAGACAAAGTAAGTTATTAGCCCAAAAACGAACGTCACTTTTCTTCACTTTAGCTTATGCAAACGTTGGCGTTCGTTAAAAATTTTAAAAAAGAACGCATTCCTTCAGCAATTTTTTTCCCAAATAATTATGAAATTGATAGTTTTTTATTTAACAATAATAAATTATTATAAAAAAATATATATTTAAATAAAATAAAAATTAGTATCTAAAATTTTCAAGACCTTAAAAGAAACATGCTCGTGATTTTCATTCGTTAGTGTCATGACTTTCTTCGTCAGCGTCACTTTTAAGTAAATAATTAAGTACGCTATGGAAAAAAGTAATTATGTTTTAGGACGGTTTTTGCATGCCTTAACAAAAGTTTAAAAAAAATCATGAATAAACCATATGATTTCTTTCCTTATACCGTGTTGTATTTAAACTCGGTTATTTTCTTTAAAGTTAAGTAATATTTGTTTGCAGGGCTGGCGCGAATAGGTGTCATGTAGGGGAGTGCCATTTAATATTTTTCTGACTAAAAAAAAAACTAAAAAAGAAGACCCTCTTTTTTTTGAAATTTGCCGACTGACTCGACTAAATAGTCTACATTACCTGACGAACTAAAAAAGTCAAGTTGCGGATTAAATGAACAAAAAATCATTAGTGAGGGAATGTCTCACCACCCACAGCCTGTATCGCGCCGGCCTTGTTTGTTTGCATATTACAAAATATTTTTTAAAGTTTTGAAAAAATTCATAAGTGTTGTCAAAATATATAATCTAATAGAGTATATTGAGTTATTATGTTTATTATAGTTTTCATTTTTATTGTGCGTTTAACAACACCAATATAATATTTTTTTTAACTTATCATTAAATAGAGTAAAACTTGGTAAAATGAAATAACGGGTAGAATGAAATAGTTATGACAATGTTTATTCTTTCGCTCTTAATTAATTATTGTATAATTTTTTTGCAAATATTTTTCGATTATGTTGTAGAGAATACTTTTTTGAGTAAGATAATGTCAAACCTTATTTTGAATAAAAAAAATATTGTTACAAATTGTTAAGTTTTAGAATGCGTTATAAGATTTTTTTTATTATTTTGAAAAATGAACTTAAAACTCTCGGAAATTAAATTTGATATCATTGAACCTAAAAGGTTTTATTGTACAACATTTTACGCTGATCAAGATTCTTTTTTCAAAATCAAATTTGCTATTTAGGAAAACAAGTTGTAAATAAAAAACGGAAAAGGAGAATTGTGGGATTAAATAAAATACGCTAATAAATAAATAAATACGAAGCTTATTTCTTAAAAACGGTTTTTTTTATTAGGTCTCAAGTGACCAATAAATTTACAACTATAAATGTTTTATACAAATTTCAATGAATGAATTTTTTTAACTGAATTTAAATGACTTTTAATTACTGCTTTTATAAAATGGTTCTAATAAATGAATGAAATACACTAGTTACTCTCTTGTTGCGGTCATTTCGTCTGCAAACAACCTTCAATATTGTAGTAACTTCGGCTATTTAAAAGGAAGTTCAAAAAGAGATTGCAAAAAACTGAAATCAGCCCAATCACTTGCAGCAGCTTTGCAAAAAATGTTTTGCATCCAACATGATGACACAAAAAAAAAAAGAAAAAATGTAGATGCGCCAAAATTCGAAGGGGAGTGTCTTAACACACCTGATATAATCGAAAGGTTGAAATAATTGAAAGATGCTGAGAGCAAAAAAGCAGCAAAGCATGCTAAAAAACAGTATAAGCTTAGCTCTTATGGAGAACAGCAAATAAACTAAGCAACAAGTCCGACGAAAATATTAGCTGCAAACCAATTCAAATGTAAAAAGTGCCGAAAAGGTTTACGCGAAACTTCAGCAAGTCAAAATATGGAATGGTACCAGTGTGAAAATTCAAATTGCAAGGTTTGGCTATGTCAAACATGCATCTCAAAGCGATACGTAAAAGGCGCTGAGATTTATTACACCAAAAAAGTGCCGCACAAGTAAAAACTCAACTCAACCTCTAGTATATCTAAGCGACTCAACAACTAAAAGAATAATAATTAAAATCTTTAACTATTCCATTTGACCCCATTATACTCTACTTAACATGATATTATTGTTTTAAAAAGTTTTTAAAATCAAATGTCAAAACAACTTTTATCTTATTTTTAGTTCCTTTTATTTTAACTTCTTCAAGTTTATACATTTTTTTTATTAGTAAATAAATTTAACAATTTAAATTGAGAAAAAATCCATATTAAGTATTAATGGATGACAAGTATACGGTCATTAGGTCATTGCATATTAATTATCATTAATTTGCGCGCTCTTTTGCAAATGCGTAAAAAATTATTTTGAAAAATTGAAAATTGATTAAGTTCAATAATCATCTTTGATATATTTAATCGCTTATAATTAATGGTTAATAAAACGCTTCTGTTGCTGCCGTTACTCATTCGTTCGCGTTTCATACAAAGATTTTTAAACAAGATTTAGAACGCTTGGCCTTTTATTAGTTCTCTTTACATTTTTAACCACTAGTTAGGGTTTTCTTAAATCTTTATAACCTGTTAAAATCTCCTTAGCTGGTAATAGGATCTGAAATTTTTTATTATGTAATAGATGTCTTCTGTAAATATAGATAAACCTTATGCTATTTTCAAATTATTATACTTATTTTTAAAGGTAATTTATTTAATTTATGCATTTTGATAATAACACAATTTAAATCCTTTTTCAATTGTATTTAAATTACATTATTCTGTAATTTTTATTTGTAAGAAGACTATGCTCTTTTCAAAAGTCAAACTTTTGATAAAGGCCAAACTTTTGATAAAGGTCAAACTCTTGATAAAGTTGGTCTTAATCTCCAAAACTCTTGCATCTCATATAGTCAACTCTATGTTGAATGTTCAAGAATAAGATCGTTTATAACCTTATTTTAAAGAAGTTTAAGAAAACCTGTTTGCTTTTATAATATAAAAAACCAAGTTGTTTGATTGTTTGCTTTTTAATATTGATAAAATTTGATGACGAGGTATGTCATTAAAAAAATATTACAAAAAATAGGTTCTATTTGTAAATATTTCTAATTTATGTATTTTTATTAATTTATATATTTTATTATATTTATGTATTATTTATTATAAATTTGTGTGTGTTAATCCGCCTTAAGATGACATAAGGGACCTTTAAAGGTCTCTTAAGGGACCCTCAGGTTTTTTTAGGCGGGAAGGCTATGTGGGTTTAAGTTTTGTAAGTGTGTAAATATTTTTTTTATATGTAATGTTTCTAAGTTTTTGATGCGTAATGTTATGTGTTTGTAGTTAGTAAGTGGTTATTATGATGTTTCCATGGTTTCAAAGCGTTGTGATTTGGCTTTTTTGACAGCAAGAGTGTTGCCCTTTCTAGCCAAGGGATGTACTTTGCTAAAGTATGACTTGGCTTTGTTATTGCAAGAATGTTGTCTTTATATATTATAATATTGATCACAAGGTATGTCATTTAATAAACGCAACTCAAACAACGTTGTATTTAAAATTGTACTTATCTATAAACAACCGTTGTTTTACTATTAAACTCCACATTTTTTTAATAATTATTTAACCAAAACAAATTTTTTTTTCTGGAAACCAGTTGATGTTACTAAAAACCCAGTTATTGTTACTATAAACCCAAATGTTACAGATTTTCTGTTAGATTTTAAACAACTTTGTTTGTTTTTTAAAATTGATAAACATGCATCACAAGGTATATCATTGAACGGGTATTACGCCAATAAGGTTGCATTTGTAGATGCTTCTAATTTACATATTTTTCTTGATTTATTCAATTATTTTTATGTGTTATATGATGTGGTAGTATGTGTTATTTGTTCTGCGTTTGTATGTATTAAGGTAATATGGGTTTATACTTTGCAAATGTTAATGTATTATAAATATCGGTTACACTTGAAGTGTTTCTATATGTGTTATATGTTATTACACAAGTAAGGTTGTATTTGTAAATGTTCTTAATACATATATTTTTCTTAATTTACATATATAATATTTGACGTGAATGGTTAATATATATATATATATATATATATATATATATATATATATATATATATATATATATATATATATATATATATATATATATATATATATATATATATATATATATATATATATATATATATATATATTGCAGTAATATTGTTGTTAATGTTTTTTCAAAGATACGCAAACCTACTTTCGAGATATTTAAATCATCAGTTAAAACTGAAACTGTTCCAGATTAATTAAAAGTAGCTAAAATTATACCTATTTTTAAAACCATTGAAACATTTGTAATAAACAATTACAGACCAATCTTACTTTTAACCTTTTTTAAAATACTTGAACGAATAATCTACAATAGATTATATGAATACCTAATTCAAAACTAATTCTTAAATAAAAAACATATGTTGGATAACTTTGTATATAAGAAAAGTAGAGAATCTAAAAATTCTCTACTTTTCTTATATACAAAGTTATCCAACATATGCTAATATTGCCTGAGGGAGTATAAATAAATCTAAACTAAGTTCTCTATATATACACCAAAAACACGCATCAAGATTGATTTATATTAAAAATAAATTCACTCATGCCAATCTTTTACTTAAAACCTTAAATGCTTTAAATATCTATCAAATTGACGTCTAACAAAATACTTTATTTATGCTCAAAAATAAGCTTGGACTTTTCCCAACTCATTTTACTAAAAACTTTTTTTAAACCAACGCCTATAGATTTATCACACGGGGAACAGGAAACTTTACATTGCCCATAAAAAAAACAAAATTTTAGAGATTTTTAATTACAAACCGTGGCCCCTATTTATACAACAAAATAATACCTCAAAGTATAGAACTTACTAAATTGGATAATCTTATTGCCCTGAAGAAAAAACTAAAAGATCTTATAATTAACAAAACTAATTTTATCGATATGTATTAAATATATAAGAACAATTAATATAATAAAGTTTAATAAGAACAATTTAAACTATAAAAATAAATAAATAAATAAAAAAAATAATGAAAAAAAAAATATATAAAAAAAAATATAAAAAAATAAAAACACTGTACAAAAAAACGGAAATGCCATTGACACTACCTTATGTATTTTGATTTGGAGATTACGAAAATAATGTCCGTTTTGTTGTGTGACCCACCAATTTTGACGGAAATTCACATTTTCAAATTTTCGATTTTCACTATTAAAATTGTCAATGTGATTTTTATTATATTTAATAGCAGTTGTTTATGATTTATTTATTAGCATTTTTTTATCACATACCTATTTGCATTTGTTTAACCTTGTATTAGACTAAATGTAAGTCTGTTTTATTTTAGATAAACTACAGTTAGCCAAGTTATATATAGATATAATACAGTGTATGATATAATACAGTTACATTTGTTTAACCTTGTATTAGACTAAATGTAAATCTGTTTTATTTTAGATAAACTACAGTTAGCCAAGTAATATATAGATATAATACAGTGTATATTAAAACAAGAAATGCCCAGAACTTGTAAAAATCAAGCCGACAACTTTTGCTACATTTGTGGCGAAATGACTTTAAAGAGATGCAGACGAAGATTGACACCACATGTGAAAAAACTGTATGAACTATACTTTGGTTGCAAAGTCGGCGACCAGGATAAGAACTAGGCGCCTCATGCATGCTGTGTGAGGTGCGCTAGTTCACTATCGTCGTGGGCGAACAGGACTGGTGGAGGACCAACATTTGGGGTGCCAATGGTGTGGTTGATGATAGTTACGAGTTGCCAGAAGATACAGAGCGTAAACCCCACTTCATAACAGGATCTGACCTGAAAGATCTCATTCGAGATTTGTATTTAAAAAAGCAACAGAGTAAATTGCTGGCTTCACGTCTCCAGGAGTGGCATCTGTTGGCTGGTGATGCAAGAGTGTCGTCATTTAGAAAGCGATCACGGAAACTGCAGCAATACTTCTCTATGGATAAAGAACTTTGCTTCTGTAATGACATCAGAGGATTGTTTGATGATCTAGGAATACAATACGATTCATCTATGTGGAATTTGTTTATTGACGCATCACGTCAATAAACAAATATAGTATTAAGGCAGTATTACTGCATACTGGAAATGTGCTGCCTTCCATTCCCATAGCACATTCGGTAACCCTGAAGGAAAGCTATGTGAATATATCACTTATTCTGGACAGAATTAAATACAGAGATCACAGATACCATATGTGCAGATTTGAAAGTTGTTGCTATACTAAATGGATTGCAGGCTGGTTTTAATAAGTACATGTGTTTCCTCTGCAAATGGGATAGCAGGATGAGATCAGAACATTATATGAGGAAATGTTGGCCACAACGAGAAACATTTGAGGTTGGTTCCCATAACGTCATTCATGAGCCTCTTGTGGATAAAGAGAAGATCGTCTTGCCCAATCTTCACATCAAGCTTGGAATCTTCAAACAGTTTGTAAAGGCGTTAGATCACGACAAACCAGCATTTCAGTATTTGCAGACTAAATTTCCTAAAATCAGTGACGCCAAAATTAAAGAGGGCATTTTGGTGCGGCCCCAAATACGAGAACTGATGCTGGATGAAACGTTTTCGGTAACGATGGATCAATATGAACTTGCAGCATAGGATGAATTCAAACGGTTGTGCCAGGGATTTCTTGGAAAACATATTGCACCAAATTACGCTGATTTGGTAGACAGATTAATTGCATCCTATCAACAACTGGGTTGTAACATGTCGCTGAAGCTCCACTTTCTTCATTTCCATCTTTCCTTCTTCTCTGTCAATGGAGATGTATATGATGAAAATGGCGAGCGCTTTCATCAGAGTATTGCCACAACGGAAAGCAGATACAAGGGAAAGTGGAGCCCCGCCATGCTTAAAGATTACTGCTGGAATTTGCACCGCGATGAACCCGATGCAGCATTCAAACGCCAGGCTAAATACAATTAAATACAAGTAAACAATTTGTATTACAAGTGATAATAAACATGTTCATACACTTATTCATATGTATAGAAAAATGCATCTTACGTTACATCTTTAAATCGTTATTTTAAAAATTACATATTTGGAATCATATTTGATTACATATTTGGAATCAGCACATCTGAATTAATAAAGATAACCTAATTTGGTTCTTGTTTTTTTCAAAAAGTTAAAAATTGTTGTACAGTGAAATTAGTTAGCAACCATACATACTAAAATATTACTGAAGAGTAGACCTCAAAAAGTTAATGTTTTGAAAATTTACTTTTTAAGTTTTTATTTTATTTGGTATTTTAAAGGTTCTCGATAAAATGACTTCTCTTATATATTAATGTATACTTTCAACAACAACGACAGGCAAGTCCCTAGTAACTATGTATATATATATATATATATATATATATATATATATATATATATATATATATATATATATATATATATATATATATATATATATATATATATATATATATATTTTTAACGATCATTACAACAATCATTAGAAGATTTACAAGAATCATTCAAAAAGGTTTCGCTTTCTTTACTTAAGAAAAAAGGATTAGTAAAGAAATGAAATCGAGATATTTTTTGACTTACTAATTCATTTGTAGACTATTTTTAATTAGACTATTTTAGGAGAACTAAATAGTTTCACATTTGTTAACGTAGGTTAAAATTTTCTAACAAATTAAATATAACATTTGAAAAACTACCATAGACTTTCTCTTTATTTCTTTCTATTTAAAACAGAATTAAAAAACTAAAAAAGATTAAGCTATTTTTACATTACTATTTTTTTAACATTGAGCAGATTTTTTTAAAAAGCGGATTAAGATTAGTTTCTGTCAAAGTTTAAAATTTTTAATTGCTATGTGATTTTTTAATATAACAAAACTCTATTTATTGATGCATTGCTATAATAATATTTTGCGAAAACAGTGATATAGTGGCTTTGAAAAGTTTGCAAACATTAAAAGGTCTTGTTTTTACAATGTTAAATATTTTATTATATTTATTATTGTAAACTATTATTGTTGACTTCTAATACTAAATTAAAAAAACAAAAACATTTAGATCATCTGTGAACAAATATATACTTAAGTTTTTCAAGTAAATATTTATATATATATATATATATATACATATATATATATATATATATATATATATACATATATATATATATATATATATATATATATATATATATATATATATATATATTTATATATATACGCATATATATATATACATATATATATACATATATATATACATATATATAAACATATATATATATATATATATATATATATATATATATATATATATATATATATATATATATATATATATATATATATGTATATATATATAAATATATATATATATATATATATATATATATATATATATATATATATATATATATATATATGTATATATATATATATATATATGTATGTATATATATATATATATACATATATATATATATATATATATATATATATATATATATATATATATATATATATATGTATACATACATATATATATATATATATATATATATATATATATATATATATATATATATATATATATATATATATATATATATATATATATATATATACATATATCGTAAAACGGTAATTCTCTAAACAATTACAGGGTACAGAATTATTTTTCCACGAAAAAATATCAGACTTTTTGCCAGATGATTGCATTTAGCATAAAAATAATATTTGTAAAAATGTAGTTTTAATTATAAATATATATATATATATATATATATATATATATATATATATATATATATATATATATATATATATATATATATATATATATATATATATATATATATATATATATATATATATATGTATATATATATATGTATATATATATATATGTACATATATATAGATATGTATGTATATATATATATATATATGTATATATATATATATTTTGAATATTAAAGTTTTGAAAATTTACTTTTTAAGTTTTTATTTTATTTGGTATTTTAAAGGTTCTCGATAAAAAGACTTCTTTTATATATTAATGTATACTTTCAACAACAACGACAGGCAAGTCCCTAGTAGCTATGTATATATATATATATATATATATATATATATATATATATATATATATATATATATATATATATATATATATATATATTTTTAACAATCATTAGAAGATTTACAAGAATCATTCAAAAAGGTTTCGCTTTCTTTACTTAAGAAAAAAGGATTAGTAAAGAAATGAACACTAAGCTACTAAGTTGTTGATTACCTTTTTATTTGACAAATATAATATTTATAAGTGAACAAAGAATAAAGAAGATTTATTTTTGTTATGGTCTGTGCATTATTTAAACAAGGAGTTTTCAATTGATCAGTTATTTTTTTACAATATATTTTTAGAGATTAATTAAATGCAACATCAAGAGATTGTAATAAACCAGTTACCAGTTATGGAACAAGATACTGTTTTTTTCTCAACAAGATACTATTTTTTTTTAGTAAATTTAAGCACTTTTTTACTGTTACTGAAAATTACTTTGATAATAAGTAATAGGAATGTTCCTACAATTTGACAAAAAACAATGACAAACCAGCCAAAAAAGTGAATAGAATCAAACCGTCTTGACTTTGATTGTATGTTTGATTGTATATCATTAGGTGGTCCACTTTGGTTCTTGTTGTGCATAAATGCTCAGCTTTATAAACATAACCAGAGAAAAATTGACCAGAAGCACTTAACATGATTGATGTGTGAAGTTACAACTAAACACGATTTACGTTAACATAACATGTTGCATATTTCTAAAAACTTTAAACTTTCCATGGTTTATGGATTAAGTTTTTAAACTTTATTATACAAAACGGCAAATTGCACCAAATGAATATCTATTAATGCTTTTATCTAATAATGTTTATTTTTATCATAAAATTGGCACTCAGTATAATTTCTATACTGCATTGTATTATTATTATTTTTTTTCATATAAAAGTGGGATAGTACTATGAAACGCTAAACAAAAACAAATTTAAAGATAAATAACAGTATTTTCAACAAATATAATTCAACACAATATTGAATGTAAACACAAATATTTTTTATACAAAATTTAAAGTTTGTTTGTGTTCTGCAAAAACAGTATATACACACAGACACACACAAACATATATATATATATATATATATATATATATATATATATATATATATATATATATACATATACATATACATGTATATATATATTATATATATATATATATATATATATATATATATATATATATATATATACATACATATACATACACATATATATATATATATATATATATATATATATATATATATATATATATATATATATTTACATACATACATACATACATACATACATACATACATACATACATACATACATACATATACAAACACTCACACACACATTTACATAAATATATATATAAATGCAATGTATACACACATATACACATATACACATAAAGACAAACACGCACACACAAACTATGTGTGTATGTGTGACTTACTGTTTAAACACATGATATTTTAATTTTTAATCACAATAATATTATGTATAATACTTAATATATTTTGTATAATACATGTGTGACAAAGAAAATTATAAAATTGTTTCTGACTATTTATGTAGTGGAGTTACTTTGAACGTTATTCAAAGTTACCCCGTATGCGAAAAAATGTATACAGTAAAGTAGGTTATGCAATAGCAATGAAACATAACTATAGTAGGCAAACAAACTTCTTTAGATTTTACATGCCTAATAAATTTATAAACAAAAATTATGCAACTTAGACAACAAGCTACTACACCAGCTGAGGCAGTGTACAAAGTGTTCTGACCAATTTTTTTGAGAAAATTATTCGAATTATTTAAATCAGTTTTTGGGGAAAAATAACAACCAATAAACAAAGTAAAACTCTAAATAATCAAAATATAAACTATTTTTAACACTTTGATGTTTGAAATTCAAACAGCTTCATAAACCTCAAGAATTCAGGTGAGACGTACCTAACTAAACGAGAAAGGCATGTTGAAGGAAAATGTCTTCCTAATCTCTCTTTACATAAATGTCGGAATGATTGTATCATTAAACTAGATATCTAAGACATTAAGACTACTCACTCTTCATTTTGGGCTTTGGGATTGTTACACGTTTTGTTACACGTTCTGTTGAGAGGAAAGAAGTGGTACGCCATAGAGATGAAAGACCTTCTAAAACAGACGAGAAGAAAAAAGTCAACAATTTGTACCTTCACAGTGCATTCTAAAAATGGAGGTATTATATTATGTAAATTATTGTTTTTACAGTTGCTCTAAATCAGTAACGGTCGAACCAACAGAATTCTCAGACCGTCAGTTGGTGGAGTACAAAAAATGGATGGGAGGGGTAATCACAATTATCATAAAAATATTGACAAAACTTCTTCTAAGGAGCACATAGCTTCCTTCTCACAATACGTCAGGCATTATACAAGAATAATAGAACTGAGAATAAGAGGAAATATCTCCAATTTGAGTTTAAAAATTATGTACAATTTATATTTAGAACTTTTTAAGGAACGGCACATTGATCCCATTAAGGAATGGGCTTACAGAGAATGTCTGAAGGAAAATTTATCTTATTTAATGAAAATCCTAATGAAAATTTATCTATTTAGTTTATTTTTTCACATACCAATGAAAGATAAATGCAATGTTTGAAAAATTTTAAAATGATATGCAGATAGCAAATGGTGAACACAAAAACCTTCAGAAGACTGCTCACGAACTTCATTTTAAAACAGGCTCAGAGTGCAAGAATGAGGCTGAGAAATTCAAAAAATGTATAATCTGCAGAGACACTCGCTTTTAATTTCGATTTAGGGAAAACACTACATTGCCGTTGTATTTCTACAAATTTGCCTTACTACTGTAGACAGGATCAAGTATATAATCTTGGAATTTATGATCTCGGGAATAATGAAGCTACAATGTATATGTGACATAAAGCAATGACTTCAAGAGCACGAGATGAAATTGGTTCATGTGTAATGAAGTATTGTCTGAAAAGGTTGTAAAATATTGTAACATATTCGGACAGCTGTGGAGGCTAAAATCGAAATTTCAAGATGGCTATGGTAAGGATGTTTTCTTGAAGACAGGTCACAGTTTTCTGCCAAATGATGCCAATTTTGGTGTGACTAAAAAAGGTTGTCACAAGCATGACTTGAACATTCCTGAACAATTGGTGGTATTTGCATCAAAAGCAAAGAAAGAGTTCAGGTTATTAAATGCAGAAAAACGAATTTCTGTCTCTTGCTGATTGGGTGAAAGATAATTCTGTTAATAGACATAAGACTATTAATGGACAACAAGTTAAACGATTACACATTCAGTGTCTGCGTATAGAATCAAGAAACCCAATGATGATGCAATTCAAGTACTTATTAAACAACTTAGAAATTTGGAAGATTGCAGACTTTTTAAGAAAAACGGTTGTTTTTTATCCATAAGTGCTGCTGGTCCAGTTATTTTATATCTAGAAGTAAGACAACTCACTGAAGCTAAATTGAAGGATCACAAGCAACTTCTTCCTTATATACCTCTAGTGCACCACAGTTTTTTTCCAAAGTCTTACATCTCAAAATGAAGATAATAAAGAAAAAGTTTTAATTCCGAAAGGAAGGAGGAGGAGAATTCAAGTGTTTAATTCAAAGAAAATGTTACTTAGTTTGAGTTGTGGTATGTTATGTCATAAAAGGTGTATGGTGTGAATAGTAGACATGGTAAATATAGAGATAGACCAATGTTCACCTGATGTTTTGCTGTTTCTCAATTAAAAGAACATTATTTTTTTACAATTACAACCAATCAAAAGCATTTCTTTATACAATTACATGTTTTTTATGTTACTAAGTCTCCTTTGTATCTAATGAAGTAGTTATAGTGTGTATTGTATATATTGTTTTACATCATAATTTATGATATAAAACAATTTATTTAAACAAAATTTATTTTTAACGTATTGTCCGTTATAGAAGTTTATTCCACCATAAAATCAAGAGCGTTGATAATTTTAGAATCTCTAATGCTTCAAAAACTTTCCTATCAAATTTATTATATTCTTCTTTAAGTGTTTTAACTTTATCCCAATCAATTTCTTCTGTACAGTTTTTTTTATGAAGAGCTATAGCCGACTGATAATACTTATCTTCCTTTAACATTTTTGGTGTTGATGAGATCTTGTTCTGATTTGTAATTTGTTTCACCAACATACTCTTTGGAGCAATTACAGTCAATTAAATAAATTTCAGGTTTAATGTTGTCCGGTAGCCTCGATTTGTTTTTTGATGTTAATAGAGTCCTTAAATTATAATTAGATTTGATAACAGTGCGGCAACCACCATTCCAAAATATTTTTCTAAGTTTTGAAGATAAAATGGATAAAGTTTTGAAGATAATTTGGATTTGTTGGTAGTTAAATTTTTTTTTGCATTAGGGATTTTATTCCTGTTAGTAGATCGTTTTATTTTAACTTGGTTAGCAATGATTTGAAGCTGACTTTTGTTATAACCATTTTCACTAAATATATTCATTAAAAAGTTAATCTCCTCTTGAAGATATGCCTCGCTACATATGCTGTAAACTCTATTAATATAACCTGTGAATATTGACTTTAAAATTTTAGGATCATGATTTGAATGAGGTTTAATCTGAATATTGGTTGTAGCATCTTTCCTATAAACTTTAAAACCGTATTTACCATTACCATTGTTAATTATGGTGACATCAAGAAAGTTTAGTGTTTTCAATACATATTCAGCTTTTCTTGTATATTTTAATGATGAATGTTGTTTGTTAAGTATATTTTAGAATTGTTTTGCTTGTTGTAAATTAGGAAATCTAGCATGATTGTCATCTACTTATCGAAGAAAAGGATTTAATATCAATAAAAGGATTTATAGTCTTCGCTATTTTTAATGCGTTTTCCTGGTGGTACTGTAGAAACGACTCAGCTAAAACAACCATAAAAGATAATGCAATAGGGCCAGAGTTCTCTAATTCGTGTATCTCGTTGTTCCACATAAATTAACAACGATATAAGCAAAGTTCTATTAGCTGTTTGGTTTCTACTAAATCAAGTTTGGTTGAGTTTTTATAGGAAATTTTTTTATTTAATTGATCTAAAAGAATAAAATTGCTTCTTTTAATGGTAGTGATGAATATAAGTTTACAATATCAAAAGGTACTTGTAACTCGTCCTTATTGATAATCCAGGCCTAAGTTTTTTTGATGAAATCATTAGAATGGTTGTATTTTTTTAACCAAATACTTTGAAATTCCATACCTAGGTGTGTCGATTGTTGATACTACATCTCTCATTGAATACAACTTATCGGGTTTATGGACCTTGATAAGACCATATTAACGAGGTGGTACGAGATCGCTTGCGTATATATATGATATTCTGCTTTCGAAAACCGTTGTTTTTTAATAAGTTAATTGACTGTAATTGCTCCAAAGTTTATGTTAGTGAAACAAAGTTACAAATCAGAACAAGACCTCAATAACACCAAAAATGTTTGATGGAAGATAAGCACTATTAGTCGGCTATAGCTCTTCATAAAAAAAACTGTACAGAAGAAACTAATTGAGATAAAGTTAAAACACTTAAAGAAGAATGTAATAAAATTGATAGGAAAGTTCGTGAAGCATTAGAGATTCAAAAACATCAATGCTCTCCACTTTATGGTGTTCTTGGGAATAAACTTAGATAACGGACAATTCGTTAAAAATAAATTTTGGACTCCATTTTATGCATTCTTGCGCAAAGAAGCCGCTGTAACGCTGACGTCAAAGTTTAATTTTTGTTATTTAATATAACAATCACAATTTTAATTTTTAATTACGATAATATAGTTGATGATGCTGGTAACTATAACGCAGCAAAAATTTCAAATAAATTAACAATAGTATAGAGAGAACTCGTATTAATATATATATATATATATATTAATACGAGTTTTTATATTTGTCTACCTAGCTGTCCCAAGAACGCCACTTATACGGAAAGTTAGCGTTCACATCAAGGTACCATGTGATGCAAATTTTGAAATCATTTAACTTTGTCCGCGGAAAATAATTTTGTTTGAATGTTTAAATTGAGTCAAATTTTGACTTCATTGTGGGCCAATAAAAACACTTGTAGAATTTGAACCAATCAATATAATTTGATAGAAGTTGGTGCAAATGTAGCCAATAGTCACACGAAGTCACAAAATGTCAGCCTGATTGGATGACTGGTGTAGGATTTATTACAGTTTTAGTTAAAGTTTTGTCAGTTTTTTGCTACTTATTCCTCAAAGCATTACCAATTACTTTGAAATTCGGTCACTTTTTTTAAAATAACGGTGACATAAGTGTTCTACTATGTAATACCAACAATTTTTGTTAAAATTATTTTTTCGGTACATGTATAGTTTTTATTTTATTGACCAAAATAGTGATTTTCTACTTAAAGCGTGATTTAAATAGTCTTTTGCTAATAGTGTCGACACGGCCTTCAAAGTGGAGGGGTCAACCCCTCAATTTCTAAAATAAAATCCATATTTTCTAAAACAATTGCCTATATTTCTAAAACAAAAGGTCCTCTCAAAAAAAAAAGTAGAGAAGGACATGACCCCCTAATGTTGGTATATTCAAGCAAAACATACATGGCGTTGACGTTGACGGCCATGTATGTTTCGCTTGAATATACCAACATTTCCTAAGGTATAAACTGCTGCCAAAAAAAAAAGCTAAAAAAAAGTGCAAAACCTGGTCAAAGGACTACTAGTAAGTAAAACAAAAAAAAAAAAAGGAGATCTCCTTAAATATTTTGTATTGACCTCCTTAAATACATTTACTTTTAATTTAAAGTGAAAACTATTTAAAACCTATTTTTTACATTGTATTACCATCAAATATCTAATTACATTTTAAGAAATGTTTTTTTGATTTTCTCCACCAAAAGATTATTAATAAATAGCTCAATGTACTCTTTTAATACAAATACTCTATAATACTATTTTTAAAGATGGTGAAAATATTCATTATACGCCGTAAAATATGGATTTCAGCAGCCTAATTTTTAATAACTCAAATAATGTTCTTTAAAGATGCTTACTGTTTAGGTCAATTATGCAGCACAACAATCTTTATTTGTACTCTGGATTATTATTTTGCTTATACCTCGACCAACGTTGATAAAAATTTTGATGAGAAGTTTCGACAGTTTGTTCACTATAGTGCCACAAGGAGGATCCTTTGTGACTGATGAAATCCTTGATGTGGTAGAAGACGGCGTGAATTTTGGGTGTTACGCTTGCACTAGTTATTATTAGGTAACACTTTTTAAAATTTTCAATTTTTTCAGTGAAATCCGGCTGAAGGATGTATCCAAAGCAATCCTTGACAACTAAATTGAAGCTTTTGAATGCTTCAATTATGCGCACATTAATGAGACCATGTTTGTCTCAGCAAGTTGCTACAGCATATCCACATTTTTAAGAAGCTTCCTGCATTGATTTCCATTAAACTGGTCCCCGTGATATGGGCTAAGTTGAATGTGGAGGGCGGCTGGCCACTTAACTGCTTCTATCCAAGCAGTATTATTTTTAAAAGATGGTTGACAACTTCTAAGAGGAGATGCAATTTCATTGGTGGAATGATTTCCAAAATCAGAACATTGACAGGCCCGCAGATGATCGGCTTTCGAATGACATTGCCAAACAGCTTTGCATTAGCAACAACCCCGCCAGATTGCTGAAAAGACTCAAGGGTTAAATTAGTTGAGTCCAGTGTTCACAAGTTTCCAGATTTAACAAGACAATTGGATTTGACATCACACCAGGTGCAAGGGTGCGTATATGAATGAGTTTGAAGACCACAAATCGTATTTGCAACTTTCATATCACAAGCCAAAATTAGTTTAAATTCACTTACATTAATCAGTGACCAGATTTTTTCAATATTGTTGTGTGTTTCTGGCAAATCCTCTGAAACCCCAATAATAGTTTGTCTCTTGAGTCCAGTATCTTTACCAGTCCTTTGAGTGAGAGGTTGTTGTTGGTGCGGTATGCTGGTTTCATTCCTTAACGCAGTATCAACAATGTTCAGGCAAAACTTGAGAAAACCTTTGCCACCATCGATTCTGAGCTTGACAAAATAGCCACAAGAAAATTTTGCGGGACTAAATAACATGATTTACAAGACTTGATAAATCATTGCAGAGAGCAACATCATGAACTGTACAAAAATTTGTTTTTTTGTCTGTGATTTTAAAGTCGTTGACCTAGTCTTAGAAAATTCATGTAGAAATTTCGCTCTACCATCTTGCTGCTCTATGTTTTGTTTATAGATTTAACAAGTTTATTTAATCCATTGTTTGACAGGCCCGTATTTAATTGCACATTTCAAGGGCTACAGTGGTCAATATTGGAGAACTTGATGGTGACTGCGCACTACTTTGACCTAAAACCAAAACATACATATTTTATAGTTACAATAAACTTTGTTTCGTCAGTTTGTGTAAAACTTTCAAATTATTCGTTTTTTAAGAAATGAGAAACTTGTCAAAAGTATACTTCTTGAAATCTATCTAGTGTTATTTCTTAATAGTCAAGACTTTATTTCAATATATATGTTAAAATTATTTAAGTATAAATATTTACCAGGGGTAACTGTAAGTGGTGGCCCGCCGGATGCTTTAGCCAGTAAAATTGTTTCTTACGGAGATAATTCTTTATTGAAAATAACTCGAGATGCGATTTGTTTAGATGATTTGGCATCTTTTGCTGCTAAAAATTGAATGTTTTCCCTTAACATTATTTGAGAGAATTGGTGGGGCAAACCTTTACCTAAAGGGCTGTGGCATTTGCTGCAACGTACCTTTTTTTTTTCTCAATAGTGATTTGCTCTATAAGAGGATGTTTTTCTTGCAACTTTGAACGACCAATTCGGCATATTAGGCAACAACACATTGTGCCTCTTGTTTAGATCTCACTTGTATTGACTTAAAATCAAACAAAGGAGGAAATGTAACTTCATTCCCCTCTTGTTTCCTGTGCAAAGTAATTCTACAAGATTCGCAGAATCCTTTTGGTACCCGAGTATCACTGGTATTGATCTTGGTTTTGTACAGGTGGCATATTCGATCTGCTTGAAAAGTAGTAAGCTGTCTTAAAATTTTTTTCAGACAGTGCAAGAACACAAACTTTCATTTCTCATCATAATTCTTTGCATCGTGGCAATTCACTAAATTTGACTTCACTAAATCAAACTCTGCCTTTTACAAAATTTGACCTAAATTTATATTCGATATTTCAAAACAACCCTGAATTTATATTTGTTTTATTTCAAAACAACCTTGCAACCTAATTAGTTAATCAGTTAGAGTAATTTTCCTCCGACTGGCCCTCCAAACTTTGTCTTGGTCAGATAACTTATCTAAATTTTTTAAGTCAATATAAAAAATATTTGGTTTTTTCACAGTTGTTCTGTTTTCATATAAATATATATTTTTATTTTCTATGTAGGTATCCCGAAAAATCCGTTCTTGGAGTACCTACATAGAAATTCTTAACCATTTTTTTCGAAATTTTTTTGCATTCTGGCAGTAGTTTATACCTTTGGAAATGTTGGTATATTCAAGCGAAACATACATGGCCGTCAAGGAAGCCATGGCCTGCCCATTTTTTTTTTGCGAGAACCTTTTGTTTTAGAAACATAGCAATTATTTTAGAAATTTTGGATTTTATTTTAGAAATTGAGTGGTTGACCCCCTCCATTTTGAAGGCCGTATCAACGCCATTGGCTTAAGTCACTTCAAATCACGCTTTAAGTAGCAAATCACGATTTTGGTCTATATAATCAAAACTCTACATGTACTGATAAAATAATTATAACAAAAATTTTGGTATTACATAGTAGAACACTCATGTAACCGATTTTTTAAAAATAGTGACCAAACTTCAAAGTTATCGGTAACGCTTTGAGGTATAAGTAGCAAAAAACTGACAAAACTTTACTAAAACTGCAATAAATCCTACAGTCATCCAATTAGGGTGAAATTTTGTCCAGAATTGTCCAGAATTTGGTGTGGCTATTGACTATAAAATGTTTATTAAATTATAAAAATTTATATCAAATTATATTGAGTGGTTCAAATTCTATAAGTGTTTTTATTGGCGCATTATGAAGTCAAAATTTTACTTAACTTGAACATTCAAACTAAATTATTTTCCGCGGACAAAATTAAATGATTTCAAAATTTTCATCACAGGGTACCTTGATGTGTACTTGAACTTTCCGTATAAGTGGCGTTCTTGGGATAAGGATCCGTGCTAACCGTGAGTTAAAGCAAGATTTTCCATTGTTTTTTGTAGCGTCTTTTTTACGTTATTTTTCTTTGGAATTAGTTTGAAAAGAAGCAAATAATTTAAATAGTACAAATTATAACAAACCATTTTGCATTTATAAAAATATTTAAAACATTTTTAGAAGCAAAAATAATATGTCAAAAACCGTTTACTATCACTTTTGGCCCCATATAAATAGGGGCCCCCAAAAAGGTTTTGAAAGTTTATTTTTTATTATGAATAATTTTTTAATATTATATTTTATTGTGAATTAATTAATGTTGCAAATAATGCAATTTAAACATTTATGATAATTATTATTCTACTAAATTTATAAAAATACTTAAAATATTTCTGTGCAAGGTAACCCTGCAATTAAGCAATGTATTTTTAAGTTTTTTACGCTCTCACCATAGAGACTTAAAAACCTCAAGAATGTTTAGGAAAAGAGAAGTAAATAAATTTCAAAGTATACTTTGAAATTTATTTATGTTTTAATAAATAATTTTAAGTAAATAAATATCAAACTAGTTCTTTAATAGCAACTTTGAAATTTGTTTACTTTGCTGTTATTACTGCTATTGCTATTATAATTTTTTATTGTTTTTTATTTTATTCATATTATTAATAAAAATTTATTCTGTCTTGCCTAGCATTTTTCTCAGTTCATATTTTTAAACTGCGCGCGAAAAGTTGATTGAGGCGGTTGCGAGCTTAAATGTAGTTTAAATCATAACAATAATCCATTGCAAGTTCTTTAAAGAAGATTAGTGTTAGTTTCATTTTTCATATTTACACAAATAAACATTTATAACTATTTATGTAAATTTGAAGCATTTTTAAATGGATATTTATAGCAGTGTTAGTAAATTTGCAGGTTCAATCACAAACAGAGAGAACTGATCATTTCGACAGCAGCGATTCTCCTGCTCATCAAATTGAACAAACCCTCAGAATGATAGCTGTTCGAATGGTCTTGAACAATACATAGTTAGATCTGATCCTCTTAATTGCAGAAATCAATTTACTATTGAGAATGATTGTCGTTCAACTAATCCTGGAAAGAGGAGAATTTTTAATAAGAATGACGTCAGTTTTTAAAATAGCCGCGGTCCACAAGAATGTCGAAATCATTCTGGGCCGTTTGAGTGTTCTTGTTGATTTTACAATACAGAATCCAAGACACTGTATTGTTCAGAGAAAACATTTTATGGGAAAAAAGCAAATGGCAAAGGGTTTTTGCAAGAATGGCTCATTTGTTCCCAAAAAACTAATTGTATGTACTGATTCGCTTGTAAATGTCTAAAGAAAAATCAAACAAACTAGCGATGATTTGATGATTTCAAGAATATTTTTCAAATACATCAACATAAAAATGGATCTCACACAGAGAATGCAAGTTGACATATATTTGGAGAAAACAAAGTTCTGTTGTGTGGACACACTTCTACTTCAATTCCAAACGGAGCAAAATTACTGGAAAAAAGTGTTGTAAAAACAGGTTTAAAAATTTTTAGGCGAGACTTGTCACTTAGATATTAAAAATTGTAGAGCTCAGTCTTACGTCAATGCCGCAAATATGTCGGGAGTATACTGAGTGATGCAAGCAATAATATTTAATTTTAATTAGCATGTGGTACATATACCGGGTGCTACGTATTCGTTGAACTTAGTTGGACAAATTTCTGTACAATGCTGTTTGTTTGCAGTTAACTTTTTTTTATCGTACAACTATTGTATACGTATTTTTCAAATTCGGTGCATCGCTGGGATGTTTTAAAACAACACATCAAGAAAATTTTAAAGCAATTTTGACAGCATTGAATGAGATTGCTGAAAATCCCTCTCAAAAAAGTGAAATCAGGCATGAAGCTGAATGTATTGCAACTAAAATAGGAACTTTTGAGTTTGTCTCCATGCTTGTAATGTGGAGCAATATTTTAATTAGTTTTTGATTGAAAAGCTCTTCAGTCGAAACAAGTTGATCTCAAAGCTTGCGCTTTGATGCTCTTATCATTAGAAAGTATGTAAGACAAAATGAGAGACAATTTTGATGAATTTGAAAACAAAGCAAAACTAATCTTGCCAGGTATTGGTTATGCGAATAATCAATATCTGGCAAGATTAGTTTACGGGGCACGAAGTTCTTTAGAAGTTCTACTTTTTAGAAAAATTCGCGTTACAACGCGAATTTTCATTGGCAAATTTTTGTAATTATAAACTCTTTCTTGAGCTAAGATCTATAGTAAATTAAGGCACTTTTTCAGAACTTTTTTATTAAAATTTAGTTAATCTGTTGAGCAGATAAAATTTAGTTAATCTGTTGAGCAGATAAAATTTAGTTAATCTGTTGAGTAGAATCGATCTAAAGACTCGAAAATGGTATTCTTTAGATTCACAAAAGAATTAATAAATAAGTTTTTAAAATTATATAAAAAAGAAAAAAGTTTTTTAAAACATTTTAAAAACTTGAAGCAAAAAAATAAATTATTACGTCTAAAGTTCTTGTTTGGACATAATACTCTAACAAAATCATGCTAATTCCAACCCAGTGGAAACAGGACGTAAAAAAGACGCTTTTAAACGTTTTAAACGTGTTTCGAACGACACTTTTTGAACGTTCAAAAGACATCTTTTGTCTTCAAAAGAATTCAAATAGTACATAAATACCCTTAATTACTAGGCACTAGACAATTGGTCTCGAGTCTCGATTTATCGTCTGGAATCGCGATACTAGTATCAAATGTTTTCGCTTATGTTGGTAATGTTTTGTACAGTATAAAGGATCAGAAAAAGTTTTTCTAATTTTTCTATCGTGATTAAAAGGAAAGAGAAGGTTTTGTTTAACATTTATTTTCATATTAAATTATTACAAACAATAGGAGGCGGACAGAAAATAAAGATGGGTAATAATCGGGGTTACTACCCTTTCCCCTACCGAGGAAATGTCAAACTGTAAAACAATAATGATAAAATTAAAAAAAAAAATTATAATTCAACATTTTATTATTTTTCTTAAAAAAAAGTATTTATATAACCATTTAATATATTTATTAGCAAATTATCTTATAACCTTTCTAAAATTATTCTAAATGATCAATTGAAACAGTGGTTTCATTTTTAAAAAATGTAAATCTTATTTTTCATATTTTTTTGGTCGGAATACCCCCTCTAGAACAATAACCTGGATTCGGCAAAAATATACTGTGCGGAATTAATCTCGGTATAAATTGGAATTTAAAATAGTTAAAATAGTTTTGCAATCATTAAAGAGAGTTTTTCAAATAATTCTCCAAAAAGAATTATTTGTGATGCAATATTAAACGATTATTCCAAACGAGTATTGTTAATGGTTGTTCAAAGGGAACTAGTTTTGTAACAATCATTAAAGGGAGATTTTCATATAATTCTCCGAAGAAAATTGCTTGAGATGCAATCGGTAATGATTATTCTAAACAAGTATGAGAAATCATTTTTCAAAGGGAATTGATTTCATAACAATCAATACAGTAATTTAAATTTAATTAAATTTGTGATATTGCATGCATATTTTTTAATTTCTTATCTGGTATCAATACTTAAATAAAATCTCTCGTGGTATCGTAAATTTAGCCTGGTCTTTTTTTCTGGTTTTTTAAAGAAAACTAATGACAATGCCGAGAAATATTGATTACTGATTAAAAAAGATTGATCAACGGCAGAATTAGTTTTATATATAACAACTTAACTCTCCATCGTAGCAGTGTGTCCGGAAATCTAGGTTCAAGTCTTTCCAAAGGATTTAGCTTTTTTAGTTTTTTTTAATTTAAAATGCAGTTAGTTTTTTACGTTTTTACGTTTTAACTTATATTATTTATTAACTATTATAATTTATTTGGTGGAGCAATAATTCATACATCAACAGATTTTTAGGGAGAACGCTCAAAGCACAGTGTGCAAAATTGACCGCTAGTTTGTATGTTTGTCCACTCTGAATTTTTTTTTTGTTTTATATAAAGATACCTAATACTTATTGTAAAAAAAAAACAACAACAAAAAAAAAAATTCACGCTTATCAAAAGGTCTTTTTTTGGTAATAATA
Source organism: Hydra vulgaris (assembly GCF_022113875.1). Lineage (NCBI taxonomy): Eukaryota > Metazoa > Cnidaria > Hydrozoa > Anthoathecata > Hydridae > Hydra > Hydra vulgaris. The sequence continues at coordinate 31,739,412 of NC_061164.1, forward strand.
TTTTTAAAATTATTTAGCTCATTTGACATTGTTTAGATATAATATTTACAGCAAATCCCCCAAAATTGTTAAAAGATTAATAGAAGAAAATCCTAAAATACCAGCGAAAATATAGCAAAGGAAAAAACAACAAATGAACAATAGCCAACCCAGCTAGTACACTTACTTTTTGCCAACGTATGTAAAACCATTGCAAACGTAGGCTGTTTTTTCCAATGCAAAACCAACGTTGATCCAATCTTATTTATTTAATAATGAAATAAATACCAACGGAACTAAAAACAGCTGGCATATTTACATTGGTCCAACGTATTTAAAAACATCGCAAAAATTGATTGTTTTTACAAAGTAGACCCAACGTTGTTCCAATGTTATTAAACCAACATTGATTTAATGTGTATAAACCAACGTTAAATTAATGTATGTACCCAGTAAGCACAAGACGCGTTTTTAAAATGACGTTTAAAAGGCGTCTTTTTAAAAGATAAAAAGACGTCTAGAAGACGTCAATTTTTAAGACATCTTCTAGACGTCTTTTATAAAGGCGTTTTTAAAATGACGTTTAAAAAGGCGTCTATTTAAGCGTTAAAAATACGTTTAAAAGACGCGTAATAAATAGTCTAAAATACGCATTAAAAGACGTCTAGATCAAAGCTAAAAGACGTCTTTTCTGAGACCTGTTTATAAATATGTCATTATGACTTCTTTTTGACGGCTTTGTCATTACGCGTTAAGTAGATGTCTATTCAAAGTAAAAACATAGTTTTTATTATTTTCAATAATTTGTTCAAGTTTTAAGTGTAAATTACTTTAAATTAAATTACTTTTTTACACAATTGCTAAAATTGTTGTCACAGGAATCACTAAAATAATTGCTATAATAATAATATATCTTTTTTTTATTAATAATTATTTTGCTTTTTTAATAGATAGTTGACTGATCATGATAATAAGTGAAAATGGCAAGAATAATATAAAAGTTAAATATCAGTACTTTTAGTTTTTATACACCCACAAGCCATATAATAAGTCAAGTATGCGGTCAAAAATTAGCTAGCAATACGTATGTTAAATTTATTATAATAATTAAAGGTAAGTTAAAAATGTTTTAAATACTGTTTTGATATATATTTGTTATTGTTATTTATTATTTTCATCTTTGATGCATCAACCGTTGGTGGTGATTACAGCAATATTATTTTAATTGCTGGTTCCTATGTATATTTTGTATATACGAAATTATTATTATTAACAATGTTATAAATACAATGAATATATACCACATACTACGCGAAAATGTTACGTCATGTACTTAAATTTATCTTGAAAAAAACGTCTAACATACGTCTAAAACGCGTTTTTATAAAGACGTTTTTCATTTAGACGTCTTTTAGCCTTATGATCTAAACGTCTACAAGTGCGCCTTTTAGATCTCCTTTAAGACATCTTTAAAACGTCTTTTAAACGTCTTTGTGCTTACTGGGTAAAAACATCGGAAAAAATTGATTGTTTTTACGATCTAAGCCCAACCTTGATCCAATGTATATAACCCAACGTTGATTCAATATATATAAATCAACGTTGATCCAATGTATGTAAAAACATTGCAAAAGTATAATTTTTTTACGATCTAAACTTAACGTTGATTTAATGCATGTACATACATTGGAACAACTTTATACAGTGGTTCAACGTTAAGTTTGCATCAAGAAAAGGCAGATATACAAAATACATTTGTATAACATCTGAGAATTATTTTTCGTTTAATTATTTCAGCTGAATATGGAATCTTATTTTGCTAATATATTTTTCTCTTTTTTATGTTATGAAATATCAAGCTAAAAGCAAAACAAACATGAATAATGTCTCATTATTCAGATTTAATATAAATGTATAAGGATATGTAATAGTCAATGATAATTCATGCTTATTACGTTTGCACCTTCTAACAACGTGTGCAATTTTTGTCCGCTTTCTCTATGCTATCTTTCTAACTCGAATATTTCTGTCTTTCACTCTAACAAACCATCGTTCTTTCCAAACTCACCTTACTCTTAAACCGTTGAGAGGGTTATGATGCTCCTTGGGAGCAAAACTTGTCTTTGCGGGCCTTGGTAATGTGGCCTCTATATGGTCTTTAGCCGAAGGAGGATAAACCACAACACCATAATTCATCATCAAAATGGCGGAATTATGTATGTATACATAGATATATGCAGTTATATATCGCAAAAGTTTATAATATTTTATATTTATCTATATATGCTTAACATAAAACAAATTAACTCAATTCCAATAAAAGGTAAACATAAAGTTGTGCAAATGTAAATATAATGTTGAGTCAACTTAAAATACAATACTTTTTTCAATTTAAAATACAACATTGTGCCAACGTAAAATACAACGTTGAATTAGCGTAAAACATTAGGCAATGCCGAGATGTTGGGCAAACGCACAACATTGTTCTAACGTTTTATCAACGTATGTGTGCTAGCTGGGAAAGTATTGTAGACTTTTTAAAAAAATAATAGCTATATCTCTAAAAAGCAATTGCATTTGTATTTTGTAAATAAAAAATTTAATAAGTCACATTTGAATTTCGTTTTACTGAGAGTCTCAATTCGAGACCATGTGAACCTATAAGATTCTTTTGATTATCGGTATCGTTTGGTATCGAAGCGATAATGATAGTATCAACATTGGTACAAAAGCGGTATCATACGATACGAGACTATCCTACTCAATATCGAGTGGTATCGAACCGATACTGATAGTATCAACATTAGTATATAAGCGATACCACGCAATACGAGACCATTCTCTCTCGGTATCAACTTCTACGATACCGATTATAAAAATAAGTTTAATAATTATTAAAAACTGGTACTAGAAATTCATTTATTGACTCTGTGTAGTTAATAGACACTAGCTATTAACTACACAGAGTCAATAAATGAAATTCTAGTACCAGTTTTTAATAATTATTAAACTTATTTTGTATATAACATACATTTCAAAGGGGGTTTTTTAATATATAATGTGAGTATCATATATATAATGTGAGTAGCATTTCAATAATATTTTTTAAAACAAAAACAGATGGTTTTTTTGGATTATGAGTAAGTGGGGTGATCGGTCACCGTATACAAGCAAAGTGGATCATAGTGATGGATCACCGTATATAAATAATAAAGCTCTGGTAAATCATTTTAATGAAGCATTGGTTGTTCTTTCAACGTACACCATTAATCAAAATAATGCAAAAATAATATACTATAAATAATAATTTTGTAACACATTTTTTTCAGTTTTTGTTTATCTATTAAAGAGTTTTAAAAAGTTTACAAATTTAATATCAACGATTTCCGAATAGAAAAATGATTCATCGAACAAAAATAGGTTTTACTTGATCTAACAAAAGTAATTGATTGAATAATACATTTGTTAAAAATATAGTTTTTTATCTGCTTTGAAAACTTTGATATAGCATATATTATTAGATAGTTTTCAAATGATTCTTAAAATGGTATAACCTCTTTTACGTGTAGACTATTGATTTTATCAAGAACATTTTTGGTTAACAATATTTATTCAAGCTCGACGGTGTTATCTATTTGATTTTCTTGGTAGTAGTATAGTTCATATTCTTTGATTGTTTTATTTGTGAAAAAAATTACCATCCCCGTTGTTATTTTTTATTATTCAGTACTTTGTAGTTACGTCAGAACGAAACAAGATCATACAAAAATTATTACATCCTCAATAATTTATGCTTATCTACTGGTAATTCCATGAGTTGTCATGCTATTTAAATTATGATAGTACTTAGTAAGGTTGCTTAAGATGATACGTTTTTAGACACTAAAGATGAGATGCGGCTTTTTATAAAAAAAAGCGTATTTTTTTAAAGTTATTCTCCACGGGGATTTATTTTGGTATTTCAAGAGCGAAAGTTTTTTCAAAAAATAGTTTCGCAAACTTTTTTAGAGATAGGAAAGATTTATGATTATTTTTTTTATGGTTGAGATGTTCCCTTGAAGATACAATTTTATTTTTTATTTTATATATAATTTTAATTTTTATTGTGATTTTTTTGTTATTTTGGGTTTTTTTGAGCTTCATTACAAAAAGCTCATGTTAGGAAACTGGTTTCCTAAGATGAGATGATTGGCTGTGTTAAAAATAATACAATTTTTGGTATAAAGATTTTTTTTAAAATGAACTATTCATTTATCTTCTTTAAGAGGAAGGAATAAATTATGACAATCTGCAAAAATAAATATAAATATATTATAATACTGCAAAAAAACAATAGATTGTTTACATGCTCAACATACAAAACCTTCCCTTACTTCGTTTTCATGATATTTTAATTTCAATTTTCATGACTTTTTAATTTTAATATTTATATTCTTATACAAATATTTTTCGACATTATAATAATAATTAAAAAAACAAACAGGTAAGATCTGTTTACTTATATATTTAAATAATTTTATATAACTATATTCTATTAAGTATAGTTGTTACTAATACACAATTTTATACATAATTATATAATTGTTTTATACATAAATATAATTTTTAAAGTGATAATTTGGTTTTGAACAATTCACAAATAAATATTTGATTAATAACATTTTGTAACTAAACAAAATTTAAAACTAAATATAAGTTTCCAAAACAAGACATTATAATTTTTTTCAATTTTTTGTTTTTATTATTCAGTGAAAGGATACGCAAAAAAAAGTAAACCCGCATGGAGGACCCAAATAGCCTGCTTCTTTCTAATGAAAACCATACGTTCAATTATGATCTAAACGGTATATGTATGTTTAACTGTATGTATATATATATAAATTATATATGTAATCATTTCTTTATATATATATATATATATATATATATATATATATATATATATATATATATATATATATATATATATATATATATATATATATATATATATATATATATATATATAGATATAAATATATATATATATATATATATATATATATATATATATACATATATATATATATATATATATATATATATATATATATATATATATATATATATATATATATATATATATATATATATATATATATATTGTATGATATTTTGTATTTGCAATAAAATACAAAAAACTCTTGAACGTATAAGAGTGCTCAATAATAAATAAATAGGATTTATTTATATTATTTAATAGAGCATTATATTAATTTATAAAAATAAAGAAAACAACTTTTTTTTGGTACTAATAGTTTCATGCCTAAAGGCAATCATCAGCCATGTAATACAAAACAAGAAACAAAAAAAACCGTTAAAATATAAAGTTACAGTGGAATGTGCTCTGTCGTCAAAACAAAACAAAAACAAAAACCTAAAAACGGCTGTCTAATCACCCGTATCGAAATCTATGCTAGTGGCCACCTTATGGACACGATAAAAAAACATATTGTTATTTTGTTTTTATTAATATTGTCATTATTCTAATGCTAGTGGCCACCTTATGGACACGATAAAAAAACATATTATTCAAATTTTTAAAAATAACAATCTTTCTATCTCCATACAATGTAACATGAAAGTTGTGAACTTCCTTGATGTAACACTTAATCTCAATGATCAATCTTTTAGACCATTTTGTAAACCAATCAATGAACTAAATTATATACATGTTGATTCCAATCACCCTCCTAGCATAATAAAGCAACTTCCTCGTTCTATAGAATTAAGGTTGTCAGCTAATTCATCTAATGACACTAGCTTTCGAAGCTCTGCTCATTTGTATCAGGATGCATTAAAAAAGTCTGGTTACAAATTTAAACTTAATTATATTCCGAAACTCATTCAACCTCTACCAAAAAACCGTAAGCGCAATATTATCTGGTTTAACCCCCCATATAGTAAAAATGTTTCTACTAAAATTGGTAAAATCTTTTTGGATTTAATTGACAAGCACTTTCCAGTTGGACATAAATACCACAAGATTTTTAATAGAAATACTCTAAAGGTGAGTTACAGTTGTATGCCAAACATCAAATCAATCGTTAACTTTCATAACAGTCATATTATGAAAAGCATCCCCCCAGAATCAGATAAAAGTTGCAATTGTATTACTAAAAGCAAGTGCCCTTTAAATCAACAGTGTCTCGTTAATAACATAGTGTATCAAGCCACTCTATATCCAGGCACTCCAGACGGGATTGAAAAAGTGTATTTTGGAGTAAGTGAAACTGCTTTTAAACTTAGATACGCTAATCATACAAAATCTTTTAAGATCGAAAAATATAAAAACGATACTGAGTTGTCTAAGGAAGTATGGAAGTTAAAAGAAAATGGAGTAAACCCGACAATTAAATGGAAAATTTTAAAACGTTGTAGATCTTACAATCCCACAATAAAACGATGCAACTTATGTCTATACGAAAAGTATTTCATAATATCGTACACCTATGATAACTTATTAAATAAGAGGAATGAATTAGTATCTAAATGTAGACATAAAAGCAAGTTCCTCCTTTCGAATTTCGATACGGGTGATTAGGCAGCCGTTTTTAGGTTTTTGTTTTTGTTTTGTTTTGACGACGGAGCACATTCCACTGTAACTTTATATTTTAACGGTTTTTTTTGTTTCTTGTTTTGTATTACATGGCTGATGATTGCCTTTAGGCATGAAACTATTAGTACCAAAAAAAAGTTGTTTTCTTTATTTTTATAAATTAATATATATATATATATATATATATATATATATATATATATATATATATATATATATATATATATATATATATATGTATATATATATATATATATATATATATATATATATATATATATACATATATATATATATATATATATTCATATTACACATTGAATTTTTTTTGTTTAATAAAAAAAGTAGTTCAATTTAAGTTAGATAAAGGTAACTTGTGGTCATGAGCATTATATTATACAGCTATATATTTAAACTATATGGTTATACTTGATAGCTATAACTAAATATTCGAGTTTTTAGCATAAAAATTAACATCTTTTAAACTATATTTTATAACCATTTTAAAAAAAACAACACGGTCACGCATGCGTAAAAATAGCACCCAGAGAAGAGAATATACCTCCATCGGATGCGGACGTCCAATGAACATCCCAAAATGTGCTATATTAGATTTAAGCGTTTTCGGACGTCCAATGGACGCCCCAAAACGAACCATTTTCGACTTGGACGAATAGCCCTAAACGGAACGTCCTATGGACATCTAAGGACGTCCTGTGCCCATTGGGTTTATTTGAAATAATATTTTGATTTTAATAGGCACGCAATTAACACAAAAGATTAGTAAATTTCTTATAAAATTTTTTTTTTTTAAGGTGAACTAAACATATTCTATTATTAAAGGAAATACACATAGTTAATACTAAAAATATTTTTTAACGATGATAACAATTGTTACGCATTTATTGTCACATTTACGTATTTCCATAGTACTAAGAGTTTAATCAAAAATCAAAATTAAAATTAGAAATACCTAAATACATAAATACAGCACCACGAATATTATGGTACACCATACTTTCAAAGTTTTTAATTTTTGATTTGGTGGGTTATTTCAAGGGTGCCATTATATGAAAAGTAACCTTTTGTAAGTGCAACATCTTTTAGTGAAGCTGCACCGAGCAGTAAACGCCTTAGAGATACATAATAAGTTAAAAAGAGTTTAGCAGAGTGAGATAAAAATACAAAAGGATAGATGTTGAATAGCGCTTAGCAACCGGTGAAAACCGCATAATAACGACCGGTTTTTTCTTCTAAAAAAAATCCGGACGTTATTATACACTACTAAATAGATAAATAGTTTAAAGATGTCTTGTTTTGAAAAGCTAATAACTAGCGTGGAAACAAGCTAACAAGTAGCGTGGAAACACAAATATTTTGAAAATATATATAGTTTAATAAATGCACTTTAGTATTGCCTTAAGTTTTATTTTTTTAAACATTTCTTTTACCAATTATTAATAGATTACATATTGACAGAATCTTTCAACTACATTTATTTTTTAAAATGATAAGATAACCAAAATAATCTAGGAAATTCAAGTAGCACTAACTTAAAGTATTTTGTAAATTTATTATTATTTTCGTTTATTGTTTCATTTTGTTTGTTTTTAATTTTTTGTTATTTTAGTTTAATTATTTTAATTTGAGTTAAACTTTAAAATCTTGCACCCCATCTGTGAAATAAAATAGTTTTACCAAATTTTGATCCTTCTTTTATCTTCCTGTTTTTAAAACTAAATTTAAAAATATTTTCTCTATAGACAGCATTCTAAAACTTTACTAAAAACGTATGTAAAATGTATTTGTTAAATCTTCAGCATATTATATAGTAAAATGTTTGTATGTTATACCTTTGCTTCATGTTAAATCTTCAATATATCTAAATATTACAAAAAAATATGTTTAACTTTTAAGGTTTTGATGATAAGTTCCTAATGATCTTCTATACAAAATCTTACTGCTTTAGATTGTTAGTACACTGAATTGTTTATTTTACTTTAGATTGTTAGTAACACTGAACTGTTTATTTTTCAAGACTTTTGTCTTAATAAGTATCACGACTGTCATTGTCATTAGTCACGACTGCCATTGTAAGACTGTCAAGCTGAAAAAAAAACAAGTATCACGACTGTCATTGTAAGCTGAAAAAAAAAATTATTAAACAACAAAACAATTTTTGTCAACAAATTTATTTCTTTAATTTTGACTTTCGTATTACTTTAAATATTATGAATCGTAGTATGCTTTTTTACTTTAAACTTCTGTATATTGATCACATGCATAAGTTTAAGTTAAAAGCATATTATGATTTGTATTTAAAAAAAAAACGTTGTAAAGTTGCCACAAAAAAAAAAAAAGATTAGAAAAGGAAAAAAAGGTTTAAAAGTAAAAATGATCCGAGTTCACAAGGTTTGAACTAAATTAGTAAGTATGAAATTATAAGTGTAAAAAACATTTTCTTAGTTTACAGACCTAATTCCAGTATATCCTGTACGTTACATTTGATTTATACGGCAATAATAAAAATTCTTTTTTTTTTTTTTTTCTATCAAATATTTTGTTTTTTCTTTAAATGTTTTACAATATTATTCGTTTTACGATTATAAAAATTTTAATAATATAATAGAATGATTACAAGATTAATAAAGTTTGTAAGAGGAAGAATGTGGAATCTCGTAGAAGACCTAGAGGTCTTGTCGTCAAGAACCACTTTGTTTTTCAACAATGTTACATTTATTGTGTTAAACATGTATATTCTCGTCGAAAGTGAAAATAATTAAACGTAAAAGATAAATAACATTCATATGTGTAAACACTAAGAATTATAAAATATAAGAGTATGTTATCGATAAATAAAATTATCTGCTTAAGTTTTCTTTTGAATGTGTTGTAATTCCACTCTTGAGTGAAATCAAAATATTTCAAAACTATTTTATTCCATAAAAATGGTCCTCAATAAGAGATAGAAGATCTACTATAACATATATGCAAAAAGGGTTGATGGATAAAGTTTTTATTTCGAAAGTAGTATTTGCTTATATTTTTTATAATATAGTGTAAAACCCTTTATCCGGTTTACAATTTAAAAAATCCAAAAACTAGTTTTTTAAAATTTTCCGGTTTTTGCCAAACCCTAATATCGAGTGGAAAACGAAAAGCCTTTTAGTAAAAAAAATACTAAAAGTGATCCAAAAAAAAATATAGTCAATATAAACAGGAATATTAAAAAATTGTTGAGATACTAAAATGCAATTAATGTCCAGTGTAAACATGATGGAATGGATGCATGCCTTATAGTACAGCACATAATCTAGAAGACCTCCAGATTTTATCTGAGACTGTTTATCCCATAAGAAGGTCTACTATGGGTGTACACCAGGGTATCCTTTTGTTAGATTATCCTTTTTGTTATCCCAAAAGGATTATTGATAGAGTATTTCATCAGGGCAGTTGACACAGACCTCTGCATTGACACTGAGACCAGGGGAAACTTAGTGGGATTCAGTTCAATTTGAATACAACTGTATGTAATTTTTGACACAAGTGACAGTAATTACAGTGGTTTGTTGCAGTATTACGAGAGTCAGTGAGAGTTGTGAATTATTTTAGTTTTATAGCTGTGCATGTAATGTAAATAATCTATGTGATGTACATGTGTGTGCATACTGTAGTAGCATGTGTTAGTATAAGATATTAGTATGAAGTTAGTTAAAAGTCATTTAAACTGGCAAAACGTAAGCTAAACGTGAATACTAGTAGTCTTATTAAATGTTTCTTAAAAAAACTATTACAACTAGATAGTCTAGAACATCAATTTAGAATTACACCAATATAACAACAATTACTTGAATATAAATATCACAAATAATAATTTGTAAGCTAACAGTTGAATGTATGTAGTACAATAGTGTGTTTTGTAATTTGTAATGATGTTAAGATAAATTGTGTACCTATCACGTAACTGTTATAATATGAAATGTATATGAGGTGGATTAAAATTAGTCGTTTTATAAAATAGGAAGCAAGTAGCCTCTAACCATTGAAACAATGTGTATGTGTAGTATGGCCTTTTTTATTTTTAATTATATTCAAAGTGAGTTGTGCTTTAGTATGAGTTTATAGTAATGAAATATTATTAGTCAAAAGAAGCTGGTTATTTAAAACTATGTAATCCAATATCTAGTAATAATGTGAAATTTGTGCTTAAAAAAACTCTTTATTAGCAATTTAAGAATGTTTTAACAGTATTAAAACAATACATTAACAATAACATGTATTTGTATTTAGTAATTAAGTTGTATTATTTTTTATAAAGGGATGTGTATGGGTGTATGTTACAGACCGACCTTTTCTATAATTATTCCTAACTTCAATATATTATAGTGAGGTAAAAAAATAATTAAATGCATTTATAAAAAAAATACTTATTGTTTACTAAAAAATGGGAATGGACCTAATTTTTTTTTTCTTTAATAAATTTCTAATAATTTTTTTTCAGGCCATCAGCAGCTTGTCCATAGATCATCCAGGTTATATTTTAAAAATTTAAAAAACTGTTTGGGAAAAATATCTAGACTATATTTTCCCTTATTTTCCTCTTAATTTTGCTTTTAGCTGAGTCGTTTCAAATTTTTCAAATTTTAGTATGAGTAATAATTTAAAAAGCTTGAAAAACATTTATTTTACAAAAATGTTTTCCAAATCTTGTATATGTATGGAGAACTTTTTTACTATCCGGAAAAAATGAAAGTTGAGAAAAATCCGGAACTCCGGAAATATCCAGAAAAAGTTAATCCCATTTATTTGAACTCTCGCCCTCTTAATTTTGAAGAAAATTAAAGTTTCCATGTAAAAACTTTTTTCTATAAGAAAAAAAGTTGTCTTTTTAATGCCTACACTTAATATATTACTAAGCACATTAAAACCTTAAATTCTATCATTACACATGCTCTACAAATTTCTAACGGTTTTTTTATGTTTTTAGAAATTTTAAAAAGCTTTTTAAAAAATTCTATAATATCTTCTTATATGGTATGCATATAATATCTATAGACCTTTAAAATTGTTTTACTTTGTTTTCTAGAAAATTGGAAAAAATAAAAAAAGAAAATTGCGGAGATTGTGCGCTAAATTAAAGCCCGCACCTTAAGTGCCTTATGAGAGTTATTACACAAAATAAAAAAAATATAATAGGTTTGAGTTAGTCTAGTTATTTCACTTCTTAAACTATCAGAAATAATTATATAATTAATAATAAGCATCAAAGGAGTGTGTAAAAACGATGCTTAAAATAATAAACGTTAAACCTTTCTTTTTTAGGTTGAACTTTGAACTAGGTTAAACTCATATAAAGTACAGTGTATACAAATAAAAAGCATAATATAACAATCTAATTATATTTTACTCTACTATTAGTCATATTTTAATTGAATGTTTTAAAATAACTGAGCAATGTGTAAAGATAACATATTTTTCTCAAGAACATAAACTAAAGTCATAAATAAATTGATATAATTGAATATCTTTTTAATTGAGTAATGATATATACTTAAGGTAGTTTATTGACAAAATTGATGTAATTATTGTAAATTATTGGCAAAAAAATATAGGTATTTATTTAAAAAAAAAACATAAAGAAAATAAAATTTTTTTTATAGATAAAAACTCATAAATAAAACAAAGCATAAAATTACAAGGTCTGTCTGCTCAGCAAGTACTGCTAGCATTGAACAGTAAAATGTAATCTTCCATCATAAAATCCCTTTCATTACTTTGAAATGTACTTAATGCAAGATTTGCAATAAATAAGTAAATACAAAACTAATAATAAAAAACCTCTATAAACAATTATTTGCTTCAAGTGAATAAACTTGGAAACATTGAAACTTCATTTTTTTTAAATATTTAAAGTTCTAATGAAGAAAAGGTCACTAATACAATGCAAAAAAATTTAAATGTGTGTATGTATGTAACAAAATATAAACCCATACAACTTCAACACATAAATATACATAATTAATAACACACAAATATAAATCAATGTATATAATAGAAGCATTACAAATACAACCTTTTTTTTTTATTTGTTAAATGACATACCTGGTAATAATTGTTTAACAACTATAAGTGTTTAACAACAACAAAAAAAACAAATGATCAAACCACCTGATTTTTTATATTATAAAAAAAAACAGATTATTTTTAACTCCTTCAAAATAAGGTATTAAACGATCTTGCTCTCTAAAGTTTAACATAGAGTTAACCGTGTGAGATGCAAGGGTTAGGAAATAAACACTAACTTTATCAAAAATTTGACCTCTTGACCTTTAAAAAACGTAACGTCTTCTAGAGTCATCATTGTCTTCGAATTTAAAAATTAAAAGTTACAGATTGATATACTTTAAATACAATTGAGAAAGGACTTGAATTGTGTTATTATTATAATGCATGAATGCAATAAATTACCTAATTTTAAAAGCTACTTTACTATTTTTAAAATAACATTAGGTTTATTTTTTACTACAGAAGTCAACAAATTAAATAATCGTCGATCTTATTACGAATTAAGCTGATGAAGCAAAGGTTTCGATCTTATTAATGATTAAGCAGATATTAAGGTAGAATACCCCTCAGAATTTTTTTTGAGTAATTACTATTTTATAAATTCAACTTTGTATTCATATTGTAAATAAAAAAACTAGATTAAAAAAAAAAGTTTATTGGTAAAACGGCACCTGTAAAGTAGACCAAAAGCCACTAAGTTATAAAAAAACCCCGGCCAGCGTATTTCAAAATCTACACAACTTTAATAAAATATTTTTGGATAATTGTTCCTGCAAGTTTGTTCTGTGATATGATTGGAGCAGATTTTGAATATGATTTTTTAATAAGCTAAAATGTAGGACCAAATTTGGGCAAAAAAAATTGCTTAAGTTTTGTGACTTTGTTGACCTGTTTTAGAACTGAAATAAATTGTATAAAAAATCCGTCACACAAATCACAGAAGGCAATAAAATGCATTTATACTAAAAATTTCAACTTTACATCACTTTTAGTTTTTTAGATATGTTGGCCGGCATATTTGAAAACCTCTGAGAAAATTTTTTTTCTTATATAAGCATTTTTAAAAGCTGTTTTTCATCTAAGAAAAACAGCTTTTAAAAATGCTTACATAAAAAATTTCTAAATAGTATACATAAATATGCAAATCATGATAAAACAAATGAGATAAATCTCAGAATGCACCAGTTTGATACGGGTTTCCATCTTTTTCAAAAGATTTATCATATCTGTTCCTCTTTTTTCATCGATTTATTTGTCTGCGTTTTCTTACTCGGTTTAAATTTTTATATCTGGCTAAAAACAATCTTTTTTATTTATTTGCCTACATCCTTCTAACAAGTACATTCCAGGTCTCAAATACATTTTTTCTAAAATTAACACACTAGCTTGTTTACCAATGTTAAAATGGGCAACTGCATTATGAACACCAAACTGAAGATGTGTAAGCAAAACATAATGTCTTTTTGATGTACCTTCCAATATTGTCATGTTAAATGATTCATTGTTATTTTGGGTAAAGCCATATAGACATTTTTTTAAAAGAATGTCATTACTTTACTCATCATTAACTGGTTTAATTTTATAAAAACAATAAGTAAACCAGGACCAGGCCTATATGTCGAGGTATGATTTGCTTTGTTGCTATTATACAGACACCAACTATCTGCACCTTCAGGACAATGAGGAAAATATAAATTTTCATTTTTTGATGAGGCAACGTGATAAAGTGTAGCTCTTACAGCAGATTACATAGCGTTTAAATCATTTTTAGTTTGGCCAATAGCTAAGCCGTAATACTTTTTGAGACGATCGATAGTTGCATCAGTCAACTTTCCGCAACCACCTAGACGTTTTCCCTTTTTTTAAGCTTACGTAAGCGAGTTCTAACTCTTTTTTTAACATGTCCAATACATTCAAGTTTGTTTACTTGTATATCTTCAGTCACATTTTTAACAGCATCATAACCTTTGCTATCTCCATCACCATAAAATTCAGATCTATCGCAGACTATGTTTTGCAATAGACCTGTTCTATATTCTGCGGGCACTCTCTGGCTCCATACCACCAGCTAGTCTTTGATAGTTATAAGTACATTTGTGTTTATTGTGCCATTTTTCATAGGCAAATGGGTTTTCTTTTTTTAAGTGTTCTTTAAGAAAACAACCTTTACATACCTTGTTCATTGCTTCAACATCTAATACGTTGCCTGTTTCCATTGGAATAACAGAAACAATTCTATTGTTTGTAGAGTAGCCTCATCGCTGTCAAGTTCCATCACATGATACTGCAACATTAATTGCATTGAGCAAACGGTCAGTAATGGAGTTTAAAACAAAATTATCATTTTTCAAATCTTTTAGTTCTCTCGCAGCATCCATTGTTGTGTCATCAGCTACACATTTTACTGCATTTGTTAATTTTAAAACAACTTTGTTATAATTGTTAATATTCATTGGTTTGGGCATGTCCATCAAAAAAACAAACTTTGAAAATTCAGAATAACCTTGAAAACATGATCTCATGGAATACACAGCCCTGGTATTTATATCAAAACTATTTTGTTTGTTAAATGTCGATAAGTAAAATTCTTTTGAGTAATTAAAAATAAATCAGTTAATATAGAAACAAAAAGCTAGACCTTTTCTCTTGTTTTCGTTTTCTGAAAGAAATAGCTTTAATGGCATGCATTCTGGACATCTAAGAGTAGATACTACAGAGTTAAGTATTTCTAAATCAATGAAACGGTATAATGTAATAAAGCTACTTGATATTATGGGAATTGATAATGAAATATTTTAAATTTTTTTACCAGAAGCACTAATGTGATCAGAACCAATTACATTAAAATCAACATAAATTCTTATGATATTTACATTTATATCTTCAACACTTTTAGTAATATTTACATTGGTGTCTACACAAGTTGATTCTATATTTACATTGCTATTGTTTACATCCATATCCAACTAACTTTAACTAATTTTTTCTTTTCATAAAACATTTTTTTTCTTTTGTTTCCTTTAGTTCTTTTTATCTCTACAAGCTTTAACCATTTTAAAATTTTAAAAATGGGCATTCCAGTGATTGCTTTTATTCTAAAGTAGTTTTAAACAGTATAAAATAAAATTCCTTTTTTATATTATATTTTATCCGATAGTCCAAAGTATAGAACAACTCAACATTGAAAATAACTTAAAAAAGCAGATCCCATTGTTAATATAACAAAAATTAAACACAGTAAGGTTATACATTTAAAAATTTTTTTTGTTTAAGGATAACAAAAAACTTTTTAAATTCACTTTGTTGTCTTGATGTTTTTTTTTGTGGCAAAATAAACAGAATGTTAACTACTGGTAAATACCAATTGATAATCAAAATAAAAGTATCAAAAAAAAACAAACAACTGTAGTAATAATATTTATATGAGTAAAAATAACTTTAAAAAAAAAGATATTGCAAAACAAACAAATGGACTAGTCTAATAATGATTGTGAAATGTTGTAGTTAGTAAAAATCACTAATGAAAGTAATTGGTTTGTTAAAAATGTTGTTTATTTTAAAAGTTTTATTATTTTTTTAGATGATCATTTACATAAAAAAGAGTTCAATTTACCTAGAGGTAAAAAGTCTAAAGACTCGTTAGTTTCTATCTATAGCTTGTAATGTGTTAATTCAACGAAGTCAAATTTGATTGTAAATATAATATTTTTAATCCTTGACAATACCTTGCAGTATACTGTAGATTGGGGGATGCCAAAATATCACGATTTTTAAAAAATGAAAGGTCGCAGTATAAATACCTATTCTATACATAAAAAGAAGTAAATAAACCAAATTTTACCTCTCTATGACCATATTTAGTGCTGGAAGATGATTTTAGGTTTTTACGCAAATACGAAAAATCATTTTTTTCTGAAAAAATATTTTTTTACAATTTGGCCAGTGTTAATTGTTTTGCTCCTTTTGATATTAATGCCCTGTGCTCTCGTACAACAAGCAGAATATCTTGTCTTTTTTCCTCCTTTATACTACTACTTATATATCTTTGGATTAAATTTAAATTCCTCTCTGCTGGGTCATTTTTAACAAGAGATTTAACAAACTAATAAAATGATACATATGAATCATTTTCCTCCAGCTTTCCAGCAGCTAAACCTGTTTTCCAGGTAGGAATTTCATACTGTATGCCTATAACAATAAACAGAGTTCAACTTTCCTCTGTAATCAACTCTGTTATTTCAGAGGTAGGTAAAATTAGAACAGCATCAGGTTTACCATTGCGAATAGTGTTGATATCTGGTACCTAAAAGGGCAACAGCTTTCTAGAACTGCAAGCTTTTCTTCAAAATCTGGATCTGCAAGTATTAACACAGCAACCTTTGGGGCAAGGTACCAAGAGTGCTGTTGAAAAAAATTTCAGAAATGCATTTCCAATTTTGACATCAAACTCTTGTTGTATAACATAAGCTGACTTGATTGACAGGTAATCATTCTTAACAGCATATTCTACTTTGTATGAACGTAAATACCATGGAGCATAAAAAACTGCACATATATAGGCTGACTTTTCCAGGTGGGGTAACTGATCTTTAGGTAGAAAATCTATTATACCTGATATCATAACAATAGCTAAATTGTATAGACTGTCAGCCATGAAACGAGCATTGTGATTGGCTCCTGGTTGATGAATTTTAAAATCATTCAGCTTCGGCGATAAGACATTTAAATAAAATGCAGCATACTTTACTAGATGATTGTAATCATCTCTTGGAAACACTTCGTGATTAAGAGCAAGCTTCAGATACTCCTGAGCATCCAGGTAAAACGTATGAGGTTCAGATCCGACTTCCAGCTTCTTCTCATCAAATTTCTTAAACTCAGACAGGTCAACTTTTTAACCTATAGCGTGATATACTTCCCAGTCTTTCTTGAAATATTTATAAAACTATCGTTGTGGTGCAGCAGTAACTCCAACAATTACAATTGCCCTATGTATTGCTATTTCAAACATGTTATGTCTGCATAACAGCCAGAGAACAGGTTTTCCCAAAATATAGCACAATCTGGTTAGATTTCTTGCATGGGCTCCTGTGTTAAGATTGGTAGTATCTGCAACAATTGCGAAAACTTAATTGCATATTTCAAAGAACTCAAGTAAGTTGTGAATAATTTCTGTTTCATCAACAGCTTTGCCAGATTCTGCAGGTAAAGCACCAAGTAAGAGATAGTTTTTATTCTCAAATTCAGGGCTGGTAACACTGATTTTCATCTAAATGTTTTAACAGCGTGCCATCAAAGTGGAGAACAAGGTGTGTTCCAGCCATTATCTCTCTGTAATTTTTTCTGATTGTATTACCTAAATAGTAAATAAAGATAATTTTTTAATACAATATACTATTGTTATGATGGTTTAATTTAGGTAAATATACCACTCTTTAAAGGTATAGTAAGATTTTGTATCATAACTTTCATTTATAACAGATTTACATTAGAAAATCAGGGACAAGAAATATCGCATCTGAAGAAAAACTTTTTGATTTGAAAAAAAAACTTAATTTTGACTGGCAAAAAAATGGCATAAAAGACATTTTATTTAAGTGTAATATCCCTTAATAGAAATGTCCATCTGATTAACATCTCCCCCAGTTAATTAACAATAGACACCAACATCCAGGTTTGTATTTCAATGCTGATTATCCTTCTAGCACAAATAGGTGTAGTTACTGCCATCAGTTCTTCTCTTGTGATTATTTTATTTACTTGCATTGAGCCTTTAGGTAAGAATTTTAGGGTTTCAACTTGAGCAGCACCATATTCAAAGTCATCATCACTACCTTCGAATGAGTCTTCTTGATCTGTCAAAGTTGGATCAAACATATCCATATCCAAACTGGCTGGACCAGACTTGTCTCTAAAATATTTACCAAAAATAAGTTAGGATTTCATTTTTAAGAAGAATATTTTTTACCAGTTTTATGAGACTTGATTTACCTTTTCTTAGTTTGCGTCAAGTCTTCATCACTTTCATCAAGTGGTGGGGAAGCTGATTTACATCTTTCTTCAGCTTGTTTCTCCTCTAGGTACTTCATTCTCAATTGTTCTTGTCTCTTATGCCTTTCTAGGTGTTTCTCAATAATGGTAGCTAGCTCTTCATCTGGCTTAGAAATATACCACTTCCTAAAATCAAAAGGCATAACATTAGAATGCAATAACTTACACTGATGGACGGACAGATAGATAGCTGAAAGACAGGCAGACAGACTGAATGCCTTACATAAAGTAGCTGCGCTACTAACAATTTTGATTAATATAGAGAAATTTACAAAAAGACTACATTATAATTAATATTCTTACCTGTCTGTTTGTTGGTCTAGATAGAAATTTAGGTCTTCTTCATCAGCAGCTGGTGTTCTTGGTGTTATTTTTTTACTTCTCATCAGTTACTCTAAGTTATCTTAACCTATGTCAAACAACTGTTCCACTGTTAAAATGAATTCATTCTTAATATCTGCTCTAGTATCTTTGGTATCTTTTAGAGTAACACGTTTTTTCAAAAGTTGATACTTCTTGTGTAGAGCTTGAAGTTTGTCAAGAATTGAATATTCTTAAATGACGTATGCTTCAAATCCTGCTTTGGTCCAAATGTTGACTATTTGTCTAATCAAGCAGTTTGATTGCGCCTCAAGGTCACAAATATCTCTACCTAAATTAGATTTTTAAAAATATTTCATTTATTTAACATTTTAGTCCTCTTAAATTTAGGAATAAAAATGTTTGTTTTATAGTTATGTCTTACCTTTACGTACCAAGTTCCTTGTTCCTTTTTGCTTCTTACAGGCCATGTTAATTTGTGTTTTGATAAATCTTTTCGTTTTACTTAAAATTATATATTAATAATATCTTAAAATATTACCATTGGTTGGAAGCTGTGTATTTGGTAGCTGTGAAATTGGGTTAGTTAACAGATATAATGGTCGTCTGACACTCTCACTTATATGCGCATTTTTCTTCTTTTTCGGACTCATTTTTTTCTGAAAAGTTAATGTTATTTTAACTATTTTTAGTTCTTTAGCTATAAGAAATTATTAACAGTTTATAATAGATGTGTCATATAGTAAATGTAACTTAAACTAAACACAAAATGGTGCAATCTTGTTATTTCGTTATCCTTCACGTAATTTCACCATACTTTTCGTATTTTCGTAAAACCCTGATTTAATCTTCTGGCACCTAGAAATGAGATAGAACATTAAAAATTCATATTTTTTCTTACTTTTATGTATAGAACAGGTTTTTAAAACGCGACCAGAAATTTTATTATTTGGCATCCCCTACTGTAGATGTTCTATACATTTAGAATTAAACAACTGAAGTCCATGGTATAAAAACAAATATGAAATATGGAGTAAACAACAATCCAAACTTCAAAATAAGCAAACAAAGTTATATCAGAAACATCATAAAAAAGGAGACAATCACTTTAACTAAAACAATTATTTGATCCTCATAATTTACAGTTTATAAAAAAGATAACTACTTTTCTTATAAAAACAATCCTGCATATAAACTAAGTTAAACTTACTAAAATAAACATGACATAGTGTGTTTTATGAAACAAAAAGTAAATAAATTAATATTAAATAAATCTGTTATGAATAAACATAAAAAAAAAGTTTAAAAGCTCAAAAAGTGTAATAAAAATTTAAATTTTTATTACACTTTTTGAGCTTTTAAAGGAAGTTATACTATTTAAAGAATTAAATTCAGTACTGGTTTTTTTAAAAAAAGGGCATCGTATTTAAAAATTATAATACTCATAACATTAGCTCAATGTCAATAAAATTAAATAAAAAACTAAAACGGATCAAATAATATATTTTTTTTATTTTTCTGCAATAGCCCAAGGTATAGAACAACTTAACATTAAAAATAACTTAAAAATGCACATTTCATTTTTATTAATACAATAATTAAACACAAAAAGTTTGTAAATATAAAAAACAAATTTTGTTAAAAGATAACAAAAAGCATTTTTAATTTACTTGTTATTTTTAATTTACAAGTCATCTTGGTGTCATTTTAAACATTTTATTATTTTTTTTAGCTTTTTGTTTACCTATAGGAGAGTTTATTTATTCAACAGATAAGAAGTCTATAGACTCATTAGTTTCTACCACAAAAATGTAATGTGCTTTCTGACACAAAAGTGTAATGAACTTCTATATAAAATGCCATATTTTTATGAGAAACTTTTAAAACTAAATAATGCAGCTTTTATTTTTAGAAAACAAAAAAACAACAACTAAAAACAACTAAAAAAACAACAACTTTAACTAAAATAATATCTTATAAAAACCATTACTAATTTTCATATAAAAAAATACTTGCATCTAAAAAAAGTAAACTTAAACTAAGATAAAGTTACTAAAACAAATATAAAATAGTGTATGTTAAGAATCAAAAAGTAAATAAATAAATAAGTATTAAGTTATTCTGTTATGAATAAATATAATAAAAAAGTTAAAAAGCTCCAAAAGTGTGTTAAAAAATAGTATTAAAAAAAAAGCTATATCATAAAGTCATAACAGTTCTTCCTAAAAGTATGGAATTGTATATAGAAGTTAAAAAAGGCATAACATTAGCACGATGTCCATAAAATGAAACTAAAAAATTAAAATGAATTATATAATATATATATCCGGGTAGGAAATGAGCTAGCGACTAGCGAGCAACTAGCTAGCATTATAGCGATTTTTAAGCCATTTTATTTCTATGTTTTATTCTTTACTGATGGCACGAACATCACTAAAAACTCGACTTTTAGTGTTGAGTCTATTATAACTATGAGAATAATTGAACTTTAAACATTGCGATTTTGTAACAATGTAAATAAAATAGTGTGTGTTAAGAATCAAAAAGTAAATAAATAAATAAACATTAAGTTATTCTGTTAGGAACAAATATGATAAAAAAGGTAAAAAGCTTCAAAAGTGCGTTTAAAAATAAAACCAAAAAAAAAAGCTATATCATAAAGTCATAACAGTTTTTTCTAAAAATATAGATTTGTATATAGAAGTTAAAACGGGAATAACATTAGCACGATGTCAATAAAATGAAACTAATGAATTAAAATGAATTAAATAATATATATATATATATATATATATATATATATATATATATATATATATATATATATATATATATATATATATATATATATATATATATATATATATTCTTTTGATTGTTAACCAATAGTTCAATTTGTATGATTAAGTCAACATTTAAAATTACTTAAATAAGCACATATCAATTTAATAAAACAATAATTAAACACGAAAAGGTTGTACCTTAATAAATTATTTTTTTCTTAAAAGATAAATTTTTTTTTTTTTAAATCACTTTGTCACTTTTTTCTCATTAATGTTTTTTTTATTTGCTGTTTTTTTGCGTCAAAGAATGCAGTATGTTAACTACTGTTAAGTACAATTTTAATATCGAAATAAAAGTAATAAATTGAATGCAACTGTATTAATAACAATGAACAGTAAAAATAGTGATATTAAAATGAGCAAATTTAACTTTAAAAATAAGGGAAACTGTAAAACTAGCGAATGAACCAGTCTTATAACAATTGTGGAATGTTAAAAAGAGTATAAACAACTAAATAATATTTTTGTTTTGTTAAAAATGTTGTTTATTTCAAAACTTTAATTTTTTTTTAGATGGTCTTTTACATAATGTACAGAATATTTATCTAACAGTTAAGATGTCCAAAGTCTAAATCCAACAGCATGTAAAGTGCTGTTTCAGCGAAAATTTGAATTTAAATATGAATTTTTTAATATTTGAAGATACCTTTAAATTTACATTAGTTTTTTAATACATTAAGTATAAAACAACTGAATTCCATGGTATAGAAACAAAAATACCACACCGTCTAAACAACAATTCAAACGTCAAGTTAAATCTTCAAAGTTACATCAGAAATATAATTAAAAGGAAGAATGTCACTTGTACAAAAATATTTATTTGATCCTTAAAACTTGCAGGTTATATAAAAGATTACTAATTTTCTTATAAAAAATATTTTGCTTCTAAACAAAGTAAACTGAAACTAATATAAAGTTACTAAAACAATTTTAAAATAGTGTGTGTTAAAAATAAAAAAGTAAATAAATGTAAAAGTATTAAGTTATTCTGTTATGAATAAAGATGATAAAAAAGGTAAAAGCTTCAAAAGTGCGTTAAAAAATAATACCAAAAAAAAAAACGCTATATCATAAAGTCATAACAGTTTTTTCTAAAAATATGGATTTGTATATAGAAGTTAAAATGGGAATAAAATTAGCACGATGTCAATAAAATGAAACTAATGAATTAAAATGAATTAAATGATATATATATATATATATATATATATATATATATATATATATATATATATATTCTTTTGATTGTTAACCAATAGTTCAATTTGTATGATTAAGTCAACATTTAAAATTACTTAAATAAGCACATATCGTTTTAATATAACAATAATTAAACACAAAAAGGTTGTACCTTAGTAAATTATTTTTTTCTTAAAGGATAAATTTTTTTTTTTTTAAATCACTTTGTCACTTTTTTGTCATTAGTGTTTTTTTTTTTGCTGTTTTTTTACGTCAAAGAATGCAGTATGTTAACTACTGTTAAGTTCAATTTTAATATCGAAATAAAAGTAATAAATTAAATGCAACTGTATTAATAACAATGAACAGTTAAAATAATGATATTAAAATGAGCAAATTTAACTTTAAAAATAAGGAAAATTGTAAAACTAGCAAAGGAACCAGTCTTATAATGATTGTGGAATGTCAAAAAGAGTATAAACAACTAAATAATATTTTTGTTTTGTTAAAAATGTTTTTTATTTCAAAACTTTAATTTTTTTTTTGATGGTCTTTTACATAATGTACAGAATATTTATCCAACAGTTAAGAAGTCCAAAGTCTAAATCCAACAGCATGTAAAGTGCTGTTTCAGCGAAAATTTGATTTTAAATATGAATTAAATAATATTTAATTCATATTTAAAATTACTAAAATGAATTAAATAATATTTATATTTAATAAATTGTTAACCGAGAGTTCAATATGAATGATTAAGTGAAATTGAAACTATTTTAAATAAGCACATTTTATTTTAATTAATCAATAATTAAACACGAAAAGATCGTACATTAAAAAATTTTTTTTTTAAAAGATAATAAAAAACTTTATAAAATCACTTTGTCATCTTTTTGTCATAAGCGTGTTCTTTTTGGTGTTTTTTTACATCAAAGTATGCAGTATGTTAAGTACTGTTAAGTACCTTATTATTATCGAAATAAAAGTAGTAAAATTAAATGCAAATGTATTAACAACAATGAGCAGTTAAAATAATGATATTAAAATGAGCAAATTTAACTTTAAAAATAAGAGAAATTGTAAAACTAGCAAATGAACCAGTCTTATAATGATTGTGGAATGTCAGAAATAGTATAAACAACTAAATAATATTTTTGTTTTGTTAAAAATGTTGTTTATTTCAAAACTTTAATTTTTATTTTGATGGTCTTTTACATAATGTACAGAATATTTATCTAACAGTTAAGATGTCCAAAGTCTAAATCCAACAGCATGTAAAGTGCTGTTTCAGCGAAAATTTGAATTTAAATATGAATTTTTTAATATTTGAAGATACCTTTAAATTTACATTAATTTTTTAATACATTAAGTATAAAACAACTGAATTCCATGGTATAGAAACAAAAATACCACACCGTCTAAACAACAATTCAAACGTCAAGTTAAATCTTCAAAGTTACATCAGAAATATAATTAAAAGGAAGAATGTCACTTGTACAAAAATATTTATTTGATCCTTAAAATTTGCAGTTTATATAAAAGATTACTAATTTTCTTATAAAAAAATATTTTGCTTCTAAACAAAGTAAACTGAAACTAATATAAAGTTACTAAAACAATTTTAAAATTGTGTGTGTTAAAAATTAAAAAGTAAATAAATATAAAAGTATTAAGTTATTCTGTTATGAATAAATATGATGAAAAAAGTAAAAAACTCCAAAAGTGTGTTAAAAATAATATTAAAAAAAAGCTGTATAATAAAGTCATAACAGTTTTTCCTAAAAATATGGATTTGAATATATAAGTTAAAATGGGAATAATATTAGCACGATGTCAATAAAGTGAAACTAAAATACTAAAAGGAATTAAATAATATTTATATTTATTAAATTGTTAACCAAGAGTTCAATATGAATGATTAAGTGAAATTGAAATTATTTAATAAGCATATTTTATTTTAATTTAAACAACAATTAAACACAAAAAGATTGTACATTGAAAAATTTTTTTTTTAAAAGATAATAAAAAACTTTTTAAGATCACTTTTATCATCTTTTTGTCATTAGCGTGTTCTTTTTGGTGTTTTTTTACGTCAAAGTATGCAGTATGTTAAGTACTGTTAAGTACCATATTATTATCGAATTAAAAGTAGTAAAATTAAATGCAAATGTATTAACAACAATGAGCAGTTATAATGATGATATTAAAATGAGCAAATATAACTATAAAAAAAAGGCAGATTGTAAAACTAGCAAATGAATCAGTCTTGTAATGATTGTGGAGTTTCAAAAAGAGTATAAGCAGATAAATAAAGTTTTTGTTTTGTTAGAAATGTTTTTTTTAGAAACTCAAATTTTTTTTTAGATGGTCGTTTACATAATGTACAGTACACTTATCTAACAGGTAAGTAGTCTAAAGTTTCAATAGTTTCAACCAAAAGCATGTAAAGTCTCAGCGAAACAGCATGCTGTTTCAGCGAAAGCATATTTGTTTGTAAATATTATATTTTTAATTTTTGGCAATATCTTAAAATTAATAGCAGTTGTTCTATACATTAAGTATAAAACAACTGAATTCCATGGCATAGAAACAAAAATGAAACAACAATCCAAACGTCAAACTAAATCATCAAAGTTACATCAGAAATATCATAAAAAAAAAGAATGTCACTTATACAAAAATATTTATTTGACCCTTATAATTTGCAGTTAATAAAAAAGATTACTAGTTTTCCTATAAAAAAAAATTTTGCTACTAAACAAAGTAAACTTAAACTAAGATAAAATTACTAAAACAAGTTTAAAATAGTGTGCGTTAAGAATCAAAAAGTAAGTAAATAAATAAGTATTAAGTTATTCTGTTATGAATAAATATGATAAAAAAAGTTAAAAAGCTCAAAAAGTGTGTTAAAAAGTAAAATCAAAATAAAAAAGCTATATCATAAAGTCATAACGGTTTTTTCTAAAAGTATGGAATTGTATATAGAAGTTAAAATGGGGATAACATAACCACGATGTCAATAAAATGAAACTAAAAAAATAAAATGAATTAAATAATATATATATTTATTTATTTGGTAACTAATAGTTCAATGTGTATGTGTAAGTCACTATTAAAACTATCTTAATTAAGCACATTTCATTTTAATAAAACAATAATTAAACATGAATCAAATGAATTCAAATGAATCAGTTTTGTAATGACTGTGGAATGTCAAAAAGAGTATAAGCAAATAAATAAAGTTTTTGTTTTGTTAAAAATGTTTTTTTTAAAAACTCAAATTTTTTTTTAGATGGTCGTTTACATAATGAACAGTACACTTATCCAACAGGTAAGTAGTCTAAAGTTTCAATAGTTTCAACCAACAGCATGTAAAGTGCTGTTTCAGCGATAACAAATTTGATTTTAAATATGATATTTTTAATATTTGACGATACCTTTAAATTTACATTAGTTTTTTAATACATTCAGTATAAAACAACTGAATTCCATGGTATAGGAACAAAAATGAAACATGGTCTAAACAACAATTCAAACGTCAAATTAAATCTTTAAAGTTACTCCAGAAATATCATTAAAAAGAAGAATGTCACTTGTACAAAAATATTTATTTGATTCTTATAATTTGCAGTTTATATAAAAGATTACTAATTTTCTTATAAAAAAATATTTTGCTTCTAAACAAAGTAAACTGAAACTAATATAAAGTTACTAAAACAATTTTAAAATTGTGTGTTAAAAATGAAAAAGTAAATAAATATATAAGTATTTAGTTATTCTGTCATGAATACATATGATGAAAAAAGTAAAAAGCTCCAAAAGTGTGTTATAAAATGTTATTAAAAAAAAAGCTATATTATAAAGTCATAACAGTTTTTCCTAAAAATATGGAATTGTATATAGAGGTTAAAATGGGAATAGCATTAGCACGATGTCAATATAGTGAAACTATAATACTAAAATGATTTAAATAATATTTATATTTATTAAATTTATAAAAAAATTAAAAATTAAATTAAACCAATAGTTCAATATGAATGATTAAGTGAAATAGAAATTTTTTTTTTTTTTTTTTTTTTTTTACATCTTCACTTCCAACAAGGCTGCAAGCAACCACTATAAGAGTTGGAAGTTACTGGAAGAGAAGACTAAATCTGTAGAGCAAGATAACGATTGACTGATGACTTAAAAGATTGCAAGTTATATGAATCAGGAAAGCAAGATGAAGGAAGCGAATTCCAAAGAACTGATGTTCGAGGAAAAAAACTAGAAGAATAAGAGTTTTTGAAGCACTTAGGAACAGTCACAGAAAAAGGATGAGACTTAATTGAATGGCGAGTAACACGAGAATGAATTTCAGTAGATGGCACAAGGGACGCTAGCTCTTTAGAGCAGTGCCCATTATAGTATTTGTTGAAAAGAGAAAGAGAAGCAACATTACGACGATGTGACAAAGGTTGGAGATTGGCTCCCAGAGCAGGTCCAACTATGTTTACAATTCGTTTTTGCACCTTGTCTAAAAGAGAAAGAGCATCATTAGAAGATCCGCCCCAGATGTGGCAACAGTATTCCATACAAGGACGGATTTGAGATTTATAGAGATAGAGAATAGAATCTGGAGTAAGAAAGTGTCAAGCTCGATAAAGAGATGCAACCTTAGCAGATGCTAATTTTGCAATGGATTTGATATACGGTTTAAAAGAAAGATCAGAAGTAAGAGTTAATCCTAGAAGATGAATGGTAGATGACTCATCTAGTACATTACCATTTATAAATATAGGAAGATCTAAATTATTACGATTATGATTGGCCGAATAAAATTGAGTTTTATCTGAATTAAAGTTCACCAGCCACTGTGAGCCCCATGCTGTAGCAGAAGTGAGATCTTTTTCAAGCTCAGATACCTCCTCCAAGCAATCAGAGAGTGTAGGCTTCTTATCATGACAAGAGTAAATGGTAGTGTCGTCAGCGAATAATGCCACCTTAGATGTGAGAATATCTGGAAGATCGTTAATGTAAATTAAAAAGAGTATAGGGCCAAGGATTGAACCTTGAGGAACCCCTGAAGTTACAGGATGTGAAGAAGAGTGTTGTCCATCGAGGACAACTTTTATACTACGATTGGAAAGAAAGGACTCAATAATCTTAAAGACGTTACCAGCTACACCATAAGAAGAAAGCTTATGGAGAAGACCAGCATGCCAAACTTTATCAAAAGCTTTAGAAATGTCAAGTGCGATAGCCTTAACCTCTCCACCTCTATCCAATGCATGGTAAAACCTATCGGTTATTACTGTTAGCACATCAGCTGTAGAACGAGAAGACCGAAATCCATATTGATGATCAGAAAGTAAGTTATTTGATTCAAGATGAGAGATTAAGTGTTTGTTGATTAAAGATTCAAAAACCTTGCTTATGACAGGAAGAAGACTAATGGGACGGTAGTTAGATGAATCAGATCGCTCTCCGGAATTTTTGAAAATAGGGATAACAGATGCTGCTTTCCAGCATGATGGAAAACAAGACTCTGATAAGCACTTGTTAAATAGTTTAGAAAGTATGGATGAAAGCTCCGGAGAACACCTCTGCAAGACTACAACAGGAATGTTGTCAGGACCACAAGCTGTTGAAGAGTCTAAGCAGGAAATTACTTTTGATACAGAAGCTGAAGTGATGCGAATGTCAAGCAAGGGATCAACCTGTTTGACGGCTATGTCAGGTAAAACGCAACTAGTGGAATCAAGAGATGATATTGATGAAAAGTTCTTAGCAAACAATTCAGCTTTGTCTTTAGGTGAGGTGACAAAGTCTGAACCATACAAGAGAGAAGGAATAACAGATTTGCCCTTATTATTGATACTGTTAAAGATTCTCCAGAAGTCTCGAGAGCCTAATTTTTGTGATGAGATACGAGATTTAATGACCTGGGAATAGCGAGCTTTGGCGTCAGACAAAACCTTTATACAATGGTTTCTGGCGATAGTGAACAGATGTCTGTTTTCTGGAGAATTGTTTTGCTGATAGATATGGAAGTAACGGTTTCGATTAGAAATTGCTGCAGCGCAATGTGAGGAAAACCAAGGAGAAGAGTGAGGCTTGACCTGGAATCGTCGAGAGGGAATAAAAGATTCCATGCCAGCCTGAATCCACGAAGTTATGTAAGAAGCACATTTGTCAGCAGGAAGACGAAAGATTTCTACCCAAGGGCCATCACGAAGAAAATCACGGAAAGAGTCCCAGTCAGCTTTAAGGTAGTTGTATGTGGTACGATGATAGGGGGATTCTGATGAAGTAGAAGAATTTGATAATAGTTTTAGAGAGATCAAACCGTGATCAGAAGTACCTAAGGGTGAATGTGGAGAAATTGAGCACTGACTAGGATCCAAAACAAGACATAAGTCGAGTAGAGAAGGTAAATGATTAGGGTTGTCTGGAAAACGAGTTGGAAAGTTGACTATTTGAGTTAGAGATTGAGAAAGGCAAAAGTTGAGGGCCTTAACGCCAGCAGAGTCACTGACACTAGAGCCAAGCCAATCGGTGTGATGGGCATTAAAGTCACCAACAACAACGATATTGGCCGATGGATAAAGAGAGAGGGCTTGGTCAATTTGGTCAGAAATAACATCAAGAATAGTGCAATCTTGGGATGAAGGAGAGCGATATAGAACAAAGAGAAAGGCGATAGAGTGAAGTTGTGCTAAACGAAAGCACATAAATGAATAGTCTGGAGATTCAAACCTAGTTTCACGACAAATGGGTGAGTTCTTACGAATGTAGATGCCCAGGCCAAGCATGTGATTATTGGAGTCTTTACGAATTAAAGGAAGATAACCATCAACACTAAGATCACAAGATGGGACAGCCGAACTCAAATTAGTCTCACAAAGAGCAAGTAGGTCTGGTGAACTTTGCAAGAGATAAGACTCAACAGAAGAAAAGTTACTTCGAAGACCACGAATATTGGTAAATGATAGGTTTAGAGAACTTGGTGATGACGATGGTTTTTTGTGTTTTTTAGTTTTAGGTACTTTAGTCATTTTAAATTTATAAAGAACTTGACTCAAGTATAGATAGTACTCAGTACACTATTTAACAACTAAGCAATAGCCTCATTACTATTAATAAACCCTAAGCCGTAGCAAAGGGCTCCAAATGTGGCCTCTGCAATGCACACCAAAAGTACAAACAGGGACACCATCCATGCGCAACATGGCACTGTTAGTACTCTGATATTTTTCGGCTGTTGATGGAATCAGCCTCTCTGAGAGCTACCACAGAGTTCGGGAAACCTGACTACCAGCCGGCCTCAGAACCATAAAACTGAGTTTTAGAGCTGTACCCTCATTAGGAGATAATAGAATGAGTTGCCCAGTCATAAAAATAGAGACACAAGCAATACCCACGCATTGAGTCAAGAAGATCCAGCGTTCAACATCCTAAACTGGAAACAATGTATTAAAAATACATCTGCGCCAGCCTAATAGATGAGGAAGGGGTGCGAGGCTGGTCAACAGATAGAATCTGTTTACCCCTTAAGTCTTTGCCTAGGAGGCCTTCTACAAGACAGCAGCTGGATGCATGTAACATCTGCCCAAGATGAGTATTTTTATCGAGACACCATCTCTAGCCTTTACTCAACCAAGAGCCCCAAGGCAGGGGGTGTTTTAATTCGGAGTTAACTTCTCCTAGCCTTTGCCTAAAAAAGCGTATCCTAAAAGGCAGCAGGACATGGAGCAGGTTGTACTGGGTTACATGTTACCAGTAGCAGGAAAACCTGACCTGACCTTAGATAATAGAAATTATTTTAAATAAGCACATTTTATTTACTTATTTAGATGGTCGTTTACATAATGTACAGTACACTTATCCAACAGGTAAGTAGTCTAAAGTTTCAATAGTTTCAACCAAAAGCATGTAAAGTCTCAGCGAAATTATTTTAAATAAGCACATTTTAATTTAATTAAACAATAATTAAACACGAAAAGATTGTACATTGAAAAAATTTTTTTTTAAAAGATAATAAAAAACTTTTTAAAATCACTTTGTCACCTTTTTGTCATTAGCGTGTTCTTTTTGGTGTTTTTTTATATCAAAGTATGCAGTATGTTAAGTACTGTTAAGTACCATATTATTATCGAAATAAAAGTAGTAAAATTAAATGCAAATGTATTAACAACAATGAGCAGTTAAAATAATGATATTGAAATGAGCAAATTAACTTTAAAAATAAGGGTAATTGTAAAACTAGTAAATGAACCAGTCTTATAATGATTGTGGAATGTCAAAAAGAGTATAAACAACTAAATAATATTTTTGTTTTGTTAAAAATGTTGTTTATTTCAAAACTTTAATTTTTATTTTGATGGTCTTTTACATAATGTACAGAATATTTATCCGACAGTTAAGAAGTCCAAAGTCTAAATCCAACAGCATGTAAAGTGCTGTTTCAGGGAAAACAAGTTTGATTGTTTAATATAATATTTTTAATCTTTGACAATACCTTAAAATTTACAGTAGTTGTTCTATACATTAAGAATATAACAACTAAATTCCATGGTATAGGAACAAACATAAAACATGGAGTAAACAACAGTCTAATGATTAGTATAACTTACTAAAGTTACATCATATATATCAATAGAAAGAGGACTAACATATATTTGTTTGATCCTAATAGTTTATAATCGATACACATTATTACTAAATTTTCTTTAAGAAAGAAAAAACAAAAACAAAAAACAAAATAAAAATTGTTTGGTTAAATAAACCTACCCTTGGTTGTTACAAAAGTTATTATTCATTCAAACATAATAGCAACTTTTACATATTAATTGTCTAAATTAAATATTTTTGTACTAATACGATTTTATTTAAAATTAAAAATATAAAAAGAGAAATATCTTAATTCATAAATATAGTACACGAATATTCCGTTATATCTTATTTTTGAAATTTTTAATTCTGCGAATTATATCAAATTGTGCCACTAAATGAAATTTGGTTTGGGAAAAAAATTATCTTAAAAAGTTTTTATCTAAGCGTTTAAATCTATGTTTATTTATCTACTTTTTGAGATGATAAATTTGTTGATTTTTTTCGGTTCAATTATTGATATTTAATCTATTGAAATGTATAATTTGCCTTTTTTAGAGTATTACCTTATTTTATGAAATTTAATAACTTTTTTCTTTTGAAAAGAAAAAACTTTAAGGGATGAAGACAAGGCCGTTCCAAGTGTAGGGCGTAGGGGTTTCTAACCTCCATAAACTTAATCAGTTAGATAATTGAACATTGCAAAATTCAAAAATAAAATTGTAGTTGGCAGTCGGCAAATATTAGCAAACAAAGACTTTTTTTATTGTACAGATTTTAGTTGACAAAAAATTATTATTGGCATTACTCGACAAAAAAAAAAAAATAAATAAATAAATAAAAAAAATTACATATAATTTTTTTAAATAACCCTGAAAAAAAGGGAATTACTATTTTAGTTATTTTAGGCAGTGTTCTTTTATTATTTGTTTTTAGCTTAAAGTCATTAAAAACAAATTAGAGTTGGACTTGAAAATTTGATATTGTTTGTAGCTTGTATTTAAATTTTGCACTTATTTTTGTAGTTGTTAGGGTGCTCCCAAAAGTCCTTGCAATTTTATCACAAAGTATTGCGGTAAACCATTTAACAAGGAAATTTACGCCTCCTTCTTTATTATTGTCGCTTATTGGGCTAGAGCTGGCGTCAAACCATGGATCTCTGGGTTCTGAGCTGGAACTCTCACCAATGCACCGCGGCTGCATTTTCTAAATATATGAACGCAAATAAAAAATCAAAGTGTTAAAACTGTTTTTAGATAATTAATTTTAGATGAAGCTTAACCAATAGAGCCAGTAAAACAATATTTTGATTTTGTTGGGCCATCGAGTTCAACAATTATATGCCTCAATGGTAATTCAATACAATGCAGCATTTAAATGCAATAGAACGATTCTATTGCAACTAAATATTTCATATTTGATAGAAAACCTCTATTTATTTATAAACTATTATGGAGTATGTAAAGTGTCTTCCTTAAACTTCTTAGCACTCGTGGATTCCATTTGGAACCACCAAATTATAAAAAGCAGTTGCTGCTTCTTTGACTGGTTTACTTGGTGAATTAATGAACTACCATTGAGGCATATAATTAGCTTTAGCAAGAGTGTTATGAGTAAGGTATCTGGCTTATGTGTCACAGTTATATATTTTTCCTTAATAACTCTCATGTGGAATTTACTTGTTTGAGGGTTCTGTTCCAAAAGTAGAGTTGTCTCCTTTTTTCCATCAATAAAGGAGCTTTTAAAAGGTTCTTCATCAATTATTCTTTCTTTAGACATATTTTACACATTCTACAATTGCTTCTCTCGTTTTTCTTACATTGATTGGATTAACTTCTTAATAAGACATATCTGGTGTCAAATACTTCACTTCAATAAGTTCTAAAATAAACGACGTAATCACAGCTAAGATTGCTGTTGGTGAAACATTAAGTCTTTTTCAAACTTTTACAGTACGACTAACTAACATAAAGTTTTTTTTTCCGATTACTGTTTTGAAGTTATTTTTCTAAAATTAATTCCTCATTGAAACTTGAATCCCTCGCAAAGAAATTTTTAGCATCATCAAATTCTATCTTTTTTTTTTTCTATTTCGAATATCTTATTTTTTCATACTTCCTCTTCATTTCTTTTTCTTTTAGTATAATGTACGTGGCGGTCTCTTCAATATAGTTTGAACCTACCAACTACTTTAAAATAAACCATTTTTTTTCTGTGGGCTATAAGCCATAAAATTCAACCTTGGGAATATTTTTCTCTTGATATGTTTACCTAATATGTACTTAATCAACGCTAGAATGATATTTTAAAAAAATGCTCGTTACAATTACGCACTTGCAAATTGCTATATCTAATAACTGATCTAGTTTTGATTCCCAATAAAAAACGTCTGTCATAAAAGCTCTTCCATATGATCCATAAAAGCTCCTCTTATATATCTCTGATCGTATTTCAAGACAATTCAATTTTCTCCCTTTAGGTTTTCTCCAAAAGGTTTTCATTTTAATGACCACTGGAAGTTTAAAAAGAGCATTTGTTTTCATCTACTGCTAAAGAACAATGTACGTTAGTAGCCGAAACGAATCTCTTATTGATATATTCTTTTTTAGAACAAAAATAACTAAAATTATGCAAAAGCATGTGTCATTTAAAAAAAAAAAGCAAGACGCCACTTTGACGCATATTTTATAAGTTTTTAGTGTCGTCAGCACTTCTGATATTAGAAGATTCTTATTTCCATCTAAATTCTCAGCTAGCACACTTACATTGGGCCAGTGTATGCAAAACCATCGTGAACGTCGGCTCTTTTTTCCAATGCAAAAACGACGTTGATCCAATGTCATTTGGTTAATAATAAAATTATTACCGACGGTAATAATTAAGCTAGCAAATATACATTGGTTCATTGTATGTAAAAACATCGCAAAAAGTTTATTGTTTTTGCGATCTAAACCCAACGTTAATACAATGTATATATCTCGACATTGATTCAATGTATATAAATCAACGTTTTTCCAATGTATGTAAAAACATCGCAAAGAGTTATTTGTTTTTACGATCTTAACCCAACGTTGGTCTGTATATAATTCGAAGTTGATTCAATGTGTATAAATAAACGTTTATCCAATTATCCAATTTATGTAAAAACATCAAAAAAATTGATATTTTTTACTAAACCCAATGTTGATCCAAAGTATGCGACCAAACATTGCAGTTGCGAAATTATATAACTTAAATAAAATCTTCCGTAATTATGAAAATATCAAACCACAATCAACACAAACATAATTTTTGTTTTGGTGATCAAGCGTCAAATACCTTACAATTATATATTACTGTTTATCATCTTTTATATACATATACACATCATTACGACAAAATATACTTTCCAATCTATTCATTTTGTGTATACATTAAAAAACGTCGTTCAAATAATGAATGTATAATAATATATTATATTTTAATGACGTCTTTTTTTAGTTATTTGCGTTTCATAAAACAACGTAACACACTAATAGAATTTTATACAGTTAAAGATTTCAATAATTTAAAATGACCTACTCCCTTCCTTTACATTGAATTTGTACCTTAATCAACAATTTTATTTTCCTAAAAAATGTAATCCTAGTAGAACTTAAAAAAAGCTTTTTAATTTTCTTTTTCAAAGTTATTATTCACATATAGTGGTTCCATAAAAATCAGCCGGCAAATTTTAAATCAAAAATTGAAAGTGCGATGAACCTTAACTAAATAAAAACTAAAAGTTTTAATGAGATTGAAGTCTAAACTTGTAATCATCTCATTAATGCTTCAATAAAAACCTGCGAGCTGTGTTAGTGTCATTTGTATTTCCGTAGCCAGGTTTTGGTTTTTCTGCAATAAAACCTATATGTTTTTTAAATTATTGTTTGATATTTAAACGTTGTTGGAAAATAGAATTATCTTTACTGCTTCTTACTAATCACTTTTTTACATATTGCATATTCAAAAAAAAAAACAAACGTATGCATGCAAAGACCAAAGCAATAATGTTTTTTTTTAATAACTAAGTCTTAGAGTTCACCGTTCATAATTTTAGAAGTCGCACCAAATATGTAACATTTTTGGAAGGAAATTGTGTCAGTTAAAGGAATACTTACTTTTCCATTTATCATTGAGAGTATTAGGTTGTGTTTAATAACAATTTGAGATTCATCGAGTTTATAGATAGTGTAATAAGTTTATAACTTAGTTTGTTTCTATTGTAGTAAAAAGATATGTTTCTATTGCAAAAGTAATCTTAATTGGTTTGCAATAAAGTGTGAATGAAGGTGGCAAATTTTTTCAAATAATGTTTTGGCCATCACTCAGTCTCAATAGAAGAAGGAAACAAGTAAAAATACAAACACTTCTGTGTTTGTATTTTTACTTGAAACTGATCAGTAGCACCAGAGTTTGTAATCTTTGTTTACAAGAGTTGTGGCTAGAGCTCCCATCAAATTAGCATTTTTTATTTAATGTAAACGGCATAGTAAAAATAAGAAAAATTTGGATTGGGCTTCATTTAGGCATTCAGTAGTTTTATCGAGTATGGCTTGTAGGTCAATTTTGATATGCGTTTTGGTAACAGAAATATTTTCATCTAAATGAAAACAAAACTTTTTTGACTTGCATTGGCCATGGTAAGATGAAAATACTATAAAGTCTGTTTAGAAGAATAACTTGAACATTTAGAGTCAATGTAAATAGCTAATACCACGTCACAATTCAACTGCCTGCCACCACAATTAAAGTTTCTTGATTTTATAATTTCTGATGACTCAAAACTTTTTATGACTAAAGTACCTTGGATTCTGTGCTCCGACAAATGACATTCTAATTTAACAGCTGTGGTCAACTCAGTTGTACTTTGAAAATTTACCAAGTTCTTAATCTTTTGTTATTGGAAGAGTCTTGAGATTTTTTTAAAGCTGTTCTTGAATACCTTTCGACGATGGAAAAGGACATCGCTGTTATACACTTCTTTCAGGTTCTACATCTGCTCCCTCTAACTAACTATTTTTCTGTTTAAAAAACAGCCCATCATCATATGTACTACATACCATTTTACTTCAAATTTTAATGTCAGACAAGAAGTTTTTAACTCCAAATACCTTTGAAATCTCTTGTTACATTAGTTACATTACTATCACAAAATCTTCCCAAAATAAAGTCCAGTAAACAAGAATTCCCTATATCTTGATCATATTTCAGCGATTCTTCACACAACTCCATTTTTGAAGAATAGTGCACATTGGATTGATGTGTTTAAAATGTTTACACTGTTGTACACCTTAGAATAATGGCTACATATTTTTAAAAAAATAGCGTGGGTACATTTAGATACAAAATGTTGTATTAATTAAAAAATTAAAAACAAACAAAGTTTTAACGCAATTTTTCTAACCATATTGTAATACATATTGCTTCTTTTATGGATAAAATATTTAATGTAATTAAATAGTACTAACCCTCTAAAGTAAAATCCACCTCTGCAATAAAATGGCTCCTTTTTTTGTTATCTTGTTAAACTGTATTACAAACGCTATAAAGTTTGTAGCAATTTTTTTTTTAATGAAATTACAGTTTAACTCTTTTTTATAGCGTATGTTTCATTGCTCTGGAGTGTTTCTTATAAATATCACTGCAATTTATTTCCAATACGGCACTGTATTTGTGAAAATATTACCAATTAGTCGTTTTCTTGAATTGACTTTTGTTCACCTAGCTTTTATAAAGCTATTCACTATGAGTTGTGAAGACAAAAATAAAGATTAATATAAAAGTATTTAAAAATATACTACTACAAAAACAAAACTTAGATCGACAATGCACTCAAACAAGTTTTACAAAAATAGAAAATACACTTTTTGTTATTCCTTAAAAAAAACAAAGATTAGCAATAAATATATCACCAAACAAAAACTACAAAATGAAAAATATGCACATAATAATATAGTTTCTAAAAAAAGAATAAAATTAATTGATACTAATGATTAAATTTAATTTATGTTGTGATTAAATCATAAACTTGTTCTCAAAGCTGCATCTCCTGTTGCTGGTGCTTTGAAGAGAGTCAGCACTAATAAATAGTTACTCCAGCAAAATAAACCTCATTGTCTATTCATACTGTGGTAAAATAGAACTCACAGCAAGAAGCTAAAATCCCTAAAAGTAGCTAAAATATACTATTAAAATTCATTTGCAGACAGTTAAAGGCAAAGTAGGTACTTTTAGCAAAGAAAAAACAATTAGTAAGCAATATTCCTTATTAAAAAAATATATATACCAAACACAATGGAGTCTTTTATAGTGGTTGCCTAAGAATTGTAAGGTTGTAAGCGCTGTTTTTCTTATTTTAAGAAATTTAACTTTAAAGTTGTGTCAACTATTTCTATGAAAACTATAAGAGAATTTCAGATAATATTTTTCCATAATATATATTTTATCATTTCTGATGTTATAAACAAATTTTAAAGGAAATATATATTTAGTTAAACATTTAAAAATAGAAACAAAACTTTCATTTTCAGTTGAAACTTTTTCGAGATATAGATCAATTTCGAAAGGTATATATATAAAGAAAAGAAAAATTAAGAACGTTAACAGGGATATCTCCAAGGGGAGGCATTAAATACGATTCTATGATCTAATTTTTCTCCATTTTCTATTCAATTTTGTTTACATGTACCTTTATCTTTTATTTATACTTTATTTTATGTTATTTGCACCTTATATGTATTTTTTTTTTACATATAAAAATAAAAATTTGACTTTGAGTTTAAATTTTTAGTTTATTTAAAAAAAACTAAAAACTTAAATTTTTTATTAAATTCTTTTTTTTTAATACCCTTGTTCTTTTCCCAGCTATATTTTTCAGGTGGCTTAACATTGTACCCAACAAGAGGTGTGCATTTATATGTTTAAATTTTAGTAGAAACTTTACATCGATTTTTACCTTTCGTAGGTACGATATTCCCAACAAGAGGTGTAGTTTTAAGTAATGTTATTTTAGAAAATGGTATTTTCTTTAATAAAAATTTGTTTGCATATTTTTGAAAATCTTTAAAATCCTGCTGATGCATTTGAAAGATTTTGAATGTCTATTTATTTTGAGAAAAAGTCTTATCAATGAAATTGATGAGTGGAATTGAAGAGCAAGATGATTGCAGTCATTTTTTCTATTTTACTATGAATGGTATCAACATCTTACACTTCTGAATGTCCTGATACACTATAATTATTGTAATATCTTCATCTGACTGGTGTTGAGTCGGAAATAAAACATGGCAGATGTCATAATTGAGTTGAGGTTTTGAGGAGCATAACTTTTACTCCAAGAAATATAATGTTTAGCTTTAGAAAACTTTTTTGTAGCAAAATTAAAAAAAAAATCCTCTTGCAATGTCATTAGCTGTTCTTCCTTACGTTGCTTCTGGCCACACGGCACAGCGTTACTTTTTAAACTGTTTAATTAAATTTAACATTTGCTGCCAGATTTTAAACACTTAGTTTTCCTTTGTATGAAAAGCTACAAAATTAAGCTTTTTAACACTGAATAACATTTTGCAGATTCAAACTAATAACTACTACATTATCCAACGGATAATTATGGTCAAATGTTTTTTTGTCATGCATTGCTTTTTTTTCATCTAAATAAACATGATAGATTTCTACCATGATTTTCTAATGCTATTTATTTTCATTTGCTTCTTTATAAACTTAACAAGCATCACATTTGTATTTTTTTGGTTTTTGGAAACTTAAATTAAAGTTAGAGTTAAATATGAATTTAAAGTATAACTTTTTGACTTGTTTTATTTCTTGCTCACTTCTTTTTTCTATATATAGCTGAAATATCTTTTTTAGTTCAAATTTAAGACCTAGTAATGTCAGGTAACTAAGTACAGTCACGTGAATAAGTTCTGCCTGTTGCTTGAAGACCTACATTAGTGATGATCAACTGTTGGGTAAAATATAAATTTATAAAGAAAACTACTTTATTTTTGATTTCATCTGAAACCTCTTTTTTAGTATGCTTTACTCTAATGTCTGCTTTGGGCGATAAAGTCAAAGGATCCTTTTTTTATGGACATTCTAAGTAACTTTTTGACAAATACATGGTGTTTGCATAAAATATTTTGCAAGATGATTTCTTTATTCTTCACAGTAATAAATATTGAAAGAAGTATTGTCTTTTTGTCAATCCGATTTTAGTCTGACTAGCTGTTATATTACGCCTTGTATAACTTGAAACAAAAAAAATTTTGCCGATTTTTTGTTCATATTGTTGTAAGACTGTTTAAAAAAGTTTCTCTGCTCATAGGTAAGTTTTCCATTATACTTGCAGTTGCCTTTACACCTTTTAGAAGCTATTTTTGGCAAAACTAAATTTTAAGCATTGCAAACATAAGAATCTCCAGATTGACATAATTTCCTACCTAATCATTTTCCAATATTCTGGCTGTCTAAATCTCTTTTTAGTTGAATTTTAAAAAGGACTTTTTGGACGTTTCAAAAGGACTATTTTGATAAAATCTATAAAAAAACAACAAAAAACTATAACAGAAAGTACAAAGTGTTGAAAGTTGATGTTATAAACTGTTACTTTTGCCATCATTGTCATTAATAAAACATAAATATGACAGTGATCGAAATAATTTTGTAACATGTATTTTTACGCAATATGCAGAACAAATTTGTTTTAAATAAGATAAAGTTGTGATGTGAAAACTGTGCTCTTCATGAGTCCTCATATGTTTACATACCTTGATTTTTCTGTTCGGTTCTCTGAATACTCCAGTTGATAAACGAAAACATTGTTAAACAAATTTGTCTGCATATTAGAATGGCATAAACTTTATAATAAAATTAATGAATAATATATAAGTAATAATTAAAACAGTGAGAAAAACATAACTTTGCACTTTATTTAGCAAAAAAGTAGTACTTAGTGTTTAAAATCTTATTCAATTTTAGACATTTAATACCTGAACTGAAAACTGTTCATTCAAATTTTTTATTGTTAAATAAATAAACTCTGTTATTAAAGTTAGAATGTTTACTTTTTTGATTAATTATTTTTACTCTAGTATTTTTAATCATTTGAATCGCCACTGCTATTAGACGAAACATTCTTATCAAAATCTTTATTGTTTGCATTTAAAACATCTTGCAAAGACTATTTCTTATTTCTACGAACAACCATCTTGAAGTTAATACATAAAATTTATTGGCTATTTTGCCAATATGGGCTATTTTGCCAATATTGGCTATTTATTGAGTATTTTGCCAATATTGGCCATTTTGCCAATATTGGCTATTTTGCCAATAGAAACTTGTTGCACAAATATTTTGTGAACTTTATAATATTTATTTCTATTTATTATCTCTTTCTCTACTTTTGCTTAATTTTATTAGATTATTAACTATTTTTCTACTTTTAAAAGTTATTGTTTTATATTATACTAATAATAAAGTATATATATATATATATATATATATATATATATATATATATATATATATATATATATATATATATATATATATATATATATATATATATATATATATATATATATATATATATATATATATATATACTTTATTATTAGTATAATTCCGCTGTCAATTAAGTCCACGAAAAAAAACTGGTCAAAGCCAGTACAATGCCTATCACTAGTCTATATAAACCTGGAGGATTCTCAAGCACAGGACCCAGTAAAACTAGACTACATAATGTTTGCATAAATTTTTAGCTGTAAAAGCACGCATTGCAACTTTAGAAAAAAAAGTCTAGACCTTAGAAGCAGAAAGCGAAATCTTATAAAAATGTCTTAGCGAACTAAAAAAACTTAAGCCGGTATCATTCTCATCACTCTTCAACAGCAAGTCTAGTGAACGTAAATCGGAAATTTGTTTGGAAAGATCAAAATTTGTTTCTAAATAAGTAGGAAATAATCAGAAGCAAACACAGCAAAAAGAGTCATGTGTTAGTGGTGGGATTAGAGGTCTCAGACAAATATGACAAAAATAAACAAGCAGCCGAAAATTTCTTTAGAGCTGTTGGTAATGACACCTCTATTTTTTTTATGAATCAGTGGTTTTAATCATAAAAAAGTCAACATAGAATTCCGAAAAACCAATATTAGGCAGGTCACAGTCATAAAAACCCTGAATCGAACGCCCTGGTCTTATCGAAAGCCAGGCATCACACCTGAATAAAAAAAATGCGTTTCCTAGAGAATACCGAATGGAGGCAGAACAACAGGAATTAAACAAACTAAACAGCGAAAAAAAAAAAGCGAAATGATAAACTCGCAAAATTAAAGCTGCTCGACTTCCCATTTTTTTTTGTCATCCATTGACGCGTTAACTGCTTTAAGCCAATTAACGCACAAGAGTGAGCTGCTCCCCAAAGATAAGTCTCTGTCAACATCAAGAACGTTGCAGACGCTATAGTTAATGCCTCAAAATCAAAAATCACAACAAATATAATTGACAAAAATTCACCCCCATTTCAGCTAGAATAAACTCTCAATCAGCCTCATCATTCCCAGTCTGTACAATCAAAACTCAATGTTAAAAAAAAAGCCCAACTCGACCACTACCATCAATTAGCCGTCATAATTACTGTCATAACTCAGCCCAAACTATTGAAAACTTGTTCAGCAAAGGTTTTCAATTAGTCCATGCTTACTAAATTAAGCAAATAATTGCATGCTTACGAAACATGCTTACGAAATTAAACGAGACTTGACTAGCTGAAAGCCAGAATACAACCAACCCCAAGAATAACCACCCACATCTTATTTTTCTTGCTGAGACGTAGTTTACTGAGGCTTTAGATACTGCTATTGCAGGGTATAGCACTTTATTGGAGGTGGTGTAGCTATCTGCGTAAAAAACGATCTTAAATGCACGCTAACAAATATTGAACAGCTTAACAAAAGTACCATTAAACAGCTACGGACAAAGCTCAAGCTCGAAAAAGGATTACTCATTATAGGGTGTATTTACCGACCACCAAATAAAGATGAGCTAACACTCCTAAAATTACCAAATTAATTCAGACTGCTTAAGAGGCCCTCAAAAAAATTGGTTGCAACTCTATTGTGACGTTAATTTTAGGCACATTAGCTATGAAAGTATTAAAGTTAGAAGAAGTGTTATGACCCAGAGGCGAATTTTGATCACCCCCCAAGGAGGGGGCTGAAAACGTCTTTTAAAAAAAAAAAAAGATCCGCTTATTTTTATTTATAAGTAACTTTATTTTTTATTTTTTTGTACTTTAGTGTAATAATCAAATTCTTATACGTATAACTACGTATAATAATCAATTTCATTCGTCAGTATAATAGTCAAATTCTGTATAATAGTCAATTTACAAAAATTAAATTAAAAAAAAAAGTCCTAAGGAGGAGGGGAGCTACTACCCCCCATAGTTTCCCTAAAAGCCACAATTATTTTGACAGCAGTCAACATACTGATAAACAACTTACCAGTCATTCAGTTCAAGTCTTGTTTAGAGGACATATTTTAACTTTTAGAGGACATATCTTAACTAACTTTTGCATTTGCTATGATTCTGTCATAGTATAAAATTACACTAAACAGGTAATTCTCCAGTAGGCGGACTAAAATAAATTATTTTTTTTGTTTATTGCGCTCTCTTCAGTAAAGATTTTTTAAGATTGCTGCCCCTGCCAACCCTCCAGTCAACATTGTGACTTTACCTTGCAACAGAAGGCTAAAAGATATTCAATGTATGTACTGAATGGCAGTGTTGAAAAGTAGTGACATAAAACATGAAAAAACAGAAATAAATTAAATTTGGAAGATCTAGAATGCATCTAACGTTTTTAAAGGACTTCACTATTTTTTTAGAAATACCCAAGTATGATGTGTTTCAAAAAAAGATTTATATTTTATTAGCATTGATGACAATGTTAGAAAATGCATAACATTTTATACACAGTGTATGGATCCTTCCATGACAAATTTTGAGTGAAAAGTTTTTTCTTATCGGCCATATATGTGATGACTTTCTTAAATTCTACAGAGTATTAGATTTTAAGGAACTCTACTAAGATTTAATTGCAGCTTAAGCCGAATTCATCGTTAGCATTTTTTATAGGGATTGAATTTGGTGTCCTTCCGTGACATTGAATGTGTGTTCTTGCGTGACAATTGGATTACTTTTGAAATAAATTTATTTTGTACTTGTGTAACTATATTTTATGATAGGATTTTTTGTTCATTATATTATTACTTATATGTATGAAAGGCAATTAATGTTTTTCCATATTACCGTTGGATAAACTCAAATAAGATTGTTTGCAAAAATCAAGAAAAATCTGCTGGTGAAGAAGCTGCAATGCTTTTATCAGAAATAGTTGATGGCAGCAATATGAGAATGCATAAGTATAATATTTACCGTCAGTTTTTAGAGTTAAAATGACTGAAGACAAATCTCAAAGAAGATGAAGTAATAATCACTGTCGATTTTCCCAAGAATTACGAAAATATACAACTCCGTGAGATCCAGAGTGCTTACTTTGGGCATGAACATTTTTCCATGTTTACATCAGCTTGTTACTTCCATAAAAGAATCACAGTTCCGAATGGTAAACTTGATAAAAATTTTAATTTGGTGAAGTTTCCAGTAGCAATCATATCAAATGAAACGAAATATGATCGCAATGTTGCATTTACCAACAACAACCGGCTTATAAGCATCATCAAGGGTATAGCTCCATCAGTTTCCACTTTCCATTTCTGGAGTGAAGGATGTGCTGGTCAGTTCGGATCTCAATTTGTCTTTCGGTCCTTCTCTTAGTACCCTGAAAATATTACATTGACTTGGAGTTATGGTGAGGCACTCCACTTTAAAGGACCCCATGATGGAGTTAGTGGAACTATTAAAAACCAAGTTTACGGGAAAGTTTTGTCATCTAAAGTTGTAATTGAAAATGCTAAACAGTTTTTTGA
The DNA here is from genome assembly GCF_022113875.1 of Hydra vulgaris. Classification (NCBI taxonomy): domain Eukaryota; kingdom Metazoa; phylum Cnidaria; class Hydrozoa; order Anthoathecata; family Hydridae; genus Hydra; species Hydra vulgaris. Next base: position 31,784,049 of record NC_061164.1, read on the forward strand.
AGTAGCTGATCGGTTGTGTGACATTACAGTAATTTTCTTAGACACGAAAGATATTGAGTCACCAAATTTAAATGATAGCATTTATACTCAAGCAATTTTAAAGGTTCACCATGTTAGAAGATTAAGTAAAAAATCAGTTAACTTATATTTAAACAGCAGCTTTAAAAAATCATTAGATATTTTTAAATCGTTGGCATCGGAAAAAAATAATAGAGAAGCTGAAAGAGAAATTCAAAATTATTGACAACGATGACAAAATCTATGAAGTCTATGAAAATTTTGTTTTTATTTGCTTAAAAAAGAATTATATGATAACCTCATTAATATGTACTTTTTATCCTACCGTGACATGTCCTTCCATGACATTAAATGACTTTAATTGATTTGGAAAAAAAAAAATTAATATTTGTCAAGAACACTTTTGTAAGTTTAAGTTAAAGGTCTTATACCTTTTTAAAGGAACTTTTTTTTTGGCTTTATCTCTATTAATTTTGATAGAATTTAAACCCAAAATAGAAAGTTAATTTTACGGCTTTTGTATCGTTCCTTCCATGACACAAGTTTTGAAGGCCTGTTTCAGAAACTTTAGAACTCTGCAAATATCTTTAATCCCAATTACTACTGCTATATTGGTAGTTTCTAAAATATCATCAAAACCCTCTACGCGCTTTTATTTTTTATTTAGTTTACAATTTAGTGTATCAATTTGCTTCCGGGAAAAACACATTACTTTTCAACCCTGCCCTGAAGCCAATAAATGTTTCTTTATTTTTAAAAAGTCACCAAGGACAAAATAATAAGACACAGCAAGTAAACAAAAAAAATAAGTTAAGGCTGATTAACTCAAGGATTACCCATGTGTGTGTGTCTAGAAATTGTAGCTTATTTAAGAAGATTTAAATAATCTGCGTTTCTAATGTGGCATCTGAATAAGTAATTTATTGAAAGATTTATTGATTTTGTAGCTCACAATCGCTAGAGTTGGTCATAAGTTTTCACAATTAATATCTTGCTTAATAAAATCTCAGTAATTTTGTGTGGCTTGATTGCATATTAAAAAAATTTTTATAACCTAAATGTTAATAAAGATGAAAGTTGCTCTAAAAGTTGCTTAGCGATTTTCTTATCAGTTCTTCAATAATTAATTTAGAATAGTTTGAAGCCAACTTATAAAAGCTATGGTTTTAATACAAATTTTGTTTAGCTTAAGTTTTTAATCTGTTTATTTTTTAGATGTTTATTTTTATAATCCAAATTGCGTAAGTCCAACATGTAAAAAACACAAGTCAACAGGTTCATTAGGTTCTACCGACAGTATTGAAAGTGCAGAGTCCGCAAATGAAGTTGTTGATTGTAAGTATGATTTTTTTTTCTACTTTAATACTTTAGATATTTTGTAGTCGTTTTTTTTTTGAAGTAAAAAATAACTAATGAGAGTTAAAAAAAAGTCAATGGTATATAACAATTTACCATAGAGAGTTAAAAAAAAAACAATTTAAAATAGTTACACCAGAAACGTGAAGAAAAAAAATACTCACATTAAATAAAACATTATTTTGATACAATTAGCAAGCAAGTAATAAAAAAGATTAAAACAATTCTCAATATAAAAGCAAAGTTTTATTTATATCAATTTTTTTTTAGTTATGAACTTTGACATTTACACCTTAAAATCTCTGTATGCAAAAATGCAGGAAAGAACACTACTATGTTTTGCATAAGGTTATTAGATTATGATAGTATAACGGTAATAACATTAGTAATAAAGTTAAGAATAATTGCCATTCAAAACTGTTCATGATAAGTGTATGTTTCTATTCCTGTTATATATTCTTTATACACGCTAATAATATTTTTAGTGAATAAATTAGTAATAATAGCTATACTTTAATTAGGTTTTTAATAACTAATTTCATAAGCTTTGTTATGAAGTTACTTTTAAAATCAGTTATAGAAGCAAACATTTGGGATAATAAGCTAAGTATATTCTAGCATTTAGGAAAAATTACAAAACCACTCAAATAACGATGGTTACGCAAACTTTCTCAGTGTTCAATGTTTTTATAGTAATGAAAATAAAATAAATTTCATAAAAAAGCTCTTTGTATTTTCCATAAAAAGTTTAACTTATCTCTTAATAAACTGTTAAGTTTTGATAATATTCCGAAGATTCACATAAGAAATTTGCGCTTTCTTATGATAGAAGTTTTTAAATCAATTAATAGTTTAAATCCAAAACTTATAAATAATTTATTCAATACAAAAAAACTTCCTTTTAAACATCGTTGTTGCAAAAAAATGATTTTACCTTCAAATGGCTCAAAAAATAAAAATAAATGTTGTACTATATTTAGAGGCATCTTATTATGGAACACTTTAGATAATTAGACCATGTCCTCTAAACGTTCTGAGGAGTTCAAAAAACATATCAAAAATTTATTTTAGTGTTATATAAAAACGTAATTATCTAATATATGTAAATTTAACATCATATATTATTAAAAAAAGTTTATATTAAAATTAAACGTTATTGTTATATTAAAATAAAACGTTATATTAAATAATTTATATTAAATAATTTTTTTACATTTACATAATTTTAAACTTACATAAATTACATTATTACATATTTATATAAATTTTAATAAATTTACGATACGACAGTTGCATTCCGAGCCAACGATATGTAGACATTTTTTTTTTACTATTTTCACGTCAGTGTGTAATTTCTCTAATTGTTAAATGTGATGATTTTAATTAGTTTTATTCTTGTTAAAACTATTGTAACCATCAACAAAAAATAAAGTTTTTAAATTCAAATAAATTAAAAGGAATGCTAAGTCGGAGTCTGGAGTCCCGAACTTTCCTAATTATGCCTGTAAATCAGGTTATTGGTAATCATGGAAAGTTTTGGATCTCCAGGACTCTGATATATAATTTTTTGTCGCGGATTTAAAACAACAGAGTTTGCATCTTCTATTCAAAATTAAGCTGCTTCTTTAAAAGTTTCCATTAAGTATGTTTGTGCTACCCCTTAAAACCACGCTACCCCTTAAAACCAACCTGTGCTACCCCTTAAAACCAACCCTTAAAACCTTAAAAGCATCTATTTATCTTTTAAAATAAGTTTAAAATAATATTTGATTATTATATCCCAGATAGCTAGTTTACATTAGCCTAAAATTGGGCCAATGCAATGGCCCAAAGTTGAAATTCGATGTTGGCCCAATGCAGGTATGATCATTGTTTAGCTTAACGTTGTATTCAAAATTGGCCCAATTTTGCATACAACGTTAAAAAACATAGACCAAAATCTAACACAATTAGTTTTAAATAAATTAATTTCTTACAAAAATATGGTATTTGTTTCAATATTGGCTGAGCTACTTGTTGTTGAATTGTGTTTAGCCAATGATATTTAGTGCCCCAGACTAATATCTTTTCTTTCACCATCTCTATCACATCTTTGCCTAAGCCATGCTTATTTGACTTAGTAGCTTCTGCAAAAAAGTAGTTGCTTGTTTAAATATGCACCAAAGAAACATAACAGATTTAAAGTATTTGTGTAATGCAAGATTGAACTGAAAGAATACCTTTTTTAAACCATTAACTAATAGCAACATATGTAATCAACATTTTTCCTATTCCAATTTTTTGTCCTCTCTAGGCATAGTTTATTTTTTAACCTTGGCTATTTTTAAAGCGATTCTTAGTAAATAACATATGAAATCTCGTTTGTCTATAACTCCAACTTGTTCCAAATAACTAACCTGCGAAAATGTACAACCTGACAATAGTTAAAGTTACTTTTGGTTAGACTTAAATAAATATAAAATCGCAGTTACAAAAAACCTTCAAAGAGTATTTTTTTGATGAACATTTTTGTTTAAAGACATCATACAAAATGCATAAACGAATAATAAAAAAATATTTACCTAACGCTTATGTAATTTCTTGTCTTTCAATTTTTTATGAGTAATTAATTTTTTTTACTGCTTTAGTGACAATGAAACACTCTCAGGCAAATCATTAATTGGGCTTTCTTCATTACTCTTTCAAAGTATGCTTAAATTAAAATTTGATGCGTTTGGGGATTCGCCAAGTTGCCAATCGTGCAAAAAACATTTACATTTCTTAAGGGGACACAAAAAATATTCTAAAAAAACTATACAACAAGTTACATGTAACAATTAATTTTTATGAAAATAAATGCAACATTCACTAATAAAAGAAATAAAATTAAAGGCAAAAGGCCAAATTATAGAAATGATAAAATTATATACTTGCTAATGGATATATTCATAAATCAATTAAAAACTAATAAACCAAGAATAATTTCCCTCTGCCTCAGAAAAATAGATTAGACATATGGTTGTTTTAATTTAAATCGATTGAATAAAAACCATAATTTAATTTGAGTTTTTTGATATTAATTGCTTTTAACAATTATTTGTTGATATAATCTCATAATCACTCACATATTATAGGCTAAGATTAGGCATATAATAAAAATGTTTGGCAATATTAGAAAGCTCAACATAAATAGAATTTAGATTCTATTAACATAACTTTTTGTACTCTGTGTTAATATGTTAGTAAATAGGGTTTCACAATCAAACATAGAAAAATTAAAATAAAAAAAACATATTTAAAATGTTTTTCATTATTAAACATCAGCTTCTAACAACTACAATACCACTGTAGTAGTCATATATAAAGTTTCACGTTATTACGACTTATAATTATAAATATGTCTTATAATTATAAATAATAATATCTAGTGACACTTGTGATGTAAAAGTTATGATTTAATGTGAGTTTTAAGATTGTGAATATAAAAAATAAGTTATATCTAAAGACACTTGTGATGTACAATTTGCTGCTATGATTAATAATACCTGGATTATTATATTAAGTTTATGAAAATGGTGTAACTTTTATATAAAGTTAATAATTTGTTTATTAATACCTTTAATTAATATATACATACATTTTATAAACTTTATATAATAATTTGTAGGTATTATTATTTGATTACCTTTATGAACTAAAATTTAAAAAAATTTATTGAATTTGATTGCTGTAGAAGTATCATGAAATGTTTGTAACATGTCAATGTACAAAAAATCAGTAACTTGTGTTTCTTGATTATTTATTTATATACGTTATTTATTTACAAAATAATGATAAATAACATTTGAATTTGGAATAATAAATATTTGCATAGTTATTAGACAAATTAATTCATAAACAACAAAATCATGCCATCAGATTATTATCAAACGCACACAGCCTCTCACATTCTAAAACATTGTTCAACAATCTAGAAATATTAAATTTGTACCAATTAAATATATATGAACTGCTAATTTTTATGTATAAAACTAACAATAATACAATACCAAATATTTTGAAACCATTTTTTGATAAAATTCAACACAAATACATGACTAAATATTCAAATAACAACTTTGTTCAACTCAAAGCTATATATGAGTCCATCATGTTCTCAATAATTATTAGAGGACCGAATGTATCGAATAAGTTAATTAATAATGATATTAAAACACTTACATCTCTTGAACAAGTTTAAACAATAGCTAAAACTATGCTTTTGAATAACCATCAAATAGAGAATTATTTTAAAATTGATCTTTTAAAATATTATATTTAAAAATTATCTTCTATTCTAATACATAGTTTATTTGTCTGGAAAGGTCTATATATATATATATATATATATATATATATATATATATATATATATATATATATATATATATATATATATATATATATATATATATATATATATATATATATATATATATATATATATATATATATATATATATATGTATATATAGTATCTTTTGATTGTAAATTATCTTTTATGTTTTTTCTTTGTTGTTTTTTGTTTTCTTAAATGAATTATTAAATTTTCTTTTAATGAATAACTTTGAAATTTGAATATAAATATCATTGCATTACCGTAACTTAACCTTCATGTTATTGAGAACTTTTATTAAAAATAACTACGAAAGACTCTATTACACTATCCCAGCTAGCACACTTACATTGGGCCAACGTATGTAAAACCATCGCAAACGTCGGCTCTTTTTTTCCAATGCAAAATCAACGTTGATCCAATGTCATTTGGTTAATGATAGAATTATTACCGGAACTAAAAACATCTGGCAAATTTACATTGGTCCAAAGTATGTAAAAGCATCACAAAAAGTTGACTGTTTTTACGATTTAAACTGAATCTTGATTATATGTATTGTATATATATTTAAAAAAATAGAACTTAATGAAAATTTAATTCCAAATAACATTGCATACAACGTTTTGCCAATTAAAGTTCAACGTTAAATCAACGTAAAGACAATGTTGTGCCAAAATAAATTACAACGTTAGGCCAACGTTGAATAACGTAAAAAATAAAAATAAAACGTTGAATGAACGTAGAAAGTATAACCATTTTCCGACTTTAGTTGGCGACGTTGCATTTGTAACCATAATGATATAAAAACAAAGTTGGCACCCGATGTTGGGTCAACGAAACGCGCGTCACTGTATTAATGTTTTAACAACATATGTGTGCTAACTGGGATTTTTATAACTGTATTAATGTTTTAACAACATATGTGTGCTAACTTGGGATTGTTATAAGCATATCATTTAATTAATATGTTATAAGCATATTATGCTAATTAATACTTCATTATTAAAAAAAAAACTAAAAAAACGAGAACCTTATGGAGTTGAATTCTTATTAGGTAACCTTCTTAGAAGATTATTCAATATAGTTTATTTTGCTTATTTTTATATTTTTAAAAAAATGGAAAGATAATATCAAATCCTTTTTTATTTTGTCAAACAATACCAATTTTTAAAAATTTTATGCAAAAAGTTTTGAAAACTTTCTAAAAAAATGCTCCGCAACTGCATTGACCAAATATTGGCTCAGCAAAACTACGAAATTAGTGCAAGAACAGATTTTTATAGCAATACGTTACGCCGACATTGCATTAGCTGTATATTGGCCCAACATAGTATAATATTTGCAAAAAACTGAGTTGAAGAATTAAAATATTTTGTCAAAAAAAAACATTGCTTAAATGTTGGCCCAATATAGTAAAATATTTGCGAAAACAATTTGCAGAATTGAAAAATTGCACCGAAAAAAAGCTTGCAGTCTTAATAAGTGATCCAGATAGCAAGATTATATTGGCCAAATGTTGCCAATGCATGACGATACCTTAGCCCAAAGTTGAGATTCGATGTTAGCTTAATGCAGGTTTCATCATTGTTTAAGGCATTGGCTCAACATTGTACACAAAATTGGCCCAATGTTGTATATAGTATTGACCCAATATTGTATGTAACATTCCGAGACAGCAAGCTTACATTGTACCATCGTAAGTTTTAAGATCGGCAAAATTATTCCGTTGGGCCAACATTTAGCCAATGTTTTTTTTCGACGTAATATTTCAATTCTGCAAATCGGTTTTTCGCAAATACTGTATTACATAGGGCCAACAATTTAATAACGTTTTTTTGAAAAAATATTTCAATTCTCAAAATTTTTTTTTGCAAATATCGAAATATGTTGGGCCGACATTTAGTCAATGTGTAGTATTGGCTCAATACTTTGCAATTAAACTCTGACGTTAATGCTCTTTGAGCCAATAATCGGCCAATGTCGTTGCGGATCGTTTGTTTAGTATATATTTAAGATTTTGGCATAATGTTTTTAAAATACGGTAATGTTTTACATAATAAAGGAAGGTTTTGATTTTATTATTTAATTTTTTTAAATTATGAAAATATATAAAAGAGGCTATATTTATTTTTCTTTTAAGAATCTTAAAAAGTTACCTCATAAGAAGTCAATTTTATGAGGTTCTCTTACAGGAGTCAGGCCTGATTTAATATTTTCAGTTTTTTTAATAATTAAATATTAATTAACATTAAAATAATGTCCTTATAACATTAACTACAATCTAAATTATCAATGTAATAATAAAAGCAATAATCAAGTAATCAAATTTTTGTGTAAGATGTTACAATTATTTCAAATGTATGATTTATTTAATAAAGAAAAAAATTAAAATGTTTTCTTTATTAAACATCTGAAATGTCATACAGTAACAAATATAAAAAATTCTTGATTTATTTTTAATAGTTTATTTTTTAGTTCATAAAGGTATTAATAATACCTGCAAATTAAACATCACTTGTGTCACTAGATATAAAATTTTGCATATGATAACTACAAAGTCGTAGCAGTTTTTAAAAGGTGATGTCTTACATTATAAAATTGTTTCTTTTGTTTGATTTATTCTGCGTTTGATTGTGAAACCCAATCTACTAATATATTTACACAATCTACAAAAAGTGATGTTACTACACTCAGCAAAATTTCTATATTTCCATGTAGTTTTTGCAGATTTTATTCGGAACGCATATATAAAATTACCCGCAAAAGTTTTCTTAATTAGACCTATTGCAGACAAATGCATTTATGACAATTTAATGTGTTTCTAAAACAATTGAAACTAAATTTTCATGAATGTTTTTGAAATTGATATTTATACTGGCAAAATTTCCATAGTTCCATTAGTTTGTTTTGAACACTTAATAAGAGTTAATTGATGTTTGAGTAGATTTTTTTATTTGTTTGTTTTATATGAAAGTTTTATGTATTTGTAATTAAGATTTGTTATTTAATTATTACAATGCCACGCGGAAAGGTGTTAAATGAGGAAGAGAATACAAAAAATGTTGCTTACAAATATATGGGTTTGTCAAATCATCTATTTGCAAAGAAAATCAAAAAGTATCATCATGCAGTGAACAATTTTATAAACTTAGGTAAAAATTACTACAAAAATCACTTTAAGAGCAGAAATAAAAAAACAACCAAAAGGCATTCAAAAAATTCATTTTAAATCATGATTTTTATTCATTAAGTGTAAGTCATAAGATGAACCAATTGATTTAAATCAAAACAACTCTTTATTTATTCTATATTTCTTAGGCAAAGAGACATTATTCTTGGTTTCATTAGTTTTTAAAAGATTTTAATGGATATCGCTCATATTTTTTTGCGTAAAACAGTTAACAACTCTAGGCTTCTGCATTAACTATATATATAACTTAATTAATAATGAATTGGTTTATAGGTTTTTATAGAAATACAAGAATGAACTTGGCAGAAGACTACAGTTTTACTGTTAAAACAAAAAAAAAAAAAGGCAACAAAAATGATCCAAAATAAATATTAAACAGACAAAAAGTAGTGTAAATCTTGGTGTAGAACGTTCTTCAGGTTAACTTATGTAATGATAATGTTAGTAATGATTTTTTCTTAATTTCATATAATAACACAACAAATATTATTAAACCTCGGGATGTTAACTCTGTACTGTAATTTTAACGTGATCAATTAAAATTTCCCATCGGCTTTGTGAAGCTGAGAATAGAGTGAAAAATCTCTGGAGAATACCGAATAAAGTTATAGATTTTACTGAAGAACGTGCAGAGTCACTTATTAACAAATTTAAACTATGACTGCCGCAGGAAACATATAATGCTAAAGGATTAAGATTTAAAATCCTTTTTTGTACCCCATTAGTTTATCCTTTTATATTTGATCCATTATTATACCCTTGACCTCTGCAGTTAGAGATTTCAAGTTCATGTTTAGTTGACAATTCGATTAAAACTTCAATAAGTCAAGACTCGGTTAATTATTTCACCATTAACCTTCTGAGACATTAAATTTATTAACTCATTTTAAATATTTTTCCCGCAGAAATTATAAGTGCCACCTTTTATTGCAAGTGCTCAATGTTTTTGCATCTCAAAATTTTGCAAGGATCTGTATAGTCCGAAGAATTTGCCGTTTGAGGTGTAAACAGAACTGAACTCCCTCAAAAAGCCATATTATTTTCAGCTAGGTAAAGAGTGACATTCGTCAAGTAAAAAAGAACGTTTTGCCTTCGCAAACTGTCTTTTTCTATAATTTTAAGTTCTTTATTATCTATAGTTTTTCCAGTTTTTAATCTTATTTCAGTTTTCATCCACTGTTGAAAACATTTCATATGGGAGACGCAATTTCCATGAATTCTCAATGTTTCAGTTAAATGTGCCCATTTATTGAACCCATTAGAGAATAAGTTTGACTTTGAATTATTATCAAAAAATAGACAGCAAAAATAAAATACGGGGTTTTTAGAATCTGAATAAACCAACCATCTACGGCAAAAGATTTCTCCATTTGCAAGTTTTCTATAATAATAAATACTAGAAAAATGTCAACCGTTTCTATTTTCAGGGTATTTTTCCTTTTTAATTTGAAAAGGACCAAGTTTACTTAAATGGTCCACAATCTTGCTACATCGAAAAATTGGCAAATTTCCACAATCCAATAAATTACATATTTCTTGTACAAAATCATCCGATAAATCATTCGATTCTTTTGAAATAACTGGTTCATTACCTACTTGATATCCAATAAAGTTATACAATTTTTTTTAAATATTGTTGAAGGTTCTCCAACTTTCTTAGACATAGTCGTAGAGATAGTTGAAGCATCAGAGTTGAAATCTTCACGACCTTTGTCAGGTTTTTAATTATTTTAAAATTTTTGATCTTTTTTGGACTTTCTTTTTCTGTACTCATACCAAGACATCTTTTTTCTCGAATTTGAAATATTATGAGACATGAGACAGATTATTTTTTATTCGTAAGATAAAATTATTTCTATAAAAAAAAAAAAAAAAAAAAAAAAATTGAACAGAGTTCTGAAGAAACATTAATAAAATTCTAAAAGAAGATAAAACAAAACAAAAATTACTGATTTTTAAAACTGAGCCAGCTTAAAGTTTATTTAGAAAAAACATAAACCTTTGAACTTCTTTATGAAAATGTTTTAGCAACTTTTTGTAATGAATCCTATAGGGAAATAACGCAAAAATGATACTATAAAATACAATAGAAAACCATGCGTTAATTATACTTTTTAAGTAAATTTTATTAAAAAATCAAAAATTTTGTTCAAAAATCGTTCAACTTTACAAACGTGTTTTTGGTTTTGTAAAGTTCAGGCGTTAAATCTTTTATTTTTAATTTACTATTAGAAAATTAAAACATGTATCTTATAAAAGTTTCCACCCCTATTTACTTGCCGCCCTCGTGCGGCGCACGACCTCGCCCCCTCTAAAAGCTGGCCCTACGTAGAAATAAGGTTTACACAATAGAAATCTAATTTGTACGCGATAAATGTATATATAATTTAATTTTCCACGTCACCAATACATCGACGTAGTGCAATAGTTGTTGAAATTCCTTCTTTACAGGCACTACTGTCAGGGTTGGGGGTTCAATTTCTTACTCTAGATTATTTTTGTGTTTTTTAACTATTGTTGTTGTTTATTAATAGATAATTTTATTATTTATTTTTATCGTTCAAAGTTTCATATAATAAGTGCATCATTGCATACATTAATTGACTGATTTAGATGTAGTCACAGTGTAGTATACTGACTAAAATAGGGATAGGCGCTGTGGAGTGTAAATGCATTGACAGACTTAAATAGACATAGACGCATTAGTGTGTCAATTCATCGAAAGACTTAAACAGAGGCGCAGTGGAGTGTACATGCATCTGCGGAGGGTTTAGGTTTGGGCAGGTATTCTTTAAAAAATTTGTTTAACGCGCATACAAATAAGAAAAAAAAATATTTGTACGCGAGTACAGATAATGCATAACTAAATTTTATAATGCAAAAAAAAAGCTAACTTGTACCATCAAAGGAAAATGTAATTTGAAATTTTTGTTTGTCTGCAAAATTTTAAATGGGCCATCACAGCTTACTAATTTATAGGTGTAACAGTTTAATTAAAAAAAAAAAAAATTAGTTGAGTTTATGACACTAACCCTTGGCATTATTAATTTTCTGTTGATGATGATAGTGAATAATATAAAGCAGTAAGTAGTACAGAATTTTGAATGATTTAAAATGGAAACTTTTGAATGCTAAAAATTTTTTTTTATTATTATTCATTATATATCAAATATTGATTAAGTATCAATTATTAAATAATATTGAAACATCTGAAATTCAGTCAAGCAGTCTTCATTTTTATTTCGTATATTTTGATCCTGTACATCAGTTTAGGCAATTTCTATTTGTGAGTCTACAAAATAATGAATTTTAAGTAGATGATTTACTCCACGACTTTTCAATTATTTGTTGAAGACTTCATGACCAGCAGTATTCCATGGAAAACGAGGATCCAATAAGAGTGCATCGATGAAAGCACTGCACTCAAAAAAATTTGATGACGTATATTTAAAGCTTCAAGTAGTTTAGATTTGAAAATATTTTTTTCGTTAGGAATCTTTTCAAATTCTATTACCATTCTCATCCACCGCAAAAAGTAGTCTGACATGGTATAGTCTGATCATTGAAAATGCTTCGTTGCAAAAAAAATTGATTTAAATACTTTTGTTTATTCTTCAAAATATATAATCTTAGGTCGCAGTTATTTCAAATCATGCCGATCTTTTCATATATAGCAAGTTTTTCAAACATGCCTGATAATATACGTTCTACCCCATCTTGGAGCAATATCTTTGCGTGGCCTGTTAAAATTAGCAAAAATTGTATCATATTAAAACGCTCGTGTATTTTTTATGAATTTTCTTATTTCAGAAAGAGTAGCTAATTAGCAGTCTTTAGCGACTAATTAGCAAGCGTGTGCTCCACAAAATATTTTAGTACAGATAGTATCAAAATTGTTTTCTATCGCATTTAACCTCTTAGAGTTTGCGATTGTCTTTCGTTTTTTTCATTTGTATTTTTAGAATTTTCAACAACAGCTTCGCCTTGAGACGATACGCTAAATCAAACACTTATGTTGAATACAAATTTTCTTGTTTTTTTCTTTTTTGTAATAATTTCATAAACTTGATTAGCAGCTTTTAATATAAGTTCTACTACTTTTTGACTATTCCATGTCACACTAAAAACTTAAAAAGCTTTTCTAATTATTTCATTCTTCCCCATGTCATCAGCAACTGTCATTGGCAAAATTCTCATTAGAATTGACTTTATATCTCTTACTGCATCGTTAATAACGAAGTCATATTTAACCGTTTTACGTGAAACCAAAATAGCAACTTCTTCAACGTTATCATGATTTTTGTTTCGAACCCTTTTACTTCCAAAAATTCCAAGTTCTAAGGCAGTATCCTTGTGGTTTGAATGCAAATGATTTTTAAGGTAAAAAATACATTAGTGACAATATTTGATTTTTTTTTTTTTTTGCACACTTTACATTTCTATTTCTGATTTTCAAGAACCTCAAAATAATCTTTTACTCTTTCGTTTTTCATCTTACCCTATATGCAACTTAAATTGTTGTAAACAAATTCTTAGAAATAAAGTTACTTTTGTGAAAAAGTCATCCTTGTTATGAATGACGTTACCTATAATTATAGTCATACTTGTTATGAAAGACGTTATCTATAATTATAGAAAAATTAGTGTAATTGATAAAGTTTGCACAATAATATACATCCATGTAATTCTCATTATCAATTAAGAATACTTTAAAATGTAAAGTACTTATAATTGTATGTAGTTGTGAATATGACACGAATAATTAACGGTATATTCAAATATATATACACGATTAATTACGGTATATCAAACATTTCGTACGGAGTCACATAACAAAATAACAGTATTAATTCAATTTTAACTTTTAAACATTTTAAAGATTGCTGTTTGTTTCAACATGATTACAAAAAGCAGGTAGTATTTATTCAATGCTATTAAGTCAATTGTATTGACAAAAAACAACCAGCCGCCGTATTCACAACTCTCCCTTTAACTAACGGAGAATTTGAGTGTCAGTTAAGAAAAAAACTTTTAACGGCCGGTTATAAAACGAAGGAAAGTTAATGGTACTTTGATCATTCCGTTTAGACTCCGTTTATTAACTACTCCAATAATTTTTTCAGTTAAAGTTTCTCAGTTAGCGAGCTCTGTTAACTAGTTTTCGTGCTGTTTTTTTCATGGCATTTAAGCGATGCGATGCCAACAGACAATAAAGCTGTTTAATTGGGAAATCGCAGCCGTTGAATTTTTATTAATAACTGCAGCGTAAATTTAAAAATTTAATTAAAAAACGTTACAATATAAAAAAACTTTTATAATTTATGACATAGAAAATATTAAAACAACTTTTTGTCCAAAATGTCGCAAAACAAAATTATCACGAAATCGAAAGTTATTTTCAGCAACTATGTCTTCATTATTATTTTCATAATTTTCAAATGGATTGTCATCTATGTCCACAACATTTAACTTTATTGCTAAATATTGCAATACAGCACACGCAGCAATTATGGTGCAGGTTCTTTCTGGGGTCATTAGAACCTCTCAATGAGGCAAATAAAACGTCTTTTCCGCCTTCCAAACATTTGTTCAATTAAAACTCTTGTTCTTTTTAAAGATATATTATATTGACGCTGAGCTACTGTAGTTTGACTTAGATACGGCGTAAGCAACCAACGAAAACATGGATATCCGGAATCGCCGAGTAATAAACCTTTGAGAGTGCCATCTATCATTTTTTTAACCAAGATTTGATTCTTTTAACATTCTTGCGTCATGTGTGCTTCCAGGCCATTTTGCAACAATATCAATTAATTTTCCGTTATAATCACACACCACTTGGAGATTGGTTGAATGATTTGATGATTTATTGACATAAACATATTCGTGCTCGCGTGGTTTTTGTATCCAAACGTGCGTGCCGTCTATTAATACAGTCATTCTTAGAAATTCTGCCACATTATAAAAATTTACCCTGCTCTCATTTAAAACGTGTGGATCAGAGGGTACTTCATGTATTCACTAACTCTTTTTGCAAGACTCAAAGAAACTCGGCGAATAATTCTAGAAATAGCTGGTTGACTTCAAGCTGCTGTAGAATCACCAATCACAATCTGGAAAGATCCTGTTGCATAAAATCGAAGTGCGCATAATACTTGAGAGATTGGCGGAACACAAAAACTTTGATTTGACTTTGGTTGTAAACCTGTTTTCAGCAAATTTTCCAAATAGAAAATAGAAGCTCGACAAAACCTAAACCTTTGATATGAGTCAACATTATTATAAATATCAGGTGGTTGGTTCGGTGTCTAAATAACCTTTCACGTCTAAGATCTCGCCGGACTGCTATTTCTTGACGTCTTTCTTCTGCGAAAACTAAATGTATACGAACGAGTCGAAGCATTTTCATTGATTATTTTCTATTCTTACTACTTTCAGTTTTATTTATATTAGACCATATACGTGTTATTGCGACAAACAATAACCTGCGACATAGACTCGTTACAAAAAATAATTTCCTGGCAATAAGTCACAAATACCATCATAGTATTTAACACTTGTTACCCTAGGCAATATTTAAAATGTTTCACTTATCATTAAAAATAAGCCTAGACTAAAGCATAATGCACTTAATACTTTATTTTAATGACATTACAAATTTGTTACATAGTGTTTAAAAATATTTATTTTAATCATACAATTATTAGTATCCTATATATAAGTTATTAGTATATTATATACAGATTAAAAGTCAGAATTTTTTTTTAAAACAATGGCAGTATCAACTATGAAAGTTAAGAAAAAACGTGCAGCCAGTGGAAAAGTGTATGTCTCAGAAGAGAAATGGTTGGAATTTTCAAAGTTTGAAGAACATAAAGATGTTCTTTTGTCTAAAGATGAAAAGGCGGAGTTTAATAAACAAAGAAATCGTATATGGAATGAGGTAATCCTTTATATTATATATATTAAATAAAAAAAATTAGTTTAGGCAGCATTATAAATTTTGGTACTTATGTGTATTTTAGATCACCGATGCTGTAAACAGCATAGGATTTGATAAAAGAACAGTTTACCATAGTTACCAGCGTGAAAGGTTTATGGGATAAACTTCTTAAAAATGCCAAAAAAGAGATTTCATCAACAAAAAACATTCCGATGTGGGGAGGACCAGCAGTAATTTTAACAGAAATCAGCCAGAAAATATTGGACATATATAGAGAAAATTCTCCAATATTTTTTGGTTTGGAAGGAGTGGTAACCAATAGCATCGATTTTGTTTGCAATATACAGAATACTGTTAATCCAGTTGTGATTAGAGGTACAAGTTGTACAATACTACAAACTGCAATTGCATCAGAAAATAGGAAAAAAGATAACTCAGGTCAAACTAAACGATCTACTGTGCAAGATGAAGATATATTAAAAAAACGACCAAAATTTGTCTTGAAAAACAAAAAAACACATTCTAGCTCTCCACCTGCCAACTGTTGATATGGAGAGTTACTTAACTGAGGAGAAATTTAAATTTAGGGAAGAAGTGCTGAAGCTACAGGGTGAAAGAGAGTACTTTACTTCTAAAAAGGAGTTTGTGAAGTTAGAAAAAAAACCATCTTTAAAAGAAAAAATACTTTTATTAAAAGAAGATTTATTTAAAAAAAATGTTGTAGAAAGGCATTTAAAAACATAACTTTCTTGTCAATTAATGTAACACCATTTTTGTAAAACTTACTTTTTGTATATTAATATAAGCACATAAAATATAAAACCGTAAGGACTTTTAGGATAAAACCGTAAGGACTTTTAGGAGCACCTAAATACATCCAAAAAAAAAAAAATATATATAATATATAAAATAATAATATATATATATATATATATATATATATATATATATATATATATATATATATATATATATATATATATATATAAAATATATATATATATATATTATTATTAAAATAATAATATATATATATATATATTATATATATATATATATATATATA
>NC_061164.1:31805975-31815753 GCF_022113875.1 Hydra vulgaris
ATAATATTTACACTGAACTATAAAACATTAATATATATTAATGTTTTATAGTTCTATGGAAAAAATAAAACATTATTTTAAATTAGGATGATATATAATAAGAGTATTCAAAAAGCATTTATACATTTAAACAACAAATCTAATCGTTGAAATAACAAATTGTTCTTTGAATGTTTTAATATTGTTTAATGTTCATGCTTGTAATGGCAATACTCCTTCCATGTCCATGACAAGTGTATTCCAATAAGTTCCATTACGAAGTCAGAAAATGAAAAACTTCTTAAAATAATCTTTCGCCACATATAATAATCACTTCGCCTCCATCGTCTGTGTACAGATAAGGGTTTTTTAAAACTGAAAATAAATTTTACAAACTCAAAATTATATTATATATATATATGTATAAATATATATATATATATATATATATATATATATATATATATATATATATATATATATAAATATATATATATATATATATATATATATATATTTATATATATATATATATATATATATATATTTATATATGTATATATATATATATATATATATATATATATATATATATATATATATATATATACATATCAGAGCCTTAACCACAATTTTAATAATAGGGGGGCCCATATTACATATTGAGGTCCTTTTTTTTTTTTTAGGTACCCATTTTAGGGGCCCAGAGATAGAGAGAGGCTCAAACATAGCATGGGAAAAGCCCCCAATTTCAAGAATTATAGCCTATAGATATTTTAAAGGAGAATGGATAAAATATTTGTAAATTATATAAGTTTTAACCTAATAATTGTAGTTTAATAATTATTATATATATATATATATATATATATATATATATATATATATATATATATATATATATATATATATATATATATATATATATATATATATATTATATATATATATATATATATATATATATATATATGTGTGTGTGTGTGTGTGTGTGTGTGTGTGTGTGTGTGTGTGTGTGTGTGTGTGTGTGTGTGTGTGTGTGTGTGTGTGTGTGTCTGTGTCTAAGATCAAATAGAGACGACAGAGATATATTTAATCCGGTTCCGCAAAAATGTCCAAGTTTTTTTGTCACACTTTGCACACGTTTCAGAAAAAAGCAAGAAAAAAAAATATTATCTGCTCTTTGTACAACAATAAGAAAATAATTACATATTTATTTTATAATTTCACTATTAACATGCATCCACCAATGCAAGATGAGAAATCTTTTATATCCTTTGCTTTCTATCAACTTTTCTTGATATAAAAATCGCTCTTATAATTATTGTATCTAAGTCAAAAAAGTCTAGGAAATTAACAATACCATGCTTATTTATTGTTGTTTTTTTGTCTCAGGCAGAATATTTTTCATTCATATGAACAGCTCTTTAGAACAACGGTATATATTCGTTTTGCAAGTTTTAAATTGCAAAAAAATATATAACAACATTTTTATAATTTTTTTTTTCGGGGTGGGGAGTCGGGTTGACGTCAAAAAGCGTTTTCCTTTCCTAGCCTCTAATCATCGCAGTTTTTTTGATAGCATCATTATTTGACATAAGTATAAACATACAAATGTCAAACACAAAAAAAAAATCAACCCGTCACTGATTGCAATAATAAGTTTTTTATTTTAATTAGTTATGTTTATCACTTTTATTTAGTAGTAAAAATCAGTTACATTTACCTAGGAACTTTATAATTAACTTTATATAATTAAGTTATAGAAGCAATATAATTAATATTGCTATTACTATTTTCAAGAATTTAATTTTAATTTAAGAATTTAATTTTGTAAATATATTTAATAATTTACAATTACAAATGACTTTTTTTCTTAAAGGATGTAAAAAATATATCCCAAGTTTACTCTAAGCCCAAAATTTTGTTAAACCAAGTGTATTAGCTGTTGCAGGTTTAAAACTATTTTTAGGATTAAACTAAATTTTGAGGGTAAGAAAAAAGGCGAATTCTAAAAGTTAGTAAGATTTGAAACAAATCCCTGCATGTACTCCTTCACTGCCGCACATTGAATGTACTTTTGACTTTGTAGGCGTCTATGCTACTTAAATTGTTTTAAAAAAGTCCGCGTTTACTGAATGCTCAAATAGTTATTCTAAATTCGAAACGCATTATTTTTTTAAAAAAAATTCATTTTATAGAGAATCTTTTTTTTCGAAACTAATTTAATTTATCGAAGTTCTTATTTTTTTCAAAATGTTATAAGGTTTGTAAAACCTTTTTTAGTTTATTCAAAATAATTTAGCTAATCAAAATAGTTTAATTTTTTCGAAATTAATTTAACTTTTTTAAACTCATTTTTTTTTTCAAAATTTATTCAACTTTTTAACTTCTCCTAAGTTTCGAAATAAATTTAGTATTTTAAAACTATTTTTTTTCGAAATTAAAAGTAATTTTCAAAACTAAATTTTTATTTCTGAAAATATTGCAGCTATTCGATAATTTTGGAAAGTTTTTACAAAATCCGAAAAAAAAGTTTATAAATATACTTATATAAATATAATAATTGAAAATATATTATTTATTTATATAATTATATATTTTGTATGTTTAAATATTTTGTGTATTAAATATTTTATGTGCTAAATAGTAAAAATGCGAAGTTTATTTATATTTCCAATCCAGGTGCATTTATCACTAATAAATGTTTTTTATATTCGTCTTTTATTATTTTCACGTACTTTTATGTCTAATCACAAAGAATCATAGACAAATAAAAATGAAATAAAAAATTGAATTTGTTACTTTAACATAATTTGAATTAACTTGACTTGAAAAAATTTATATTTTAGTTATTTTATAGTCCATCCATATATGAATTGTTAATCATCTATCTTATCTAATCTATCATCTATCTATCTAATCATCTAGTGCATGGTTTATATTAAATTTGCTCTGTTAATGTTTGCTAATATCTTTGCATTTCATACTTTTTAGTAGCAAGAGCGTTGTTTCTTTTTGTCATAATGACAGCTTACACTATTTTGAGTTTTTCAGACACAAATTTGTTGGTTTTTCAAGCAGTAACATGTTTAATTAACTATTAATAACTTACCAGTTCATAAATTGCAATTACCAGTTTGAATTACTGCCTTACTGCCTCTTCTGTTTTAAAGTATTTTAAGGCATTATAATTGAAAAACTTTTACTTTTCTCATTATTTTCTTATCCTAAAAAATTAATGATAAGCTTTATTTATACCAAAAGCCAAAAACAGTAGTAACAAGTTGAAATTTAGTAACGAAGAAGTCGCTGACGTTCTTGACAAACATTTTGATAGTGTCTTTACAAATGATAGCACTTATTTTCTATTTATTCATAGTTTCTCTAACTATATTTTTGGAATCACTTGATGTTTGGCATCTTAAAAGTGACCTTGTAATATGTTTTAAAATTTTTCACAAACTGGTTTGAAAAGAACAATCTATATTAGCTGTAATTCACAATAGTAGTTGCACCCGGGGTCCTAATTATAAAATATGCAAACAATATTGTCACTTAGATTCATGAAAAAATAGTTTTTCTTACCGATTTGCT
Source organism: Hydra vulgaris (assembly GCF_022113875.1). Classification (NCBI taxonomy): domain Eukaryota; kingdom Metazoa; phylum Cnidaria; class Hydrozoa; order Anthoathecata; family Hydridae; genus Hydra; species Hydra vulgaris. The sequence continues at coordinate 31,809,552 of NC_061164.1, forward strand.
GACATGGAATAATATGAAACCAGAAGCTGTGCTTACAAATAATGTTTCAACCTTTAGAAATAAAGTCTCTTTTGACTTCAATAAATGTTTATTTTAAAAGAACCAACTAGTTGTTTTTTTATAATTTTGTAATTGTTTTTGTGGTGGTATATTTTAAACTTGTTTATGGGCACGCTGTCAATGTCCATCATTGTATGAGAACATGTATGCTCTAAAAATTATTAATCTAACAGTAAAGATGTGAGATCCTGGTAAAAAAATATAAATTTTTATAGTCTAAGGATAATTGAAAAAAAAAACTTTAAAAATTTATAAATATTCAAAAAAAAAAAAAAATTCTGACTACTCATTAATATCTTTATCAGACCACTATACAATTATATAAACATATTCAATCTTAAAACTTTTGGATACTCAGGTAATCTTCAAACTCCAAAAGAATTCCTTCTTTCATCTCAATTAAATGCACTGGTCCTGGATATACCAAAATGTCTTGAATACGTGAACCATTTATATGTATTAACCAATTGAAAAAAAAATTATTTTCATATTATCCAAAATTTTATGTTCAATCAAACTATTTAAAGCATGCAATAAACTGTGATCTATAAGATTTTTTTTATTTAAGTGTGTTAGAAAAACTTTTTTGTAATAACAATAATCAAGTCAGCAAAAAAATGAGACGGTCAGAATCCGAAATCATCATCATAGAGTAAATTGCTAAAATCAAAAAAAGATATTAGTTTGTTAATTTGAGGACCTTGCTAATGAAAAACAGTAAAAAGACTGATTAGTTATTAATTAGAGGGGTTAGAGCATAAGATTTAAACAAAATTTAATCACAGATGCCATTTTCTAGCAGGCAGTAAAGAAAAGTTTAATTAAGCATTTGTTATATTATTTAAAGAGTATTGAAGAGAATTCAGCAAAGTCCTTATGTAAAACTTTAACAAAAATTTTGTCAGAATTGCAAACTTTGAATGAGTTTAGTGGAAAAATAACTTTGGGGTGTCTAATAGCGGATAAAACGACATCTCTTGGATGACAGAAAAAATGCAATTTCTTTCTTGGAAGTAGTTTTGCCTTAATCTTTGAAGATGTAATAAGGTCAGATCCATATATAAGAGATGGAATGTAAGACTGATAGCAAAACCATCCATACAAAACATGGTATTGTTAATACCCTAATGTTTATTAACGGCTTATAGGATAATTTTTCTGAGAGTCACCAAGGAGTTCAGGAAACTTTACTACCAGTCAACTTCAGAAATTTTAAACAGAGCTGTACCCTTATTAGGAGATACTAAAAAGAGTTGCTTAGCCATTATAAAAAAGTATGTAAAGAAAAACTAAGAGTAAACCATGCTATAGGTGTATATCTTTTACTTGCCTATTAGAAGACAAAAACCGGGTGAGGCTCTCTTCCTTAAGTCTTCTATGCACTTCTAAAGTTTTTGTATAAGAGGTCTTCTTCAAAACTGTAAGCAAATGCTGCTAAAATTTACTTGTACTACTAAATGAATTTTTTTGAAGCAATATATCTATCATTTACTACAAGAGCCCTATAGTTATTTTAATGTAGACTTAACTTCTACTAGTCTTTGCTTTAAAAGCAGTTCCTATAAGACAATAAATGTCTTATAGGAACTGCATATGTCTATATAGTATATTTTATTTATTTATTTGAATTTTCAAGCTACATTATTATATCCAAAGATATTGTTGGCTTAGCATAGGAATAGCCACAAATAGCCATTAAGACCAATACAAAGTAGCGTCCTTTATTGACTAATATTTTTGCGTACCAAAGTACTACTTAAGCGCTGAGATGGCGGTGGCAGAATTTAAACCCCTATCGTACAACAGCTCATGTTTTAACTTTTTGTTTAACGCTCTAACCAACTGAGCTATCAAGCCACATACTGCATTAAATTAGATGTTATCTGTTGCAGGGTATTTGTGAGGATCCTTAACTGATATAATACTTAGTTAGGTTAAGAGCATTTACATAAAGTATAAATTTTTATAAATATAATGAGCTTTAAATATAGATGCATACTATAGATCTTATTTAATGAAAATATAAAAATATTATAAACTACTGATTTCAGGTTCGTTTAAAAAATCAATCAAAGCAACGAATAGACAATGGAAATGTAAGTTTTTTTCTCAACTTTGGATCTGCTAAGGCACGGAAATCTATAGAAAGTATTACTATTAAAGTAAAACGTAAGCACTGCGAACAGCCTAAAGATGTAATTATCAAACATAGTCGGCAATATCCGGATAAACCAAACCAGGTAAAAACTCTTTTTATTTTTTAATTTTTTTAGTCAAAATAAAGTTAAAATATTTTGTTGATACTATTAACATCAATTTATTCTTAACATAACTTTTTGTTTGGGCTAAGATTCGTATTAAATGAATCAAAGTATACAAAAGCATACTTATAACACCAAAGTACAACTTTAAACAATCTACTTATTATTATTTTAACTATTATAATTACATAAATAATCTTCAACTTTTAAAAAAATAAATAATCTGAAAAAAAGAAAAACAATCTTTGCAAACAATGCAATATTTAGAAATTAGTAAATTAAATATTTGATCCACAGATTTATGTAGAAATAAAAAATTCCAGTCAATTAACGCAATCGTTCGATAATGACTCCTAATTATCTTTATTGTTAATAAATGATCGAGATTCACTTTCGGAAAACAGTTCTGAAACTAAGCATCTCCAAGTAATACTAAAATGACTTTTAGTGTTATTACCAAGTATAGCATTAGGAGACAGGTTTAAGTTACTGTTGTCGGCAAATAACAATTCCAACATTATTTGAGGAGCCATAGTTAGTCTAAAGAGTAGGAAGTGTGTTATGTTGTGTAAACATGCTGTTTTGGTAAATATTCCAGAGATTATAATCAGTAAGATAAAAGTTAATAATAATAAAGCACTTTATATTTGAGAGGTAAATTATTAAAGCACTTTATATTTGAGAGGTATAAATTATAAATCATTAAAGCACTTTATCATTAAAGCACTTTATATATGAGAGGTATAAATTATAATCAATCAAACAGTCATCGTAGGGTTTCCTTATTAATCTATGAGCAAATTCGATTCAGTGACTTCTTTTATAAAATTAGCATCGTTTGGTCTAAAAATACACCCGATAAGTATATGCTTATTGTAAACCTTTACAAATTTGCATAGAATTGATTAATTTCATGTGAGTTAAATGCCTCAGTAATGTAGATAGCTACACCGCCACCTCAACATTTATCTTTATGTTATACTTATTAATATTTAATGCCGAGTCTTTTCGAAACAATCCTTCAAAGACAGCAATAGCATGACAATCAAACGTGTTGAATTTTGCAATTAAATTTGCCATTTTATTATCAAGCAATGTTCTATTCATTTTTTTATATTTTAATTTTTTCAAAAAATAACGGAGGATTTTTAAGTTTGACGACTACGCTACTTGGTATACATTTTTGTAATTATCTGAATTTTTAAGTTTTTTTGCCGCTGTTAGTAATGGGTTTCTTTCGGAAACATCTGATAGTTTGACGATAAGTAATCCTGGTTTATTGGATATAAAATGTTTTATTATGTTTGACAAATTTTTATTTGTCAAACATATTAAATTTTTTTTTTTTTTGCCGTTTCATATATTTACAATATAGACATATTACATTTATAAAAATTGGCCGGAGCAAGAAGAAGACAATGACTGTCTTATCACCGAGCCCCGTTTACAAATTGTCCGTGTTTATAAACAAATATAAATAAAATATACAAAAAAACGTTAAAGAGTACATAACTTTTGTCAAATAATAAAGTGACATTTATATTAAAATTTAAAAGTAAAGAAAGTTTTGTATACTAATACAAATATATTTGACACATATAACAAAATATATTTAATGATAATGGGAGCGTTTGTTTCTATTTTAAAATTTCCTTTTAAAAAAATACTTAAAGTTTTTTGAATTAAAATCTAATTGAAGTAAGATTCTTTTAGAAACTGCTTTAAATTTTTCTAAAGAGTAGTGTTCTTTATTAAAGTTTTTAATAAAATTTTTCCATAAAAAAGGTCCTCGATATTTAATTTGATAAGAACTTATTTTTAAATTTATTCTCGGAACATTAAAGTTATCCTCTGAAAACTTTGTTGGATACTTATGAGATATTCCATGTTTCATTTTAAACATGAAAAGTAATGTTTGGTAAATGTTTAGTTTATAAATGTTTAAGGCCTTGAGACGATTTAATAATGGTTTGCAATAAACAGTTCTGTTTGCCCCAATACAATCCTACAAGCATGCTTTTGGTTACTATAAAGTTTTTTGACTTTTCCGTAATTCGTACTTCCCCATGCAATGTTGGAGTAAGAAAGATGGCTGTGAATAAATTTTCATTATTTTGAGAGATTTTGCGTTTAAAAATGGTTTTGTTTTATAAAGTACGGAAATATTATAAGAGATTTTACTTTCAATAGATTGGATGTGAAACTTCCATGACAAATTTTCATCAAGAATTACGCCTAAAAAATTAGCAGTAGATTCCCTTTTTACATCTGTTTTACTGAATAAAAGATTTGGCAGTTTAAGTGGAATTTTATCAACTCTATTTGGTTTGTGGAACAGGATGAATTTAGTTTTATCTACATTTAGTGAAAGGCGGTTACTTATAAACCATTAATTTACTTTAGATAATTCTTCATTAAAAATTTTAAAGAGAATTTTTATATCTCTGTGTGAATAAAACAGATTGGAATTGTCAGCAAACAATATAAGATATAATTAAAAAACAATGTTATGTTAAACAATGTTTATGTTAATCTCCAACTAAGTATACATGTTTCCGATTTTTACTGGTTTGGGTTAGAAAATTTTTAATGTGAGCTTTAAAATTTTTTAAGTTTCCAGCTGGTTGTCTATAAATAGAGTTTACGAAAATTTTTTTATCCTTTTTATTTATTATTTCAATGCATAACGACTCATAATCTGTTTCATTCACGCAAAGATCATTACGGTGAATAAAATCTAATGAGTTGTGAATAAAATTACTCACCCCACCACCAGCATGTTTATGGTCAACAGCATGTTATGGTCAACCAGTATCTTATGGTCAACTTACTTATCTGTATCTAATGACTTTTCTTTTTTTGGGATTTTAGATGGGCTTATCTATTTTTATTGTTTTTTTTTTTTTGTTAAGGTGCTTTAATACTATGTTCACACTAGCAATATTTGGTGGAACATTGTTCCGGAACAAATGTTCCTGGAACAAAATATTCTACAAAATGTTCCTTGTAGCTTTCACCTGTAAATTTGGCTGGACGGTACATAAAAGAAAAATCGCTTAAACAAACAGTATGTAAATCTCGAATAAAATTTAGTGACAAACAATTTTGCATATACACATTTTTATATAAATTAATTTTAATATTTATTAATCTAGGAGAGGTAAAACTAAATGCAAATAACGCTGCGGGTCCACCTAGATCAGGTTTAGACAATAGAAACCCAACCCAAAATTCCGTCCATACAAAAGGTGACGTTGGAGTTTTTTTATCCTGTTTCTTATAAAGCTAGGCTTTTATGGATAGGTCATATGTTCTTTTGTCGCTTTTGATGACGCAGAAAAACAGTTTGTTAGTGGTATAGTACTAAATAAACATATTATACATTATTAACCTTACCACATTCATTAAAAACGATTTTCATTTTGTATTCATATATATTTAATAATTATTTATTTAGACACATTTGATAATCTTAAGTAAAGTAAATTTACTTTAAAACTAATCAATACATATACATTTACTTTAAAACTAATATAAATTTACTTTAAAACTAATCAATATATTACAGATAAAGCTTTAAATAATAAAAAACATTACTACCTTATTTGTCTCTTTCATAAAGGAATTTAGCAATTAAGTCGACATTTTTCCTGGTCCATTGTTCCCAGCAGTAGAAACTGTATTCGGTTGAGCCAGACTGTCATTATGATGATGTGTAAATTATTCTATTACAATAATGTCCTCATAATATTCACAAATGTTATGAAGAGTGACGCAAGCATTAACAATTCTTGTAGAAAAGGTAATATCGCATTCCATACGTTTGCAAATGACACGGAATCGAGCTTTAACGAGTCCAAAAGCATTCTCAACTTCTCTTC
>NC_061164.1:31821752-31871752 GCF_022113875.1 Hydra vulgaris
AACCACTGTAAAACTTTTTTAGAATAATGAGAAATAGCAAAATCTGGCAAAAAGAGATATCAGTATTTTTTTTTTTCATAAATAGCAAAAGCCTTTTTTAAAGGCATTATTTTATGTAGAGATCGGCAGTCAAGGTCTTCTTAGTAACAAAACATAAGGACTGCATACGACAGCTACGAATTGCTTGGCGCACAAGAAACTTAGATGCAAATTTTTCTCATCAAATATGTTTAAATTGATCTGTTTAAAATCATCAAAAGGTTTATCTTTGTTTTTATAGTAAAATTGTTAACCATGAAGTTGTGAATAATTCGCCTTGCTATATGTTTCGTCATTTTCTATTATGCGCATACTATTATCCGCCATTATTTTAACCAACTTCTTTGCGCGTTGAATTCCTTTAATTTCACCATTTAAGCTTCTTTTAGGTGTATTTTTCTAATAAAATGATTTAATACAAGCATTTTTGGGGCTGTCCATTAATTTTGTCAACAAAATAGGGAGGGGGGGAGGTTCTGGAAATTTTTGACATTTTTTGAAAAGGTGGAGGGGGAAGTCAAGAAGTGTTGACGTCAACAACCTTTTTTTATAAATATATTTAGCTACTTAAAATAAGGAAAATTAGGCAGTGTTTGTAGTCTTGTGTTAACTACACTACGACTTTTTAAAAACCGTACTGCGCTTTAAAAATGCCCCATAAACAGAGAATTAAATAAGCACGGACGTTGTTTATTCGTAATGCTATTATTTTTTCAAAGATTTTGTTTGTTGGTCTGCAGTGAAAACAAATAAAGATTTATGTAAACACATAGTCTATATTATATTATAATAATATTAAAAATACCAGGGGTCGCTAACCTGCTACTAACAAGCCAAATTTGGCTAGCCAAATTGAATAAGACTGCTTATTCAATTTTAAGATGCGGCACAAATATGATTATAAGTTTCCATCTTAAAAGATTGCCGACCCCTGGTTTATACAAATTTTTAAATGTTAGAAATAAATTAAAAATATAAACTTGTAAAAGAAGATCTTAAAGATCTCGTCAAAAATTATAACAAATACGATTTCTTTGTCAGAATAACAATTTCTGAAAACATCAAACGTAACGTTCGGAAAGTTTCAAAGCCCACTTATGGTTCCTAACCTTAAATACAATGTTTTCCTTAAATCAGAACTCCTCCAACTTGTGTATTTATTGGTCTTTACGACTAAAAATTTTTAAAACCTAGAAGATGGAAAACCTAATAATTTGAAAGCTTAAAAGAAATCCAAGTTTCAATTAAATAAATTATATTAAAAAGATTTTTAAATTTCTTTTAAAAAGGTTTTTTTTTTCGATAAAAACATCAAGTTTTTATTAACAGTAAACATGTTAGTTTTTCAAAACCGTAATTAGGACTTTTTAATGAGGAAACTAAAAATAAAATAAAGTTTTGATATAAGTAAAGAAAAACAACTTCAAACCAATTAAATTATTAAAATTTAGCATATCAACTAAAAAACTATCATGTTTACGAATAATGTTAATAGAAAATTGGGAAAAAAATTTTCTTTGTAAACTGAAAGTTGTACCTGAAAAAAAATAAAAACTACCCATTTCATTTATATGGGTAGTTTTTATTTCATTTTTCATATACAACTTTTATATAAAATTTGTTTTCTTTCAAGGGTACCTGCCCATTTGTTTGACGGGTACCCGGGCAAGCATTTTTACGAATTTCAACAGACTGATCTAGGACTTGTTTGATAACTTGTTAATACATAATAAGATGTATAATAATTAAATGTTTTTAAATAAGTCTTGGCCTAATTGTTTGTTTTTAGGTTTACAATGGATAAACCAAACTTTCACAAGTTGTTATTTGAAGCATATATAAAGGCATTTCCCAACAAGCGTAAGCAAGACTGTCAAAGAGTCTCTGAAATTTGGAATAAATTAAAAAAAGAAGACAATTTTCCAAAAAAAAATAGATTTGTTGTTAAATAGTTATTCCGCCTTAGCACAAAAAAATAAGGCAACATTATTGACGTTCTGGGCAGGTCACTCCATAAAGAGGGTGAATGTCCTTTTTAAAAAAAGCAGCCACAAATGTTAAAATGTTACAAGTTGTGAAACAACAAACACAAAGCATTCAACAAGACCACATAAAAAATCAATTTTGAAGCTGGTCCATCCTGGACTACTTGTGATGAAAAATCTGTAAAATACAAAGCAAAAGCACAAGATGAATTACAGAGTCAGATAAGCATCTTTAAGAGCGATTTGATTGGGTTGTATAAACGAAAAGAATGCGATGTTTTATGCTTATATCAGGAAAAGGAGCTAAAAGAAAAGAAATTTAAAGTTGATAAGCTTGAAAAAAAAACTCAAAAAGAAAGAAATATGAACTAGAAAAGCAAAAGATGTTTTGAAAAAAGAAAATAGAAATTTTAGCGGAAATTTGTGCTAAAAATCCTGACATCAGCAGTAAATTAAAGATCCGACAGACAGCTGGTCGACCAACAATAGAAGAAGATCAGCCGCTACTTTTAAAAACTATCGTTGACATAGCATTGTATGGATCTGCTGCTCATGACAAAAGAAGAAGTGATATTTATCAAAGTGTTAGAAATCTCGATGAACTGACAGAACAATTAAAGATTCAAGGTTTTCGAATAAGTAGAAATGTTGTATATACTCGGCTCTTGCCAAAACAAAGTTTATCATTGGAAGGCAAATGCTATGTAACAACTGTACCAGTGAAGTTGATTCGATCACAAAATAATTTACACTCAAAACACAACGATGGTCGATTTTGTACCGCCACTTTGAATCATCTAGAGGAATTGGCTTCTTTTTTGGGACCTTAAGAAGTATGCTTCGTCAGTCAAGATGACAAAGCTAAAGTCTCCATAGGATTAACAGCAGCTAACAAGCAGGTTCAAGCTTTCGATGCACGTCGAATAGCGCGTTACATTATTTGATCACGATTGGGTAGTTGCATCTAGACACAAACTCATACAAACTGTTTATGTTGGCATTGAAATCCAAAAAGACGGTTTAGGTAAACCGGAAGCTGTAACATGTTCAGGCCCAACTTACATAGCCATTAGATCAGGCAAGCATTAAATATCATCAGCTTATAGCCATGGGGATATGAACAGGTACTTGAATTGGAGCAGCAGAGTATATTGTGCGTGAAAAGTCTGAGCTTAAAGTTAAAAATTTAATAATCAAAGATCGGAATTTGTTCCTAAACCATGTAAGAACAAGTCAGCATTTTCCACAAATTATTAAATGCTGTGATTTAACTTGTTGCCAACCGATTAGAGGCTCGTATTTGAAATTGTTGCTGATAGGTTTATTTCTCCACCAATTCCATTCTGTCAAACTAATGAGTGTCTTAAAGCACCAGATGTATCTAATATAAAATCACATAGATTTCCATCTGTTTTCTGTAATGAGTCTATAAAAGTTAAAAATATACTAACTCAATTGAAAAAATTTTCAAAATTCTTCCACATGATATATATTATCTATTTATTCAGTTGTCGTTGTTTGAACGGATCTGTAAAATCTGTCATGTTTATGTTGCTTCGCTAACCTTATTAAAGAAGCATGTTCAACATCACCACTAATGTGTTTCTAGGTCCAGTCAAATACTACATGCACCCCAACAACAAAGAATTCGTCCAATGCGAGTGGATTCCAAAAGGCAGAGAGAGCTCGTGACAATTATTGCTCATGGAAAAATACTAAGCGTAAAATGGCTAGATGAAGAAAATGTTGACTTGTGTGGTATTTCTATTCCACAAGAAGTTATTCAATCAGAGCCTATGCCAATAATAACAATTGAAAAACATTTGGCATCTCCATGGGAAGATGTAGAGGCTGCGATGTAAGACTTGGATTTATTTGTAAAAATATGTTAATGAATTAAGGAAGTATTTTTTGTTGTAGTTGTAAACTACTACTATTTAATATATTTTTGTTTTCTTTTTCTTTTCTTTTTTATTTTTTTTTCAAAAGGAGGTGGGGGAGGGGGGGGATTTAAATGTTGACGTAATTTTATAGGGGGGTTTCTGAAAGTTTGACAAGTTGTGGACCAGGGGGAGGGGAGGAGGTAAAAGTTGCCGAAATATTGTTGACGTAATTATTGGACAGCTCCTTTAAGTAATTTTTTGATATAAGAATGCAAAGTCTTGAATTTTCTCGCTAGATCTCACTGGTTCAGATTTCTTGCCATTGAATTTAGATTTACGGAAAATTTTCTTTCTTCCACTTCCAGGTTTTCTTTCAAAGCTCTGAGTAATATTGAACTTATTTATAATATCTATGATTGTAGATATTCGAACATTTGTACGTTTAGCAATTAAGAGATATAAATTTGATGGATTTTATAATATCTATGATTGTAGATATTCGAACATTTGTACGTTTAGCAATTAAGAGATATAAATTTGATGGATTTTATAATATCTATGATTGTAGATATTCGAACATTTGTACGTTTAGCAATTAAGAGATATAAATTTGATGGATTTTTGCAAAAAAACTCCACAACTTTTTTGCGCACCTCAAATTTTTCCGAAACATTTTGAAAATTATGCATTAGTAAACAAAAGTTTATCAACACTATAAAAGATAAGGCAGTGATGTTTAATTAAAAAGATAAAAGAAATAAAAAGCATTTGTGGTTTTAGAGAAATCTCAATATAAAGTTGACCGAATTTTTCCGTGTCCACCAAATATTTTTTTTTATCATTTGCAATATATTGATCATTTTTATAGTTCTATTTTATTTCAACTTAAATCCAAATTTATTTATTCTATTTTGTCATATAAATTAATATTATTGATTTAATACAAGGGATTTATGTTGATAAAAATTCAACATACTTTTCAATATCTGCCAATTAATTTAAATAACAACTTGGTAAACTGTAATTTTGTCTGATATTAGTTTTAGACCATGATTCAACATATTGGAAGCATGCTTGTTGAAAACTGAACTTTTTTTTGTAAATTTGTCTCTAAGGCCGGAATTGGATTCTTCTAAATTTGATAATATTTTTTTTTAGTTAATAAATGAATAAAACTTGAAATCGTGATTTATATTTAAGGATAAGTCATCTTTTAAATTAAAACTTCTGCCGCAGATATAATATTGCTTTTTATCTTTTGAACTGTTTGGTGAAAAAAAGATTAATTTTGTACAGAATGCAGAAATTTCTTTGATAATTAATTTTTAAACAAAGATTTCAGGAAAAAAAATAAATGAACAGAGCAGTGGCGGATTTAGTATAAGGCGTGGGGGGGAAGGCAAGGTGCCCCACACGCCCCCCTAGAACGGTCTAACGGCGCTCACTAAAACAATCAAAAAAATAAAATAAATTATAAGATCAAATAACCAATAAAAAACAAAATGAAAAAGAATAAATATAAGTACAAAAGTAAAAATTACAAGTAAGAGAGAGAAAATAGTTTAAAAAAGAGGGGAAAAAAAAAAGTCTAAGATCAAAACATTAAAAGCTATTAAGACGCTTTAATAAAAAAGAACAAATGAATCGTCAAACCGTTAGCTGCGTTAAATTAATCAATCTACCGTGCTAAAATTTCTTTTTAAAACGATTTTTACTTGAATTTAATTGTTTTGATTTTAAGTTTTTGTTTTTGACCACTAATTTTTTTTCATGATTTCTGATTGTCTTTGTATTGGAAAACAATATCTGTTGTCAGCTTTACTATTCTCGTAATTGTATTGTTGCCGTTTTTAACAAGTTTTTAAAATTTTTATAATTATTTGGTTTTTAACCATTATTAATTATTTATTGTTATTAATTATATGTTAAAAATTAGTTAGGTGTTTGCTTAAGATAATCATTACTATTTGTAAGAGTTGTTAAAATGTTTTTTACATAGTATATATAAGAGATCGATTGTATTAAATCGGAAGAACAGTTTAGCAAGAGTCGTAAATATTTGTAATAGTCGTAAATCTTTGCTATAATATTGTTATGTTAACTACTATGGATGATATCGATCACGAACCAAATAATGAAAAAAAAAAAAAAGAAAGTTAGGTTGAGCAGCTACCCTTAAGTTAGCTAAGAAGGTTCGTTTGAACATGGATGCAAGCAAGTGTCACAAACTAACATCATATTTAACCAAACTGTCGGATACTCAGTCAATTACAACTTCTTTTGTAAATACGCTTGTGTCTGAAGGACCTTTCTGAAAGTGTCCATACAGAAAGTCGTGAAACTGATACGTCTGCCAAAAGATTTCAACACTACTTTGAGCAGACAAACGATAATGGTATCAGGTCTACTAGTTCTAAAAAAAAAATTTTTGATGAAAAAGAAATTACCCCACATATCCCGGTACTAGTTACAACTGTTCAAGAACCACTTCTTCCTCAATCAGATTTCCCTTCAGATCCTGGACTATATAATAATATGAGTTTGAGTGCAAAACTGATATGTGAAGCAGGACCATGTCAGCCAGGTCTACAAAAATCTTTCCAATTTCCAACTGATGAAGCCGGCCGTAAGTTTCAAATATCTTGGTATACAAAAACTATTGAAACGGGAAACATAAAAAAGGAAAGAAATTGGCTTGTATTTTCACCCAGCAATCAAAATATGTACTGCCACGCTTGCTGTTTATTTGCTGATTTTAAAGCTGAAAATTATTGCAAAGAATGGTCTGATACCTCTGTAGGAGTTTATAAGTGGAAAAAAGGCATGGAAAAAGTTGTTAAACACGAAACTTCTCACCATCATCAAAATGAAATTCGCCAATATTTGCTTACTAAATATCGTATTTCAATTGATAAAACTGTTATTTCTGGTTAATTTAGCCAAGAATGTCACCAAGTAGAAAAGAATATAGAACTTTTGAAACGAATGATAGACGTAACGTTGTTCTTAGCGAAGCAAGGTTTATCATTTAGAGGACACAGAGAACATCAACATTGCAAAATGGGTAGTAAAGGTACAGCTAACAACGCTGGCAATTTTCTTGAACTGTTAACTCTATTATCCAAATATGATCTTACTTTGGACAATCATCTTAGGTATGAAAAGAGAAATCAACTGTATTTAAGTCTTGATGTACAAAATGATTTAATTCAATTGCTTGCTTCTAAAATTTTATCCACAATCAACAATGAAGTTAAATTAGCTTAGTTTTTTTCGCTAATTATTTATTCAACTATTGATATTTTCAAAATTGATCAGATGTCAGTTTTGTTCCGAATGGTTTTAAAATCAGGTAATGTTGTGGAAAGATTCATAGGCTTCTATACTTTAGAAAACAGCAACGCTGAAGCATTTGCTGAGTTAATTTTATCTGAGCTTGAAAAACGAATCATTGATATTAGACTCTGTAGAGGACAAGCATATGATGGTGCTTCTGTAATGTCTGGAATTAAAAGTAGTCTTCAAACTCGGATAAAAGCGCTTTCACCAAATGCCATCTATGTTTATTGTTGTTTTCATGTTTTAAATTTAGTGACCATCAAAGCAATGTCTGTAAACAGCGATGTCCAGTTGTTTTTTGGCACAGCTGAAAAATTGTATACGTACCTTACGTCTAGTTTACCACGACTTCATATTCTCCAAGAGCACCAGAAACGGCTATATGAATCAACAGTAGACACTCTGAAACGACTTTCTGATACGAGATGGGCAAGTAGGAAGCATGCAGTTGATGCTGTTGTTGAATCTTTTTCTGCTACTCTAGAAGATATAAATCTAAGACAATCTAAAAAACATACAGGAAATGTTAGAGCAGAAGCTACTGGACTATCAGTTTTAATAAAAAAACATTCATTTGTTTTTCTAATGTTGTTTCTGCAAAAGTTGTTAAATAATCTTTTTGTGTTATCTAACTATTTGCAACGAAAGGAAATAGACGTTTTATTTGAAAAACATTTGATTGATGTTACAAAAAAAAAGGTTGTCGATATGAGAAACGATGCAGCTTTTAAAGTTCTACATTTAGCAGTCAAATCATTTATTAGTGAAAAATGTGCCGAACTAGATATAGAAACTGAATTTAAAGAAAAGCGAGTAGTCAAAAAAAAAAAACGCATGACAGGAGAACTGTGGAGAGATGAAAGAATAGATGATCCAACTGTACGTTTTAAATGTGAAACCTACTTCAATGTTTTAGATACAATTATAACCCAAATAGATGAACGATTTTATGACTTTAGTAAAACAGTTACACATTTTGACTGCCTTGACCCGTCAAAGTTATCTGAGGAAAATATAAATTCATTTAAAAACATATGTCAAATTTATTGTAACGACGTAAACAGAAGACGTAAAGAGAAGCAATCGCAGAGTATGAAACTTTCAAATTTGTATGGATCGATATCCCAATCTCTGACAACTGACCTACAAATGAAAGACGTACTTCAATTATTGATTGAGAAACAGATGGCATTCAGCCTCCCTAACTTGTCTATTCTTTACAAAATCTACTTGACTTTTCCTGTTACAACTGCTAATGCTGAAAGAAGATTCAGTAAACTAAAGATTGTATAAAATTATTTCAGATCAACAATGACAAACGAACGTCTTTCTGGATTAGCATTAATTTCTATTGAACGAAAGCTTGCTGAAACCATTGACTTTAACTTCTCGATTAACCGTTTTGTTTTAACGAAATCTCTCAAAAAAAATTGTGTTAACTATATAAAACGGGAACTTCTTTTTCTAGATGTTAACTTTTTCAATATGTCTATTAAATATATTTTTAAATGACTGAACTATTTCAGTAATATCAAATGTTTCTTATTTTCTAAACAATAATTATTAACTAAAATTAACGTAGGAAACTCAGAAAAAATTAGGTTATTTAGTGTCTTACATGTATGTAATATGTATAATAAAAGACACGTACAATCACTTATAAAGTGTTTTAGTCATAAGTGCGATCCTCAGGAAAATAATTTCTGGTGTTTAAAGTACTAAACCAAACCCCGGTCGACCCTTTTCATTGACCTGCCCCCCTCTCCCCTTCCCCCTCCCCCCTCCTTCCCCGCGACACTAAACCTCAATCCGCCACTGGAACAAAGGGATTCAAATAATTTTCAAACCACTCTTAAAATAAGGCGTTTCGAAGAATCTAGAAGTTTTTTGTATTCAACATTTGCTTATTTGGAAAATTGATTAAAAACAACCACACAAACAGTAAAAGGACTAAAATACGGATAAACTGTTATTATTTTAACTTCTACATTAATTTGCAATGCCTATAATGCGGTGTTTATTGCACTTGACAAAATATTTGCATTACAAACGTTTTTTTTTTTTTGTAGTATGTCTTGTAGCTTTAGATGGGCACTATTAACTCTTTTCCGTCTTTGCTCACCAAAATTTGTTTTTGTATTATCAGCTGTTAGTGCAACGAATGTAGATTTCAAGTTATTTTCATTAATCACCCTGTATAGGTGTTGTGACAAAATGTCCGCAGTTTTAACGATAACAGATTTTAAATTTAATTTTTTTAGAATAAAGCGACTATATTCCAGCAGTACCTTCATTAAATTGTTTTTTAAAACATAATAACAAAAAAGTCTATATGAAAACTATACATTTCTAGAATGATGAATCTTTCAGCATTTAGGATATAAATAATGCAGTTTTCATGAATGATAAGAAAATGTATACGAATTAAACCAAAATACAGTCACTATGACCAAATTTCAGTTAGGCGTGTGCGCAATGAACCTTATTACAACCAATATAAAGATCAAGCCTTTTAACAATAATTTTGTGGGATGGCATTTAAAATATTTAAAGATTAGTTGTATTACTAAAACATGAACCAGTAGTTTTCTTAACCCTACAAATTAGCCGGTTGACTGATAAATAATTAGTGAAACAGTATAAAATTTTTTTTTTTAAAGTTTGTTTTGGTTAAAGTTAAAATAAATACGTTCTTATACATCAATTAAAAAATTACTGCTCAACTTAATATAAGGCATTTATCAAAAATAAATTTGCTTAAACTAATTAAGGGTGCCTAAACTTGTAAAAAAATGTTTTCAGAATATTAGTTGCACCATCTTGTCTACGACCAAGAAAAAATAGGTGTATAAATGTTGGTAATAAATAAAAGAATAATTTTTTTAAAATTCAAATAAAAACCAAAAATGCAAAACTAAATTTAACATTTTAAATTAGTTATCCTGATTTACACATAATAACTTATTATGTGTATATCTAGGATAATTAATATAAATATAATAATCAATACTACTGTTTTGAATGTTTTACATAGAATATAATGTTCACTTTGAAAAAAAAAAATATTTCAGAGAACTCTATAAAAGACTTTTTGAAACACTTAGAACAAAAATATTTTTACTAGTACTTAAAGTTAAGCAAAAACCAGTCGTAACATCATAATCAAGTTAGACATTGTTTTTCTATACTTTTATTGCCTCATTTTTATAGCAACAGTTTTTTGTAGGGTTATCCTTTAGCAAAACTTTTGTTTCCTTTATTTTTTAGTTTTGCATTCTTTTCAGTATATGCATTTTATATTTCCTTTTCATTTTGAGCTTTTTTTTTGTATTTTCTTTAATTATGGCTTATATGCTTCTTTAGAAGTAAGCACAAGAAACTTGTCTGCATTCATAGCTTTTTTGCTCTTGCAAAATTTGCATCGAAATTTAAACAAACTAGTAAATGCAGCTTTAATATTTGCAGCTTTTAATTTTTTCCATCTGACAAACAAATTCGATCAATTTAGTAGGCAGAACTGAAAATGTTCCATCTTTTGATTTTCAATGCGACTTTCCATCATACTTGGTCCTTTAAGTAATAACTGCTATGTTCTGGAAGTTCTACAACGGTTATTGGTTCAGCTACATAGTCATGATAATTTGCTATAACAGATCTTGGGTTGATAACTAGAAATGATCCCAAATCGATGTCTGGTAAAAGCATTATTTTGTTGTCTGTTGTTTGATTAATCTGCTCGACAGTTGTTGTATTATCAATTGTTTTAATTTGATCAAAGAGATTAGTCACTAACTTATCTTCAAAATACACATAGTTTTGCAAGTAAGCTTTAGACGGAATAATCAAAGGATTATATAGAAAGATTCCATATAATTTAAAGCTAGATTTAATATTAGCTTTTGTCATATTTTAATTTCAGGTTTTGGTTGAAAGTCCTGTAAAATTAGCCTTATTTATAATAACCCCAGTGTGGTTGGACATCATGTCTTGGACTGCTTTATTATATAAAACTTTGAATGGCTTAAATACTGTTTGATTGCAAGGTTGAAGCTAATCACTCGTATAAACAGGTAGTTTAACAATTTTGATTTGGTTTTGAATAGCCATATCTATTAACTCAACAAAACTGTTGGAATCGTAGCCATCTATGTAGATGGCCACGATTCTCACACGATGTCGAAACATGTAGTCTTAATGTTGCTCTAATGTTTTTAAAAATGTAAACTCAAACCATAGATTTGCAATGTCTTCCCTTTTGGAATCTTATTAAATGGTAAGGCTCTTCCTGCTGCACTCACATAAACAATTAAAGTAATTATTTCCAAACATCCAGTGGTTCTCATATGTAAATATTTAGTATTATCTGCAGCATCAATTTTGTGTGACTTAATGTCTACCTGCAGTCCTGTTTTATTTATTCTCCACATTATTTCAGGCTGAGAGTCTTTAATAATTTTTTTAAAAGCGGTAAAATAATTTATCACCTTTATTAAATTCATGCATTGATGACTGACTGATGCTGTTGATTCTGGTATTCAAAGAGCTACTTTTTTGTTATGTCGATTGTTAATTAGTCACCAACATTTATTATATAGTTTGCCATTCTTAAAAGAATATCCATATTTTTGGCATGCTTGCGAGCGTATACCTTGAACTATTTTTTTCCAAAACCAAAACCCATACCATCTCTGATTTTACACATTTTTCTCAAGTTGGATGACATTGTTTCTTATTATAATTTTTTTTTTCAATATTAGCCATTCTAAAATGAAAACTTTATATATAAATTATTAAAATTTTCAAATAAAGATTATTTTTTAATATAATTTTATTTAGAGGCAATAATTTGCATTAAATAATTACCTTTCAATTTTTTAAACTTTTATTAGTTTTAAGTCATATATTCTCATATAATAAAAATTTTATATAAATATATAAAAAATTAATGCATATATTTAAGATTGATAACTTTTAAGACATACATTTAACATAAAGTACTTACATTAAAAGAATAAAATCTATTAATATAAATATCTTACAAGTTTATGTTACTTTTAGACACTCGTGAACCTAATTTCGGCTTTTGCCGGAATAGTATTTATAGCTGGCCGGATTTTGGTCTTTTTACTAGGTGCATTTATTTTAAAAAAATAATCTATAGAAATAACTTAGCATAATTATAAAGCCAAAATTTTCATTTATAAAAAATATATATTTATATTTTATAAAATAAATAACGTTTTGTTAAGATTTAAATATTTAATGTTTATTAGCTTCCAACTGGATGCTTACATGATATTTTAAATCTAAAGTAGTACTTTATGAGATAAATATTTGTCATCATAATACTTCTATTATAAACACCCGTCATCTAAAACAATGTTTTTTTTTTTTTATTCTATTGGCTGACTTCATACCAGTCTCAAAAAGTTGCATTTACAAGAATAAAATAGAAACCAAGACAGAAATATTAAATTTAAAATAAGGCTGGATTTTAGTCACTGGCTTGAATTAGGTCACTTTACCCTGAATGATGAATAATATGACATTTAGTTTTGTTTGATTTTTCCATTCCTTAAGTGAATAAAAACAATAAAATAAATAATAAAATAACAATAAAATAAACGATAAAATAAGTAAAAAAGTACCAACAATAAGGGCAAATCAGTTATTCAACCACTCTTGTATGGTTCAGACTTTGTCACCTCACCTAAAAACAAAGCTGATTTCTTTACTAAGAACTTTTCATCAACATATTCTCTTGATTCCACTAGTTGCGTTCAACCTAATGTTGTCGTCAAACAGGTTGACCCATTGCTTGACATTCGTATTACTCCAGTTTCTGAATTAAGTGATTTCCTGTGCAGACTCTTCTACATCGGCCAGACAGCATACCTGATATAGTCTTGCAGAAGTTTTCTCCGGAGCTGTCGTCTATTCTTTCAAAATAGTTTAACAAGTGCTTATCAGAGTCTTGTTTTCTAGCCTGCTGGAAAATGACATTTGTTATCCCTTTTTTCAAAAATTCTGGAGATCGATCTGGTTCGTTTAACTACCATTCCATTAGTCTTTTTCCTTTCATAATCAAGGTTTTTGAATCTTTAACTAATAAACACTTATTCTCTCATCTTGAATCTAATAAGTAACTTTTTGATTATCATTATGAACTTCAATCTTCTCGTTCTACAGCTAATTTCCTAACAGTTATAACTGATAGGTTTTACTGTGCATTAGATAAAGGTGGAAGGGTTAAAGTTATTGCTCTTGAAAATTCTTAAACTTTTGATAAAGTTTGTCATGCTGGTCTTCTCCATAAGCATTCTTCTTACGGTGTTTCCGGTAACATCTTAAAGATTATGAAGTTTTTCTTTTCCAATCGTAGAGTAAAAATTGTCTTCAACGGACAGCATTCTCCTTCATATTCTTTAACTTCTGTGGTTCCTCAAAGTTAAATCCTTGGCCCTATACTCTTTTTAATTTACAATAACTATCTTC
The DNA here is from genome assembly GCF_022113875.1 of Hydra vulgaris. Taxonomy (NCBI): domain Eukaryota; kingdom Metazoa; phylum Cnidaria; class Hydrozoa; order Anthoathecata; family Hydridae; genus Hydra; species Hydra vulgaris. Next base: position 31,835,494 of record NC_061164.1, read on the forward strand.
CAGATATTCGTACATCCAAGGTGGCATTGTTCGCTGATGATACCAACATATGTTCTTGTCATGATAAAAAGTCAACGTTGTCTAATTGTTTGGAGAGGGCATTTGAGCTTGAAAAGGATCTTATTCCTGCTAGATCATTTGGCTCACAGTTGCAGGTGAAATTTAGTTCAGATTCAATTTTTTTTAGCCAATCCTTATCGCAATAATTTCGATCTTCTGAAATTTATGAACGGTATTGTATTCAATGAGTCACCTACCCTTCATCTTCTAGGATTAACTCTTAATTTTGATCTTTCTTGGAAACCATATATCAAATCAGTTGCAAAATTAGCATCTGCTAAGGCTGCATCTCTTTATTGAGCTTGGCAAATTCTTTCTCCGGATTCTATTCTCTATCACTCTAAATCTCAAGTTCGGCCTTGTATGGAATAATGTTGCATATATATCGGGCAAACTTTCTAATGATGGCCTTTCTTTTTTAGACAAGGTACAAAAGCACATTGTAAACATAGTTGGACCTGCTTTTGCAGCCAATCTCTAACCATTTTTTATTTGTCGCATAGTTGCTTCTCTTTTTTTTCATACAAATACTACAATGGGCACTGCTCTAAAGAGCTAGAGTCTCTTGTGGCATCTTCAAAAATCCATTCTCTTCATTCACTTAAGTCTTATTCTTTTTCTGTCACTGTTTCTAAGTGATCCAAAAACCTTTATCTCTCTAGTGTTTTTCCTCGAACATCAATTCTTTGGAATTCGCTTCATTTATCTTTCTTTTCTAATTCATATAATTTGCAACCTTTCAAGTTTTCTGTCAGTTGTTACCTTGCTCTACATTCTTCATCTTTTCTCTTCCAGTAACTTCCAACTCTAATAGTTGTTCGTTTAAACAGCCGTGGTGTGGTGGTAGCACACTTGCCTCAGAAACATAGGATTCGTGGGTGGAGCCTCACCTCTGGGCAAGGTTTGCGACATCGGTTAGCAAGGATATGTGAACTTCCAATTAAATGTTCATTCGCAATGCTCCATGATAAGACCGTAAGGACTTTTTGGGGCATCTAAATAAAATAAAATACTAGTGATTGGTTGCAGCTTTGTTGGAAGCAAAGATGTTTTTTTTTTTCAAAAATATATGTTTTGCATGAATAAAATTATGAATTTAAGAACAAAACATTCCTATTGCTGAGTAAAACTTTAGTTAGTATTTAAAGAAAACACTTAATACTGGGTAACTGATTTACGCTTAACATTAAAATAAGATTTAAACAGTGAAGAGAAACTGTGATATCCACATTTGAGCCGAGAATCGAGTTAAAACAAGAGAACAAATGGCTCCAACTACTATCAACTGGCTACAACTAGTATCAAATCACTCATATCAAACAATTTATCTTTGATTAGTTTTAAAATATCAAAATTAGTTTTAAGATATTGAAATGAGAGACAAAAAAAGGACACTTATCAAGGTAGGTGAGAACTTAAAAAATGAAGCCTGTCCTTCCAAAAGTAGGACGGTTGGTGACCAGCTTAGTCATCTTTACGTTTTACTTAAATGCATAAATAGCACTAATGTCATAATTGATAATAATTTACTTAAGTAATTAATAAATAAGAATTGAAATCTTGTGTACTGTTTCTCCCATGCAATTGTGTTCTCTTGATAACAAGAAAATGCATTAAAAGCGTAAAATAAATCTTTCAGTTCTTTCTGTTGATTAGTCAATTTAAATTAACTCAAGTTGATATAGTCAAGTCATCATTTAATTAAAATAAGTTGAATTAATTTATTAGTTATTTTTTATATTTTAGTCTACTGAATAATCACCTCTAACAATTTTTATTTTAAATTTTTTTAAATTTTTTTTTAACTATTTTTATTCTTTTATAAATTTTATTCAGCATAATTTTTTTTTTATTTTACATTAATTTTTTTTTATATCCATTTCTTTGTTTATCTTCGTCTTTGTTATTTTGAGCATGTTTATAGTTTTATTTGTGTTTTAAACTTTTTCTATTAAATATGTATTTTTCATTAACTAAACATTGACAAAGTATTTAATTATAGTCATAAAATTGTACCCAGCTAAAATGTTGTTAATGCAAAAATTTTAAAATTTTAAAATTCTTTTGCATGTAGGTTCTCATAACCTTAGATTTGGATTCTGTATACGAGGTAGATAACTTTCAAGTTTACAAATTGGATAAAAGTTTGCACGATGATAAAAAATTATTTTATCTCGAAGTTGAAGTAAAGTTTTCAAATAAAATAACTAAAAAAGAACGTACTCATGATTTTCGTGTGGCTGGAAGAAAATCTCAAAGTTAGTTTTTTCCATTTTATTTTGGTGAATACATTATATAAACTAATTATAAATGATGATGACAATGGAGATGATGATAATAATGATGATGATAATGATGATAATGATAACAACTTTTTTAAGGAATATGATCTCCTCAAATGAAAAACTTACTTGAGGCAACCAGAGTTGTTAGCCAGGAATAAATTTTAAACAGCGTTTTTAAAAAATTGGAAAGTTGTAGCGCAACGAGGGGCAAAATGAGACAGTTAAGCACTAATTTATCTAATACGGCCTCTTTAACAACTTTTGAAAAAATAACTTAATAATTTTCAAATATTTTACTATTCGACATGAAGCTTACAAAATATGAGTTGCAAAACTGCAATGGTTTGGTCACCAGAGATCATTTATTGGCAGCACCTATCCTGTCTCATTTTGCCCCGCATAGCGGGGCAATCTAAGACAGATTTTTATTTTTATTAATTTAAATAAAGTTAAACAAAACAGGTCTTTAAGAGGATTAGCAAGAAATACATTTTATAATATGTTGCAGCTATAATCAAACTGTTGCTAGTCACATAAATCACATATTGTTTGACCAGTATTTTGAAACGAGCAACAGTCCGAATGAGCCCAAGTTGTGCATTTTGAACATTGACTCTACTTTTCTCCTTTTGCAGCCTTACTCCATAAACCATTGCAAAACATAACAATCCCAGTCTTCAACACTTAAATCTTTAACTTTTTCTTTACCTTTTCCTAATGCACTTTTATTTTCTTTTTTTTTGTTCTTTTAACTTTTTTCATTTTTCAGAGGAATTAAATAGTGATTTTCTGTAATGTGATGTTGTTGTTATCTGTGATTCTTCTCCTTTTTTTGGTGGTAAAATGATCTTTGGAAATGGTACAATATTAGAAAAGCATGGTGTTATATTAAAGTTAATATTTTCTGAAGATCTCGAGGGTAATGGTAATAAGATGCTCGAATTAACTAGTGATTCGATTTTATCAGGTTTATGTAAGATGGTATTAGATCTATTGTCATCATAAAACTGTGTGTCTGGAATTATATCCGGAAAAAAAGGACAAATTCCAGATGTACATAAGCCAGAACAGGCAATTTCTACAGAGGCAGCCTTATTATAGGCTTTGGAGAATTTACCTTCAAGTTGATCAGTTGTTATTTTTCTTCCAGGATGCTCACGCAACCATGATCCACATTCTATATTATAAAAGATTTTTATCGGTTTAAAAAAGTTTCGATTAAGTGGCTGCAATTTATGAGAAGTATGAGGTGGTAAGGTTATAATAACTATTCCATTTTCCTTTGCAAAATCCAACAAATTAATGGTTTTTGTATGAGTTTTGTGCCCACCTAAAATTAAAAGAATTTTATTTTCTATAGAAGCTCTAGTGTACTTCGTAAAGTGTTTTATATACTCCATGAACAGATGAGTTGTAATCCATCCATTTTTAGAGCACCCTCCAATTTTTCCAGTGAGAGCATTGCCGATTAGTTCTAACTTCATTCACTTTCTCTTAAAAATCATCATTGGTGGAACAAAAAATCAAGTTACATTCAGCACAATCAACGGTTTTTGTTACACCCCGTTCAACACTTGGTACAGAAGAAATACAATGTTTCCCTTTTTTTTGTAATAACTTTAACAGATTTATGTACAGTTGTAATGCCTGGTCCATCGCAGTTAAAAATTTGACGAGCTTTAAACTTATATTTTTTTAAAACAATTTTTATATTATTGAAATTAATTTTCACAGAAATACGATTTAAACCATAAATACAATTTAAAGATAACCCCTCAGGCTTTCTTATTGAAAGGTCTAGATGTCTCTTCAAATATCCACTTACACTATCTTATCCTGCAACACCATTATATTAATTAAATGGGTGAACTATGTTATACTTTTTACACACTTAAAGACAATATTGTTGAATGTCAGACTGAATGAAAAACCGAATGAAATGTCAGAATAAATGAAAGTCAAATTTGCTAAATGTCACTTATCGACAATCCATTATAAACTGATTCCATTTCTTTAATGTAGCCAACTATTGATTTTCAATATTATCTGGCAACTATTGATTTTCAGTATCATCTGGCAATACTTTTTTAAATAAACCAAGTGATCTTATATGAATATTATACAAGATTCTAAATTTTAAAGCATCTTTATTTACACTAATTATCAAAGCTACTTTTCTCAGTGACATTTCCTTTAATTTTACGGAGTCGATTGCTAATAACATCCTCTGCTCAAAGAAATTGCCACGATCAGTTTTTTTTATATTTTTTAACCATATTTCACTTTCTAAATATATATATATATATATATATATATATATATATATATATATATATATATATATATATATATATATATATACATATATATATATATATATATATATATATATATATATATATATATATATATATATATATATATATATATATATATATATATATATATATATATATATATATAACGTATATGCTATAATCTACTCACTATATAATTTATATACTACTTACTTTATTACTTTACAATTGCATATGCAATACAAAAAGATTATAAATTACAATATAGTAAATATAAACATCAGGCAATTATTTGCTTCAACTTGATTAAATGTTTATTATATTTAAATATAAGTTAACAAATTGTAAAACATAATTCTATATTGAATAACAACTAAACATTTCAATTATTAAAATAAAAAGTAAGTAAATACAGTATAATAAATTTAAATCTACAGCATGTAAATATTAATATTTGCTATTTTTGTTGTTTTAATGCAAAACATTAAATGAACATAATATTAGATATCGGCAAAAAAATACAAACAGAATGTCTTGTTTGTCCCGCATCATGTTGAAATCGACTTGCCTAATTTCCAGACTATTTTATTGAAGAAATCAAGGATGTATTAATTAATGGACGTTTAACCCTTCGCGGCTGTTTCACTCAATATAAAAGTGAGCCTGACGTCACAAGAATTTTTGTGTTTAAAAAAAAAGAAGGTATTTCCGCATAAAAAGTATAAAAATTCACCAACTTTAAAATATTAGTATTTTTTTTTCTATAAACCCTTTCATCTTCAAATTAAAAAAATGTAAAAAAATTTGAAACTTTATATATTTATAAACGAATGCCTACTTTATCGGATTTTCGGTGGGCATTGATAAAAAATTTTTTTAGCATTTATATTATAAACGTTCTATTTTTGTAATGCCTACTAAATTATTGAAATTTCAACCCTTAATGCACATAAAAATCAAAAATATTATTTTTTGTACTAATAGCTTAATAGCAAATAGGTCTTCAATCTTAGCAGGTTTAGCAGCAAAATTTGTATTTACATGCGTAAGATTTTTGTTTATATTTTAAAGGAATGACGTAACTTTAAATGCGTTACTTCCTAATTTACTATGTAATTAAATTTATTAAGGTTATAAGCTGATAAAAAAAACTAGAATGTTTAACATTAATTTTTTTAAACTGAAAATAGTACATGTAACAGTCATCATAAAAATAAATATTAAAAACAAAAAAAATCTTCAAAATATCAACTATTTTTTGATGAGTCAGCAAAAATTTTAAAAATAAGCTAAAAAACAAAACATGGTTATTAAGAGATCTATAACGAGTATCAGTATGAAATTCGCTACAGTAAAAGAATTTATAATTATCTAGTGCCTAAAGCAAAATTTTTAAAAATTGATCAACCGTTCCAAATGGCGGAGATTCTTTTAATTTTAATTTTTTTAGATAAATAGTGCAATGCTTAGTGACTGATTACTCATTAAGTACTTGTGTGCTTAGCTTTATTCTGCTTCAGGCACTAGTGCTCTATAAGTTAAACAACTGTTAAAAGTTTCAAGATAAAAGCTCAAATAGATCTTCCAAAATCTATGTTTTCGTAAACCTACAACAAAATTTCGGAAAACCAAGAAAACAATACATAAAAAAAAAATCTCAAAAATTTCCAAGTTGGTATGATTCCTCTCCTTCTAGTCCAAACAACCTTTTCTCTTTGCTCTAATCAATTTGCTTCTTTCCATACTCTTTTTGGTTGATTTTATATTCATATTTTGAATCCGAAGTGTGTCTTTTTTGATTGAACCTATAATTGTTTTTGTTCCAAAAGACAAGTTAGTTTTATTAAAAAGTCGTACAAGTCCAGATATGACATCATTAGAACTAATCATTGCAGATGCAACTCCAATTTCTAAAGTGGTTTTTAAAACAAAAGTATCTTTCGGACATCTTTTTCACACAATTTGATTCAGAGCCTCATTTAGATTTTGAGTAGATCCATCTAAACAACGACCCAAAAGATCATTGCTACGTAAATCCTTAAAAATTGGATCAAATGCAGTTTTCACTACAATGGATAAATAAACTGCCAAGTGGGCATTTCGACGTCGAACAAACGTCGAGCGACGTCGGATCTCGACGTCGAATCGACGTTGGGTTTACGTTGGAAATGGAAATGTTATTTGACGTCGGATAAACTAACATTGTGAGACGTCGGCATTCCGATGTTAATCCAACGTGTTTTTTGTAAACTAAAAAATGATGCCATAGGCAGGAATCGAACCTTGGTCTATTAGATTCCAAATCCTACGCGCTTACTACTACACCACGGCGACATATTATATAATGTGATTATTTAGTAATATATACTTATAGCTATTTCGGAATTATTACTTTGATAAGAAATAATTTTGTTTTAATATTACATAAATATTAAAACGAACGGTTATATTTTATAAAAAATATATACTCAAAAATGCTAACAGTTTTTAAACTCTGCAATTGCATCATACAAAACCTCATGATGTTTTATCAACCATTATTTAAACTAGCGCAATTGCACACAAAACACTGGGTTTGTATGTAGTTTTTATCAGCAATGTCTTATGACGTCGCCCGACGTCTTTTTATTGACGTTGAAACGACATCCATATCACAACGTCTTTTTCATGACGTCGGAATAACGTTAAAAAACATCAAAACGACGTCGGGGGATGTCGAGATATTGACGTTGCTCCGACGTCGTTTTACTGACATTGGAACAACGGCGGAATAGGTTTGTTGACGACGCTGATGAAAATCCAACGTAAATCCGACGTCGGATTGACGTCGGGTGCCCACTGGGTGATAGTTCGTTCCGCGTGATATTTTTCTAGAATTACACCAACTATCATTAGTGCGGGGACAAAACTGGTGACGGACTTCAGGATCTTCAATAACTGTACAGTGCCACAATACTGCCAGTACTCCTTTTTTCATCATGTACAAAGCAGTAATTTTGTTACAATTCCAATTTAAAAGAGAATTTTGACGAAGAACTATGCTAAAATAGTACTGCATTTTGTTAACAATATTATCAGTTAATCTTCCCTTCCCGCTAAGTCCTTTGCGATCTGATAAGGTTTTACCTTTCATGCTAACGCGAAGTTTGCGGAGCCGTGTGCCAAGTCTCTTTTGAACATGGCCGACACATTCAGATTTTATAGGTTCCAAATCTTCACCATATGTCTTTGATTCTTTAACTTTTTTAAAGGATTCAGCATCGCCATCGTCAATGTAATGGGAGTACCAAATATGATATTTTTCAATAGGTGAAGAAAATATTTCCACTGCACCAGCAGATTCCATTGTTCCTGAACTTTGGGCATGGTTCAATTTACACTCATGCGTTTTGATCCATTTATTATGCTCATTAGTTCCTTTTCGATTTTCCCATCCTTTACAAAACTTTGAAAAAACCTTGTAATCGATTACCTTTTTGTTTTCTGTCGAAATAGCAGCGACAATGCCATTTAGCGAACAATGGCCACGTTTTTGCCATGAACCATCCAAACTTATTCTACAATCAACAATGTTGGTTTCAATATTACCAGGTTTTAATATACACCGTAACTCTTTAGCTGCATTACCCATACTAGCAATAGCACTGTCAATTTAAACAGGTAAAAGAAATTTATTAATGTCATCATATGCTGAATAGGTTAGTGGTACAGGCATACTCATAATAGACGCAGAAAAATTTTTAGTACTTCATGTCCTTTACCCAGTTCACGTAATGCAGTAACTGATCTAACATTTACTTCTGACAATTTTTTACCACGGTTATCTTTATTTTTTTTTTATTTGTTATTAGGTGCCCCAAGAAGTTCTAACGGTCTTTTCAAAGACCATCGCAGAAGGGCATTTGACCAGGAAGTTCACGCCTCCTTCCTTACCGTGACGCGAAATATGTCCAAAGCTCATTTTGAACCTGAATCTCCTGCTTATAAAGCAAGTGCTCTAACCACTGCGCCACGGCCGCTAAGTCTAACCACTGCGCCGCGGCCGCTAAGTTTAACCACTGCGCCTCGACCGCTAATTACTTGGAAGTTGAACATCAGGAGAAGAAAAACAATTTTCAATCCAGGTACAGTTTAGACATGCAAATTGAAACTTAATGTTAAACACCCTCCTTTTTCCTGATCTTGATAACTAACATTTACATCTCTGCTGCTGCATATGGACACGCACAAACTTTACTTAGCAGCTCCTTGAATTTGTTAAAATTAAATAGAAAAAAAAGTCATCAGGGTCAGTTTTAATATTTAAGAATTTGCTTATTGATTTATTTAATTTTGAAGAACTAGCTGATGGATTAGACATACTTTCAGTTTCTCTATTGGCTAAAAACAAAACTTGACAAGATTCATTGTTTATGTTAGATTCTGCTAAAAGAATACTATTATTTAGAGCTGTGTGTTGATTTTTTGAACTTCTTCTTCTTGTGTTCCTTACAACATTTTTTTTTATTTGCCATCAAAAATAAAAGAGCAACAAAGCGTAGTGAAGAAAATTTTATAAAAGCACTGTTAAGTTATATAACTAAGTTCATCTGTGAAAATATGCAATACTGTTTTACTAGTATAAAAGCAAAAAACCCATACAGGCCTGGATATTCCATGCAGATAGAAATAAAGCAATAGAGAAAAAAATAAATTTGACTAATTTCACTAATTTTTTATGCGCCGCAAAAATTTTTAAAATAACATTTTTATCATACCCTAATAAACCTTGTTTTTTTAAATAAAAAATAAAAATAATACAATGATAATATATATTTTTGAAATTTATGATAAATTTTGATAAAAAATTAAAAATAGTTAAATAAAAAAATTTTGATAAAAAAAAAAAAAAAAACAGTTAAAAAAAAAAAAATCCTAATTTTTCATGTTTTTTTACCAGCTTACCACCTTAAAACAGCTTTTTTAGCGAAACAATTTTTAGCGTACAAATCTGGCTTTATTTTGAATTTATCAATTTAGTAAATTGTTTTCAAAAAGTACTTATTTAAAACCTAATCCCCCTTTAAATGACATTTTTTTATAATTTTGCGAAAAATGCGATTTGTTAGCAGGCTTCAAGAAAGACTGTTTTAGTTAATCTTTAACAATTAAGTAAACTTTATTTATTTTAATAATAGTCAAACAACGAGTGTATTTGATAATAATTATTAGAAATATATTTTTCTCATCTTTTTTTTTGATAAAAAGTAACAACAATTTACTAAAATTTAGCCAAGTTTATCATTTGTCGCGTTTTTTATAAACTATTAGTAGTTTTTTTACCATTGCATTAAATGTTGTATGATGAAACATTTTATTGTTGCTTTTATTCTTTTTACAAAACAAAATTATCTCAAAAATTTTAAAAGTTTTAAATGTTTAAGTAACACCCCCTGAGTCAATATTTTCTAAGAAAAAACAAGAAGCCGTAAAGCTCACTCTGAAACAGCCGTTTCAGATTGTTATACTATAACATAACTATATAATATAATTAATAAAACTAAATATATATAAATAAAAATAATATAACTTAATATAAATAAATAAAAAAATAATATAACTTATAGGTCTGAGGCGCCGCAAGTAAACAAAAACCTATGCGAGCTATAATTTTTAGCGCCATTTTCTGAATAATTTATAAAAGTAAACCAATGTTTTTCAAATAATTTCGCTTTTCTAACTACTTTTTAAAAAAATGCAATTACCTATAAAACTCTAACATTTTTTTAAAATTAATGCATTTTATTTATTCAGACTTAGCTCCACTGTTTTAAAATGTCAAATTTGATACATGAGCGCTTTTTAATAAAAACTTATTATTAATAAAACTTGGACGTTAAAAGTCATACTTTTGTAAAAAAGTGATGTTTAGTTTGTAAGAATGAATACTGCAAAGTAAAACGAATTTTCTAGATGTTGTAGGTAAAACTGTAGATCGTATATAGATCAAACTATAGATCATTTGTGGTCTCTATTTCCTACACTTAGTTTTCAGTATTATTATTTAATTTTCTCATTTTTATCGGAAATTTTCTCTCAATTACAATTTTGTTTTGATATTTTTCTGTGATTAACTTTTTTTGCCATGTAAAGATTTTGCTTGAGTTTATAGATCATATAATCAAAAGGTTTTATTTATTTAAAACTTTTTTTTTAAGTTTTATGAAATATTTAAATATTTCTTAGGCTAGGCAAGACTATCGTTATTTTGACGCAAAATCAAGAAAAAATATTCTCAAGTTAAATATAGTTAACATCTGTTCTCTATTGTTTTGCTGTTGATATTTGTAACAATGATTAGCGCGGGTATTTTGGCTTGTAAACAATACGTTAAACGTCCATCCATTAATACGTCTTTGAAGAAATAAAATACCAAAGAATGGTAATGATAGAAAAAGGCTTAAAGATTTTAATAAAAAAAACTTTAAATATAAAATGTTTTTCCACTCAGTGAGATCAAAAAAGGCTAGGAAAAAATATAATAGCAACACTTAAAAATTCGTAATTTTCGCGAAGTGAAATGATTCCCCTTCTACTCAACTTTTTTATTTCAAAGTGACTCAATATATTTTTCTTGACACAAAATAGTTTTTGAACACAACTGCACTTTTTAAAATCTTGCAAATAATAATTTGTAGGGCTGGCATCGTGATAAACGCGAACTGTCTCATATTGCCCCGCTATCTCATTTTGCCCCGCGTTATCCTAAAATTGTTTTCCTCATCATCTACTTAAAAAAATAAATAATGATATCCATGCATAAAATTAAAATTAAAAAAATTAAATGTAGCATTCCGTTTCTCAATGATATTTTGCCAAAACAAGTCATGTTTGTTTTCAAAATAAACAATATAAAAAAAGTTTAAAATTGAATCAGATTTTCTAAAAAATATTATTTAACAAGATGTTTATCAAAACACATGTGTTCTTTTACCATTATACTTTTTAGAAGTATAATGAGTAAACAACAATTTTCATCACGCCAAGAAGTTTAATTTTAACCTTATTAATCTGCATAGGTTTTTGTTGAAAAAAAATGTTTGCGATTTTCAATGCGCTACAAAGTTAATTGTGTAATAGACTTGAAAAGACTTGTAAATTATAATTAACAAGAAAACACAACTTTTATTCTAAAATATATATCAAACCACAGCTATTAGAATAAATTAGCAGTGCCTGGAATTTATTGAATACTGTAGTGGTATTTTTTTTAAATACTGAAAATTTTTATTTTCTGTATTTTGACACTTCAATCTGAAAAAATAAGAAAAATCACACAATAGTAGTTTTACATTTTATATCAGAAATAAAACAAAAGTATAAAAAACAGGTTGCAGTAATTAAAACAGTAGTGGTATCTGGAAATGAAAAAGAGTACCAACTCTTCTAGTGTTTTTTTTATTTGCATTAAAAAAATTATTTTTTTAACATTAAAAAGTAAAAAATAAGAAAAATATTATAAAATTTACCCTTAATATTTCAATGCAAAAACTTTGTTTTTGAAAACAGCATTTGCAACACCATTGCATTGAGTCAATTAGTACATAGTACTTGATCTTAAAAGATATCTTTCCAAAAAATTGTTTGAGGTTCCAGTTTTTCAAGATACATTAAGCGGAAATCCCAAGTAATTTTTTTAATAGATTTTTAATTGTAGTAGCGTAGGGTTTTGCATACGTCACAAAAACCTATCATAACTAGTGCCAGACTACGTGCGGACAAACAAATCAAATAATGGCTGTAAACTGTAGGACTTTAGCCTATATTTCTCTTACTGACGATGATGTTCCTGGTGCTAAAATGCTTAAAATTCCATTGGAATGCAGTTTCAATGAGCTTAAAAGGTGGCTAGAGTGTAATAAACTAAAACAAAGTGGAAGAAAAGAAGAATTTATGTTGAGAGTCCGGAGAGCTATAAATTTAAATCATCCTGTCAATCTTAAAGTGGACGAAGAAAAATGGTCTAATATTAAAACTGTGTCTATGTTAACTAACCTTAAGGAATTAACAAATACGTCTTCATCTTTTCCTGTTGAAGAATGGAAACCGTTTCCTTCCAGAAATTTACCTTTAAACTTCAATTATGGACATGTTTATTATTTTTTTGTTGAGTCTGTTTCCAATGCATATATTTCTTACTCTCCAGCAGTCGATGACTTACAACAAGATATAATTGAGATTGATTGTGAGGATACTGTTAATGCTATGCCACTACCCAAAGGAAAGTTGCTTTTAAATAGTGGATTTGTTGAAAATATACAAGATAATTTTTCTTCTGCAGGTAAAATTTATTTTGTTAGAGGACATGTTCATCATTTAATGAAATCTGAAAAACCTCAACTTGTTTTTATAGCTCTTAGCAATGCTAGTGGATATATTAAATATACTTCATGCAATTGAAAAGCTAGCGAAACTAGCAGATGCTCTCGTGATACTGCACTTCTTTTGTATTTAAGTGATTATGTCACTGAACATGGATTTTTTGTTAAGAATGTTTGAATTTAAGAACCTCTTCAGTGGAATAAAGATAAAAAACGAAAAAAAAATCCAACTGCTCTTCATCAAACTGTTTATTCTACAAACAAGAGTTGGAAACCAGATAAAATGTATAATTGGGACCCTCGACCACTTCAATACCAAGACGTAAACTGTGAATCTGCTACACATTTTGTTACTGATATTCAATTAATCTCATCGCAAAACAGTCAAAATCAATCCATGTGGGAAACGCTCTTACAGATTAATTATGATGTTTTCCATTTATTTAATGAAGATACTATTTTTTACAGAGAACTTGTTCAAAATTTTGAAGAATCTTTGTTATTAAATAATGAAAAATTTCTTGGAAAAAATATAATTTTTGGTAAAATTCCAGATACAGTTGATCAAGCCAATCTTTAACATGGCATCAAGCAATATGGTGTCGTATAACAGCATTTTTGTTCGAAGATTTCTTTGTTCACTTGAAAAAAGATATATATATATATATATATATATATATATATATATATATATATATATATATATATATATATATATATATATATATATATATATGTATATATATATATATATATATATATATATATATATATATATATATATATATATATATATATATATATATATATATGGGTATATATAATATAATAATGGATATATAATATGGCAAAGAAGAAGAACCAAAAGCTATTATAAACTATTCTTTTATTACAAATAAAGTTGTTGTGAACTGTGGAATTTGGATCAACCGAAAATATCCACATTTAGGTGCTACCCCAGATGGTCTTATTTATGATGATGACTAGAAGTTATGTGGTACTATTGAAATAGAGGGTTTAAAAATATTTAAAAGTCAATCTGTTAATGATATAATAAAGCTTTCAAATGATGAAAAACTAAAAGCTATAATAAGTAGACAATGTTTTTCCATTGTAGATCTGAAACCTATTTTAAAAAAGTCACACATGTATTACTTTCAAGTTCAACATCAATTTCTGGTTACGCAATGTTTGTACTGTGATTTTGTTATGCATTCTGGTGTTGGAGATCCCAATATTGAGCGAATCTTACCAAATGAAGATCTTCACAGACATATTCAATCTACTAAAGTTGTTTTGGTCTAAAGTTCTGGTATCTGAGTACTTCATTATGGAAGTTCCATGAAAACTTTTGCCTGAGATTTTAAACTAACTTGTATTTATTGTAAAACTAAAAAACCTATAGAACGTAATATGAGACATGTTTAGGTGATTATTTCTTAGTCTATTTATTACTTATTTGTGAAGTATTTTTTTAATTTTTGAATATCTATACTTGTTTAAGCATTAATATGAGCATTACCATGAAACACAGATATTAAATATTTGCTTTTAAAAGATTTGATTTGGTGCTTTATTTTTCGTAGAATTTCATTCGAATGTTTGATTTTGATATGAACTAGTTTTTATCTAACACTTTAGGGAGCATCCATAAAGTACCTAAAGGAGCATCCATAAAGTAGCAAAAAACCACTGATTTTGGAACCCCTCCTTCCTGGTACGCTCCTGTTGTATTACTCTATACTTAAAACTTAAAATGTTGCTTAATGTGCTTGTTTAACTCTTAAAAAAATTACATCATGTAACATTTTAAGAGAAATGATTAAAACCAGGTTGCTTAAATAATAAAAAGGATTAAGAAAAAGCTTTTTGCTTCTCATCTCGCTACCATCTAATTACGTTGCAAAAAATAAAAATAGTAAAACGATTATCGCTCGATATATTTTTTCTCTCTTCGTTATTAATAGAGAAATTTAAAATTTTGAAATAGTTTTGACCGTACTTTATGGAAGGTCACTTTCATAAAGTACGGTCTAAAAATGTTATAGGGTGCATAAATACGTACGGTCTATGAATATTATCGGATGCAAAACCATATAACATTTCCTCAAAATTAATAGACGGGGATCCTTACAATCTCCGTGGAAGTGGAAGCTGTGGAAGAACGAAGATTCTCAAAAATTATGAGCATCCCCTCTCCATTATTTGGCAGACTAGAGTACGCAGGTATGATCAAAAGGGTCCATACTACAGGAAATATGCAGGTTTTACTGCGTATTTCTAGACTGTTTTCGACAGCGCTGACCGTATTTAGGTGCTGCCCAAATTGAAAATTGATAATCTTTTTTTCCTCAAGGAAAACAAGATTAGAAAAAAATTGCATATCTTATTAAAATATCCCTACGGCAGTTGTGCTGCTTAAAACTGCCCAGGATGATCGGAAAAACGTTTAAAATAAAAAAGCCTTACATATTTCTTCAAAATTTGAAAGAATAAAGTATCGTGTTTTTAAGCGTCAATAGTTAAGAATTAATAAAAAACTATGGTATTTTTAACTATAAAACCAATGTTATTTTAAAATATGAAAAGAAAAAGAAACAAAAAAAAACAGAACTTTCAATGACAGGACTTTCCAGAATATAACCTATAACCATTATTAGTTTCAAATAACGTAGGATTCATACTTATACCATGTTTGAGATGGGCCAAATGATTTATGACACCCAAATGTGTTATTTTAAAGATTTAAACTATAAAATTACTTATTTATTATTATTACATTTCTCTATTAAATTAAGGGACTTTACAAGCTCTAAAAATATAAAAATCTGATATATAAATATGATCATTTTGTTTTTTAATTTTCGAGTATACATCACCCCCTCCCCCTACTCCACAGAGAGAGGTTGAGCAATAGTTTTGGAGTTTACTTATCACCTTTGACTATTCTAATTCTATCCCATACCTTAGTAGAACAGAAGAATTTTACATTTACATAATATTTCCTATGTGTGTAAAAGATTACACAAATAGGAAATATTATGTAAAGGTAAATTCACTATTTAAACTATGAAGCTAAATTTACTCTGTAGTTAAATAAAGGATTTTCCACAGTAGAACATTGAAATCCTGATTTTTTAAATTCAATTTATTTGAAATGATTTTATAGTTGCCTAATACAGCTATTTAATCTTTGATAAACAAACGTGTAATAACCCTAGAATTATTAAAATTAGAAAACTGTGTTTGTTCAATATAGATTGTTTAACGATATTGAAGAAATTAATTCGGAGTGGCAATATGCAAATTTTTTTTGCAAATTTTAATCAAAATAATTTTAAATAATAACTCAAAAAGAAGAATAAGTAACTTCTTAACTATAACTATCATATAACTATTAAACACATAAACAATCTTAAAAGTTAACCAGACACGAAGGAACAAAAACAAGTTGAGAAGCTATTGGTGTTAACAATTGAGGTATAACACAATCAATCATTCTAAACTTTTTTAAACGCTCGTTAAATCTTTCTATATTGATCCTGGCTTTCGCAATTCTTTTTTTTCAGCATTATTTCTTCTGCAGTAAATTTTTCTCGTTTACCCAAAAAAGGTGGAATAAATATAGTAGCTTGTTTTTCTAAAAGTAAATGTTGAATTTTAAACCCCTTATCTACAAGAAGTGTGTCTTCCGGATTAATACGTTTCATAATACCACATTTATTAAATATATATAAATCTATAATGCTTCCCAAGTTTGATACAAAACAAGTTTGATACAAAACAAGCTGCACCAATAGGATCCACAGCAATAAGACATTTCATAGTGCAATGATGCTTGTATAATGAATATGTGTTTCCTTGTTGAGCATAATTTCTTGGAACCTCACATCTTATCTCTGTACAGTCAATAGTAGCACGGATATTTTTGAATGTTAGAAATACTTTAGGTGATGTTCTTTTGAAAAACAAACTCACATTATACATATGAGCAAGAGTAAATATATTACACCCACGACTAAGTCTTAATAATGTAACAAACAACTGTTATTTTAGTGATAGCTTAGATGAATCTGTTGAGTTTTTAATTTTTCTTGAACTATTCTAGTAGGAGAGATTGAATTTTGCAGGTCCAAGAAAATCATTTAAGCTAGAAAAATGAGCCGATGTTAAACCAATAAAGTATTTACATTTAACTTCAGAAGATAAAATATACTCCATTGACATGAAATTATTATATGGTACACTTGATATAATGGAGGAACTTGAATAAGATGATGAGGGAAATCGAATAGAATTGTCTAGACTTCTTTTTAAAGTAACTGTTTCAATTTTTGATGCAAGTAGATGTTTATCATAAATGGTTTGCGTCGACTGATCACAAGTTATAACAATAATATTATTTGATTCATTTAAAACCTAAGAATTACAATAATCATTTAATTTACTACTGATTTCAACTAGGATATTACTGCCTTCAATAAAACCATTTTTTGTATTAAGTCCGCAATAAGATGGAGAAACACTTTCTATTTGAAAATTAACAAGGTCCGATGTCTTTGCCTTTTGCCCAGACTTAACAACAACATCAGAATTGGTTGGGTTTTTTCCTTTTGTTTTGTTAATAGGGTAAATCTGCTGTTCTGTAAGGTTTGCTTTCAATGGATTAGGATGTTCTTTAGTAGGACCTTTGCTTTTTAAAAAATGTAACGAACAAATATACGTATCTTTCTTTATATTGTTAATATTAAAAGATTTTCTACCACAAGCATGAATCTATTTTTTTACATAATTCTGTTTTAATAATTTTATTCTGTTTTTCTTTTTCCGAATCTGGTATCCATTCCTTAATTTTACCAGGTTTAGGAAATCTTAAAAAAAATGTTTCTGCTGGTAATTTATCTGGATAACAACTATCGAAATGACAAACTCCTCAGCATCAATGTTTGTCCTTCATATTTCTTTGCCATCGTCTGTTTGTTTGTCCGCATTCAATCCCATAACTCATTGCGCTAAAAATTTTAAAAAAGCAACCCAACGCTGTTAATAATGTTAATTATGCAAATATTCTTCAAAGGATTATTTTAGTAGTTAATTATCATTTTAATTTTTATTTTTTTCTAAAAGTTATTAATTTGCAATAAATTTTAAAGCGCTTTTTACAATGAGTTTAAATATTATATTAAAATCTCTGTGTAAGCTCTGGTTATAATGCAATGTATCTATACAACTTATTACCTTTATTAAATCTATAAGTCCAGCAGACTTTCAACAATTACCGTCTAATTATGAATTGTGTGGTTACCCAAAAAATTTCTCACCATCGATTTAATGTTATCCCAGACAGTTTTATCAACTCTTTCTAGGGTGCTGTCAAATTCAATATTCATCATTAGCTTGCGTTATTGTGGAGCTACTAATATATCTTCCCTGATTTGATCCAGGTTTAACTTACGTAACTTGGAAATTAATTATATAAATTCTGCACCATCTGAATTGAGGGACTTCACTAATATTTTTATCAGATTGAGTTCAATAAGTAGAGGTGGCAGGAGAATTTTACTGCGCTCAACAAGTTCTATATGAATCACTTTCTTGACACAAGATTCAAAGGATTGTCTTGATGTAACAATCTGCCCTCGCTCGACTATCTAACTTACAGAGAAAGCAACAGAACCGACTATCTTACTCACAGAGAAAGCAACAGAACCGACTATCTCACTCACAAAGAAAGCAACAGAACCAACTATCTCACTCACAGAGAAAGCAACAGAACTTTGTATAACCGAGCTGCAATACTAGAATAAATGCTACAACTTTTATGTCACCGCAAATCTACTACTGATATTATTCATACTTTATCTTGACCTGGACAAGCTTCATATTGTCATATGTTTCTTTTAATCTAGCTGCATGAGCAATGAGAGCTGGTGGTAGAGTGTTTCTATTATGAAGGAGTTTAACCTTGAGACTTGTTGTTGACGATTCTATAAACAGTCTCTATTGTTCATTAACATATTTGAGTTTTAGTTCATCCATCAAGCCATCTACATGATGAAAAAAGACAACCTGCTCTGCCGTTAAAAAATTAAATGGTTCAAACTAAATGTGTCTGCAAAATACACTTGATCTAACATCATCTTGAACTAAATTCCATTGCTGCAATCTTGATCCAAATAGCTCAGTCTTGCTCTTAGATAGTCCTAAACTCCAAACCAGATCATTACGTTCAATATAAGAAAACCAATGAGAATCATTGTGAACTGCAGTAGGTAGAAATATTTCATCTTCCGAAGTTGACGGCTCTGAAACTTCTACGTTGTCATTGGCATCATCATCATCATCATCATCATCATCATCATCATCATCATCATCATCATCATCATCATCATCATCATCATTATCATCATCATCATCATCATCATCATCATCATCATCATCATCATCATCATTATCATCATCATCATCATCATGGGGCACTATTCTTAGACATTTGTAATACTTGGATTTTACATTGCTTTTGTTTTCTTCTTTGTGATGCGATTATTTATGAAGAATAACATGCAAAAGTAACTGCTGGTAACTCAACCAGTTAGTTCCTTCCAAATCATGGGTATAACTTATGGCATGGCTTGTCTTTTGCCATGTATCTAGTTATAAAGCCCTGCACTACAAGACGTAGACAAATGTAAGGAGCCTAGGGTTGTTCTTGATCACCAAATTCACAACCAAAATGCAAGCGATTTTTAAAGCATGTATGTGATAGGTGAAACTTCTCTGCAATCCCACGTGTTGTACTGTGACGATCCGAATCAATTATTGCTTTAATTTGGTTGTCATCAACTTCAACTGGACGACCAGAGCGTTTTTAATCTTTGAAAAATCACCAGAACGAAATTTGGCAAACCAATTTTGGAACTGCTGTTCTTTTAAAGCTTCGTCACCATAAATAACACATAATTTTTTGTGAGTTTGCAATGCGTTTTTTCCTTTCCGGAAATAAAAATTTAAAACATGAATAAAATGTTTATTTTGATTTTCCATTTTTCAACAGACGCCAAACAAAAACTACACAACCAATCATAAATTTTTTTTAAATGATTGATAGTTGAAATACCAACTATATATGTTGCTATTTCAACGGTCAATCATTAATCAAAATGTCAAATGTGTTTGATGTTTCGATTACGTCAGCAAACCTAAAAGTTCAACTAAAGCCATCTAAGAGTGAAATCTGGTATTAATTAGTTGCCAATCCAATAAAATAAGGAAACTATAAACAGTATATTCAGTAAAATAGACCTAAAAAACGTCTACAACCAAATTCCACTAAAGACAAAAGATTATTCATTGACCGCCTTTGAAGCAAATATAATAATAGATAGCTGTAAAAAGTGAAAGTTAAAAAACTCACATTTAGATGCGCAAATCTAGTAATCATCTTTTAATGTATCATGGATCTTTTTTGTCTCAAAATACAAACTACAAAAATCATACCTTTATCTAGATGATATTTTTATATATGGATCTAATCAAAAAGAACATGGCATTACAGCATTTAAATAAAAGTACACTACAGCACTAAAAAAAAAATACACTACAGCACTAAAAAAAAAGTACACTACAAAGTACAGCACTAAAAAAAAAGCACACTACAGCACTAAAAAAAAAGTACACTACAGCACTAAAAGACACTACAGCATTTAAATAAAAGTACACATTTTTGGAATGAAAACAAACAATGTAAAGTTTAAGTATTTTCAAACCTCTCTTTGTTTTCTTGGACTCCTAATAGAAAACAGAATGTTAAAATCAGATCCAAAATGTTACAGGCCTTACAATAATATCATATTCTAACTAAAATTAAACAATTAAACAGCTTGATAGGCTTCTTTGCATACTATGCCAAATGGATCCCTAACTGCACCAATCTAACTACCATTCTGACAAGTTCTTGTGACTTAATAAGCAAAAATATCCCACTTTCAGATGAAGCTACCTCTGCCATTAAACAACTAAAAGACCAACCACATCTTTAGCAACACTTTACCAAAATATTTTACTTAAAATCAAAAGTTACACTTCTTAACTGGTATTGTGCAACAATAAGTTAAGAAGGATGACCTATTGCATTCTTATTGAGTCCTATCGAGGCCCGAAAGTCGCCAATCTTTCATAGAACGAGAGGCAATGGCTATTATGGAATGTTGTCGTCATTCGAGACAAATACTATTTTCTGCTCCGAAATTCGATGTTTTAACAGATCAAAGAGTTGTTTCCTTCCTTTTTAATCCAGGACAAACTTCTAAAATAAAAAGTGACAAACCTACAATATGGCGCTTAGAACTATTTGAATATCGGTTCAACATTTTATTTAGATCGAGAACATAATGCGTGTAATTAAATTTTATTTAAATTGTCAACATTTTAAATAGTTAATTATTATTATTTTTTTCATTGGAAACTTTAAACCAAAAGTTAAATTATAAAAATCTAAATTAAAAAAAAAAACTATTTTACTTCTGTTCAAATAAAATAATTAATTAATTTATTAAATTTTAAATTTATATATATTTTTATTTATTTTTAACTTAGGGAAATATGATTAATAACTCAGGGAAATATGAGAGACCAATTTTTTTTCCTTTTACTTTTTATTGCAAAGCAATTTAAATGAAAAAACTGAATGAAAAAATCAATTTAAAATCATTTGAATGATAAAAATTAACTTTACTTAAATTTTCACTAGTATCAAGAAACAAATTATAAAAAACGAAGTACTTATCAATTTTTTGCTTTTCTTACTAGTTTGGTCTTTAAATGTTAGACTCGTACGTTCTATAGGCATGTTATTGCGCAAATATGAAGTTTTAAGTTTTAGGACAATATTATTTTAATTTATTAGTTTGAAAAATTCTTTTTTTTTACTTCATGTTTTTTTAAAGTGTATTTTGTTAATAATGCTATAAACAGTATAAAACCAGGACCAACGACACCGGTTTCGAAGGGGAGAAAGGGGTGGAAGGGGGTACAACTGTCAATTCTTAAAAAAGTCTTCTATATCTAGAATTATCTTATAAATAAAAGATCCATTTGAAAAAAAGTGGGAAAGTACGTGCCTCTTGGCCCACCGTGTCGTCGGCACTGAAAACAGCATCAAAAAGTTAGTTTACATTAACAAAAGCTCTCTATATTGTCAAAAACAACTTTGATTGTTGTTTAACAGCTTTTACATTTCCAATTCAATACTTATTATAAATATCACATGTTTTATCGTCATTACATAACTTTCTATTTTTTTAATTAATTATTCAAACCACTTTAACTAATTAAAGTGATATAAATAATTTATTATTTTCATATTTACTTTCACTTTGTTAAGTATCATGTTAAGTAAAAACGACTTCTAAAAGTAGTATTGCAATAGTATTAATTACGTCGGCTAATTACGTTATGACTTGTTTATTACACTACAAGCTGAGATTGGACCTGTAAAATATGGGTCTTTGTAAGTCTATTCCGATCCGAACTTTTTAATACTTTTTCCTTATATATCATAGCTTTCTGGATCCGTCTTTGCCAAACCTACTATTACTATACATATCTATTCCGCACCGATAATTTCTATACCTATTCCTTATTTACTTCAATAGTTTTTAGTAAAACAATTTTGCTCTGGAAAAATAATTTAAGAGCGAAAAAATAACATGAGCACTTTTTATACCACCCGCATACGTAGAACCTATAAGAGACTAATTATTAGGTTTTTATTTTTGCTAAATGCGGTAACTCGATGGTTAAGTGCACTGTCGTCAGTGTTGTTTAAATTGGTTTAAGACCACCTCTTTGCGCAATTAATTTTGAATTTGTTTAACCTTGCATATATATATATATATATATATATATATATATATATATATATATATATATATATATATATATATATATATATATATATATATATATATATATATATATATATATATATATATATATACAGTGGCGGACTGGCTGTATATATATTACCGGCCATGAAAATAATTAAAGGGCCCTCCCGGCCATCCATATATTGCAAAGACTGTCCAGTCCGCAACTATCTAAAAATAAGTCTTAAGAGGAGCAATTAAATCACAGATTACTAAAACTCTATTGAATTAAAAAAGTAAAAGTGATGTGCAATTTGCACAGTGCAAAGTATAGCAATAACTATTCTTTAAACAGTTTGCTCAATTCAGAGGACGAAGATGCATATCTTTGAATGATCGTATCATACTCAAGGCTATCAAGTAGACTTTTTTCTACAGACATCAACATATACGACTCTAAGTGGTCGTTTGACATAGAATTACGCAATCTTTTCTTGATTAACTTAGAAAACAATCTTTCACATTCGGCTTGTGTTACAGAAATAGTACATATCATTTTATAAATATAATACAAATTGTCATAGGTTTTGTCGTTGAGTCTATATGCAGTAAGAATTCGTAACACACAAGATGGATACGATCCGCATGCTCCATTTGTATGCTGATAACAGAGCAGTTCTTCTATGTCATCCTTTTGATATGCATTCTCTCTCAATGTTGTTGTTAAGGGCAAGGACAATTTCAAAACCTCATAGTTTGTGATAAATGATAACAATTTGGCCTTTATTATATCAACGTCGGCATCTGGTAAAAATTTGATAATGCTGGGTAAACTGTTTTCAGGAATTCCTGAAATGGCAAGATCACTAAAGTTTGATGTATCAAAACCTGCCATGTCCAATGCAACCAACACATTTAATCCACAAGTTTGCAGGTATATTGAATGGTCCCACTTTTTCAAAAACTCGCAGGTAGTTAAAGGCAGTCAAAATGGTGTCGATTTTCAGGAATGGCATGAGCAATGTCTTAGCTTCATGACGTGTCTTTGTATCAAAATTTTTTGATTCGCTTATACATGACAGACATAAAATTAAATTGACAAACACTGTTGAAGATGGCTCAGCAAATGTTCCAAATATCGCTGTTGCAGCATTTGATTTACCCGACCACCTTGTTTCACCAATCAATTTCAATCTTTTCATCTTATCCATTCCAGTTTGTGTTTCAACAAGTTTAATCCATATTGCCATTCGCTTATATGACACTTTTATGAATGTTGAAACATTTTGCAAAAGGGTAAAAAATGAAACTGCCTGAATGCAGCAACTGGTTGCCTCCTTCACAACTAAGTTGAGAACATGAGCAGGGCCGGCGCGAGTAAGGTGTCACGTAGGAAGGGGGGGTTCCATTACAACTTTTGCCGACTAAAAAAAAAAAAAAAAGGTCCTCGTTTTCAAAAATTTGCCGACTGTCATAACGACATTTGCCGACTGTCTAACCTATATCGAAAGGGTCGACATTTGCCGACTAACTAAGTCCAATTTGCCGACTAAGGGTCCAATTTGCCGACTAAGGGTTCAATTTGCCGACTAAGGGTCCAGTTTGCCGACTAAAAATCATTGATGAGGGGGTGTTACACCCCCCCCATACCCCCTATCGTGCCGGCCTTGAACATGAGCATAACACCAAATATGTACATGGTGGTCTGCAGCTTCTGTAATCTTTTGTTGCAGTCCATTGTACTGGCCATGATAACTTGAAGCACCATCAGTGCTGTCCGATAGGCAGTATTTCAAGTTAAAGCCAAGCCGCTGTAGCGTCAAATTTAAAAGATCGAACAAGCCTTGGCCAGTACCGTTATTGGTTGGTACAATAGAAAGCAGCCGTTCATGCACAGTAGCATTTAAAAAATAGCGAACTACAATGCTGAATTGGTCAATAGCATATATATCTTGTGTAGAATCAACTTTTACGGAGTACAAGTTGATTCTACACAAGATATATCAGTTCCTGCATCAAATGCTGATGTACTCTGCGAATTCGACTCAATATCTCCACCACCTCGAGCTTGTATTATTGCTGATGTACTCTTCAAATTCGACTCAATATCTCGACTACCTTTTGCTTGTATAACTGATGTACTCTGTAAATTTGACTCAAGACCTCGACTACCTAGTGCTTGTATTATTGCTGATGTACTCTGTGAATTCGACTTAATATCTCCACCACCTCGTGCTGGTATTATTGCTGATGTATTCTGTAAATTTGACTCAAGATCTCGACTACCTAGTGCTTGTATTATTGCAGATGTACTCTGCGAATGTGATTCAATATCTCCACCACCTCACGCTAGTATTATTGCTGATGTACTCTTCAAATTCGACTCAATATCTCGACTACCATTTGCTTGTATAATTCCTGATGTACTCTGTAAATTTGACTCAAGATCTTTACCACCTTGTGCTTTAATTATCTCTGATGTAATTTGTACATTCGACTCAATATTGCCTTGACATTTTGGTTGTACTGACAAAAATGATGTGAATAACTTGCACTTTTTTGCAGAAACTTCTATCTCTGTCTGTAGTTTTTCTTTGCGTTTTTGTGCTCCAGATTTTGACATGATGATAGTGACCTGAGTTAAAATTTTAACATTTAAAAAATAAAGCAAAAATAAAGATAGTCTCCTTTTAGAAAAAATGATATTTAGATCTCCCCAAATAAATTTTGTCCGATCAAATTTGTTTGAACGGCAAAAATTGCAAATCAAACATATTAAAACTCAAATAAAAACAGGCCACTAATGACAGATTTTTGGTAAAGAAAGGGGGGCAATGACTCCTCAGTCACGGCACTAATTCCGGTATATTTTAGAATCTTAACTATGGCTATAATTTCCAGATCTGTGAAATTCTTGTATTCTTCTTTTATATTATGACTTTGCTTACTGCTGGAATTTAAACTACTGCATTTAAACATTAGAAAATTCATTATAGATGAATTTTCTATTGTATTCCTTGAAGGAAATAAAAGGAAAAGAGTAGCAACTACAAACTTATCCTTTTTTTTTAGTACTTTAACTTGATAGGTGAAGAACATTACGATTATTAATGAAAAAAGAACATGTTTTTAAGAAATAATTTGGATTAGACATTTTATAACAGTTCTTACTCTCTTGATCTATAATCATGTTTAAGTTAATGAATTTTTAAATTTTGTTTATATTTTTTTAACAATTTGAAGCGACAGAACGAAATCCTAAAGAATTTCAAGTATAGACTTAATAAAAATCTAAAATTCTGTTTAAGCAAAAAAGATATATACATATTTTTTTCTTTCAACACAAACAGAAGTAGCGGTATTAAAAAATACCTTTTCATGTATTTTATCTCATCCTAATTTATACATTGTCAAAGTTTAGTATTCTGCTAAAATTTCCGATTTAAGTTTTACTAATTTGCCCTAATAGGGCAAATTAGTTGTTACATAAACAGTAATGCTTATAAAAAGTTACAGAAAACTTGATCATCCGAAAATTTATTTAATCCTCTACCTTTCAAATTTTATCATTTTAGCCGATTAGTATGATCAATGATCACCTTAAATAATTATTTCGAGCGCGGAAGTTTACTAAAAGTTTAAGATTAAAAAAAGATAATAAATTTTATACAAACTAAAATACCAACCTCAAAAGAAGACTAATATCGCTTCAGTAAACTGGTTGATCAAGTGTGTTTTTGTGTTGAACTATTATTTTTTTAATTTTAAAATAAATATTTAATTCATTTTTTTTTATATATAATTAATTCAAGCACCGCAATTGCAATAATATTTACAAAGTCAATTCCCTTAGGAAATTCATTGATTATATTTGTACCTGAAAATCATTAACAATTACAAAACCTTAGCAATTCCCTTATGACAATTATATGTAAAACTCTTTTTTGACAATCAATAACGATTGTAAAGTTTTACGATCATTATTGACTGTCAAAGGAGAGTTTTACATGAAATTAGTTTTACAGTAAAACTATTTCTTTAGAGAATTTCGCACTTAATAGAGTTGAATAGTATATACAAGAAATTAAAAATAGTTTAACTTTATAATTAATTGTAATTATATATATATATATATATATATATATATATATATATATATATATATATATATATATATATATATATATATATATATATATATATATATATATATATATATTTATATATATATATATATATATATATATATATATATATATATATATATATAACCTAATATTTATACTATATATATATATATATATATAACCTAATATTTATACTATATATATATATATTACCTAATATATATA
The DNA here is from genome assembly GCF_022113875.1 of Hydra vulgaris. Taxonomy (NCBI): domain Eukaryota; kingdom Metazoa; phylum Cnidaria; class Hydrozoa; order Anthoathecata; family Hydridae; genus Hydra; species Hydra vulgaris. Next base: position 31,862,714 of record NC_061164.1, read on the forward strand.
TATATATATATATATATATATATATATATATATATATATATATATATATATATATATATATATATATATACATATATATATATATATATATATATTAGGGGCCCACCGGCCAAATGGCCGGTGGGTCAGTCCGCCACTGTATATATATATATATATATATATATATATATATATATATATATATATATATATATATATATATATATATATGTATATATATATATATATATATATATATATATATATATATATATATATATATATTTTATGAATATATTATATGCAATTATACCAAATAATGTATGCAAACTCAACATGAGCTAAAGTCGCTTACACTACAGAGGTTTGTACGTAATGCTATACAAATTTAACTAAGAAGATCTTAGACCACTAAAACACTCATAAAAAAGTTCATTCTTTTGATTATCATTACAAACTAAAGAATAATATTATAGAAATTAGGTGAAAAAAATTTTGCGGATTGACGTCAGTTTGTGGCAAAGTAATCCTTTATATGTCAAGTTTCTTTTGCATTTATCTTAAGTTTTTTGATTAATTTAAATTTTTTTGCATGCAAATACATAAAATTGTATAAAACTGGTACAACTCTTTGTAAACGTTTTACAAAGAGTTTCTCCTAACAATTTTTTATAATTGCGTTTTTCTTGAAGTACCTATTAAGGCGTTTTGAAAAGCAGTTGCAACATATATTTATAGTAAAAAAGTAATTGTAGCAAAATAAATTTTTATTGTCAAAAGAAAGCTTTAAAGTTTTATCTAGCTACGGGATTTTTATTTTTTCTCTACAACAGCACCTTTTTGAGTAGCAGGACTTTGTTATCAAGTTTTTTTCTTTATTTTTTCCGCAGCTTATTAGGACTAAAAACCTGACCACATAAATATCATAAATATCTTAATCACATACGCAACATACTTTTTCTCCTGAAGATGTTTTTTTAATGTTTTATGAAGTTTTAGCTTTTTCTATAAATCTTTTTGTTTGTAAAAGTGTATAATATTGCAACATATGTTTGTATAATATCTCAATTAAACTTCAAAATTATTTTGTATTTTAAAATAATCGAAAATAAATTAAAAAAAGAAAAAGTCGCCAGTGGTAGGAATCGAACCTCAGCTTACTTGTTCAGAAACTCGATGCTTTATTCACTCGGCCACACTGGCACAATATTAGGCGAATTTTTTTAAAACAATATAATTTTTTTTTTACGGGAAAAAATGTAATATAGATCGAAATTAAGGAGTACTTGACGCAATGCAACGCAATGTTTTCTTATAAAACAAAGTTGCTGTAACTCATTCTCGCCATTTCCTCGGTTGCAATGGCTGCCAAGGGTATCGTGTCAAACAGGCTCGAAAGCGCACTAAGTTCAGTATTATTAAATAGATAATTGTTACTTAAACACGGCTATTTCAGAGTGAGTTTTACAACTTCTTGTTTTTTTTTTGAAAATTTTGATTGAGGGGGTGTTACTAAAACATTTATAACTTTTGAAATATTAGAGATAATTTTGTTTTGTAAAAGGAACAAAAACAACAATAAAATGTTTTTTCATACAACATTTAATACAATAGTAAAAAAATTTCTTTTAGTTTATAAAATACGCAACAAATGAAAAGATTGGTTAAATTTTAGTAATTTATTGTTACTTTTTATCAAAAAAAAATCAGAAAAAAATTTTTCTGATAGTAATTATCATATACACTCACTATTTAACTATTAATAAAATAAAAAAATCTTACTTAATTGTTAATGGAAAACTGAAATAGTCTTTATTAAAGTCTGCAAGCAAACCGCATTTTTTGCAAAATGATGAAAAATGTTGTTAAAGGGGGGATAAGCTGTTAAACGAGCACGTTATTAAATCTAGAAGTTCTTGTTTTAGAAAATAATTTACTAAGTTTATAAATTCAATGCATTATAAAATAAAACTAGAGTTCAAGTTTAAAATATTTATTGTTAACATTTTAAGCTGAAGCCTTTAAAAAACTTGGGCAATTCTTTTTTATGCATACAGTTTTAATAATATGGTGTTAGGTTGTTAATAAATAAAGACTAATAAAATGATTCATGACCAAAACTGAGTTAAATTTTTTGAATTAACCTCGCTTTTAGTGATAGAATTATTTTATGGCGCTTGAATCAATCCTTTTACACAAAAAATAAACGTTTCTTTAAATATACAAATAGCTAATTTAAATTGTTTGAAAATATTTTTTTATTCTTATAAACAACTTTGATTGATCCATTAATAAGATGATCCATTAATAAGTTCTATAAGTATTTGAACACCCAGTTGATAATAGATTTATGCACCATTCTAAAGAAAAAACCGCCTAATTTTGTTTATTTTATACTTCAAAAATTCGTCTCGCAAGAAAGTTGTCTTACAAAAAATTTGTTACATAATTGCTTGGGACGCACATAATTTAAGGTCACGTGAATGTTTTGAAATGTAAACAATGTTTTGCGGATTAAACTAGAAAAATTTGTTTTTAAACTGGCCAAGTTTGAAAACATATTTCATAACAAAGCTAGAGGTACAGCAAACAATTGATTTTTACTACTGTGATCAAAAAGTAAGGTGAATTTTTAATTTGAACTTCCTGTCTTATTCGAATCGTCCAATCTTTTTTATTTTTAAGTTGGTAGGAATGTCATTAACATTTGCGCCAAATTACATGTCAAACTCATAATTATTTTTTTTTTGTTTACGCTTGTTTCTGAAGTACCAAAAGTGCATTCGGCGATTTTCACGATGTCTAATTTTGTTGAGCAAAGAAGAGCTATTAAATTTTGTTTGCGGAATGATATTTCTGCTGCTGAAACGTATCAAATGTTGCAAAAGGCCTTCGGTGAAGAGACTATGTCTCATAAAAATGTTTACAAGTGGTACAAAGACTTTAAAGAAGGCCGAGAACGTGTTGATGACTTGGAACGCTCCGGACAACCATCGACTTCGATTGATGATTGCCACATCAATAAAATCAAAGAATTGGTGCTTGCAAATCGTCGGTTAACCATTCGAGACCTTGTTGACATGGTTGGAATATCATTTGGGTCAGTGCAAGCGATTTTGAAAGATCATTTGGGCCTCAGAAGACTCAAATCACGTTTGGTGCCGAAATTTCTCAATTTCTTTGAAAAAGAGCGTCGGGTTAAAACGTGTGAAGCAATGCTTTCTGACTACCATGACGTCTACAAACAAATTATTACTGGCGATGAGACTTGGGTCTACGCATACAACCCTGAAACAACCGACCAATCGAGTGAATACTGTGAGAAAGGCGAGCCGAGACCGAAGCAACCACGTCAAAGTCGCTCAAAAATCAAGGTCATGTTGACTGTTTTCTTTGATTATTGTGGTGTCGTGCACTACGAATTCCTTCCAACTGGCCAAACTGTCAACAAGGAATATTGTTTAAGCGTTATGCGACGTTTGCGTGAAGCTATTCGCAAAAAGAGACCGGAATTATGGACCAATAACTCTTGGATTTTGCACCACGATAATGCGCCTTCGCACACAGCACTGGTTCTTCGTGAGTTTTTCGCCAAAAACTCTACCCATGTTGCTCCACAACCACCGTATTCGCCCGACTTAGGGCGAATACGGTGGTTGTGGAGCAACATGGGTAACTTAACTTATCACCTTACTTTATGGTTTACAACATGGGTAACTTAACTTATCACCAACATGGGTAACTTAACTTATCAACTTATCACCTTACATGGGTAACTTAACTTATCACCTTACTTTTTGATCACAGTAGTATATGCAAAAAGGGCTGAAATTTCAATAATTTGGTGCAGATTACAAAAATAATACGATTTTCATTATTTAATTATAAAATTAAAAATGTCAATGCATTAAAAAATAGTTAAAAATAAAAAATAAGCGATCCACACCAAAAATTAGATAAAAAAGGCATTTATTTATAAATGATCCAAATTTACACCATGAGGGATGAAGCTATGTTATAAAATCTTAGTTGACCCAAGACAGGTTTTCTGTAAAAGCCACAAAAAACAGAAAAGTGATCCCAAATCGTTAGCAATGTTTAAACATTAATATTTTTATTCCGTTTAATGTAAATATTTATTTAAAAAAAAAAAAAGATAGGTCTTTTATATTTTTTTATTTGAAGATGAAGGTGCTTATAGGAAAAAAACACTACAATTTTAAAATTAGTGCATTTTTAAACTTTTTTTGCGGAAATACTTTTTTTTTTGATAAACACAAAAACAACTATAACGTCAAGCTCGCTTTTATATACATATATATATATATATATATATATATATATATATATATATATATATATATATATATATATATATATATATATATATATATATATATATATATATATATATATATTTATTTATTTGCATTCACTCCCAACAAGGCTGCAAGCAACCACTATTAAGCTGGGAGTTACTAGGAAAAAAAAGAACAGAGTTATAGAGCAAGAAAATGGTTGACAAAAGACTTGAAAAGTTGAAGGATGTATGAGTCAGGAAAACATGAAGATGGGAGAGAGTTCTAAAGGATTGAAGTGCGGGCAAAAAAACTAGATGAATAAAAGTTTTTAGACCATGCAGGGACAGATACAGTAAACGAATGAGACTTTGCTGAATGACGAGTAAAACGAGAATGAACTTTAGTTGATGGAACTAGAGATGATAACTCCTTTGAGCAGTGACCATACTAGTATTTATAGAAAAGAGAAAGAGATGCAACTTTACGACGATGGGAAAGAGGCTTAAGCTTAGCAGATAGTCCAGGTCCAACAACATTTACAATGCGTTTTTGGACCTTGTCAAGAGAAAGTGACTCGTTAGAAAAACCAGCCCAAATATGATAACAGTATTCCATATGGGGACGAACCTTTGTAGAGGTAGAGAATGGAATCAGTAGTAAGTAAATGGCAAGCACGATAAAGAGAAGCAACCTTAGCAGAAGCTAATTTAGCAATCGATTGTATATATGGTTTCCATGAAAGGTCAGTAGTAAGCGATAATCCAAGAAGACGTAAAGAGGAGGACTCAGTAAGAGGATTGTCATTCATTAATATAAAAATGTTGACCATATTACGGTAGTTGTTTGCAGTTAACAAATGGGTTTTTTTAGAGTTGAAATTCACAAGCCACTGTGAACCCCAATCTATTACTGAAGTGAGATCGGATTCAAGATCAGCTGCTGGTTTTACGCGATTGAAAAGAGAAGATTTTTTGTCAAAACAGGAGTATAAAATTGAGTCATAAGCAAAAAGAGATACTTTAGATGGAAGGTTGTTAGGAAGATCGTTTATGTAGATAAGAAACAAAACAGGGCCCATGATGGAACCTTGGGGAACCCAAGAAGTTACTGGAAATAAAGAAGAGTGTTGACCTTCAAGGATGACTCTAATAAACCGGTTAGAAAGAAATGATTTGATAATCTCAAAAACTTTCCCAGAAACACCATATGAAGCAAGCTTATGGAGAAGACCAGCATGCCAAACTTTGTCGAAAGCTTTAGATATGTCGAGAGCAATAGCCCTAGCCTCACCGCCTCCATCTAACGCATGATAAAATCTTTCAGTTACAGCAGTTAGCGAGTCGGCCGTAGAGCAAGAGGATCGAAAACCGTATTGATTGTCTGACAGTAGTTTATTTGACTCATGATGAGATATGAGGAATTTATTGATCAAAGACTCAAAGACATATATGGAGTGAAACAGCGGAATTTTTACGGAAAAAAATGTTTTTGATCAAAATTAAGGAGTACTTGACGCAATGCAATTTTTAAGTGAAAATTAAACTGTAAAACTTGATAAATGTTTCTATATGTTTTAACATATGTTTTAACATTACTTAATTAAAAGTTTACGTACGTTAGATATGTGGATACGTATTCGTTCACGTTTTCTTATAAAACAAAGTTCCTGTAACTCATTCTCGCCATTTCCTCGGTTGCAATGGCTGCCAAGGGTACCGCGTCGAACAGGCTCAAAAGCGCACTACTATTAAGTTCAGTATTATTAAATAGATAATTGTTACTTAATCGTTAGATTAATTAAGGCTGTAAATTATAAGAGTAAGTTGTAACGCGAAAATTTAAGATTATATGAAAGTAAGTAAAGTTAAGTAAGTAACGCGAAAATTTAAGATTATATGAAAGATATTATGTTAAGAAAATAACAATAACAAAATAATTTAGAAAAGATACAATTTTATACTAACACACCTCTTCTCCTACGCAAAGCCGCTATATATATATATATATATATATATATATATATATATATATATATATATATATATATATATATATATATATATATATATATATATATATATATATATATATATATATTCCAATTTTTCTAACTTGTAATTTTTTTTTTTCATTTAAGAAGTTTGTCCTAGCATTAATAATGTTAACATACTCAAATGCAAAAAGTTAGTTGCAGAGTTTGTTCAAACTAAAACTTTGGAACTTGGAGAAAAATTACGCATAGACAACACTATTCAGACAACTAATGGTGATATTGCATATCATTGGCCACTAGAGAATGAAGATGAACAATTTAAAAAAGGAGAAGTTGTTGGATTTATTGCTGATATAAATGGAAAGTATTCTTTAAGGAAGCTGAATTTACAAAACTGTACAGAGGCAATTCTTAAAGGTGTTATCAGTCGATCATATTACTTGCAAGCTCAAGTTCCAACAGATGGAAGTGATTTAATTATTTTTTTGAAATTTTTTTTCATAAAAAAAAATATACTTCTTATTTATTTATAATATATGCAATCATATTTATAACAAATGTTTTTCAATTATTTTTAAATAAATTATATTTATATATTTTAATTGTTTAAATTTTGCTAATGCTGCTAAATTACTACAACGTTTTAATTTGTATGTATATCTTAATAAGTAAATGCATTTAGGACCATATACTTTATATGTTTTGCTTTTTTATTAATTTATTTATTTACTAATTTTTTTTCCGTTATATATTGTTAGTTAGTGTGACTTTAGGTTATTTAAAGTAAAATAATTTGAACTATCTACTTGAATTAATTAAAACTTGTTAACATAGAAAACTACCATGTTTTATTAGGGCGCAGTGAAACTATATGTATGATGGGTATTGTTCCAGTCCAAGTAAAAGGCTCTGTTTCAGTTAATGATGCGCTATATGCATCTCCAGACTTTCCTGGATTTGCTGTAAGTCGTTACTATCTCAATATCTGTTCGCTTCAAAGTAGTGCTCATATTGGATATGCATTTTCTACGCATATTGCTGAAGATGACAAAGCAGTATGTATTTTAACTTGAGTGTCTATTTTTTAATTTAATTCTAAGTTGTTCATGTATATGTTACACTGAAATAAACATCTGGAGTGGAAAAAGACTGGGCACCTGAGTATTCAATAATTAGAAGTTTGAGTTTTAAAAGGTGCTTTTAAGACTACAGGACTAGTTTAATGTTTTCTTTCATAAACTCTAGTTTTAAAAAGAGTCCTGACCCAGCTAACACAAAACGTTCAAGAGCGTTCCACAAACGTTGTGAACGTTTGAGTACGTTCTATGAACGTTCATAGAATGTTCTTGAGCGTTCACAACGTTCGTTGAACGTTTTGCGTTCAACGAACGTTGAAATAAACCCGACCAGAAAAATTTTATATACTTTTAAAAATTACTTTTTCCTGATTGGTAGACTGCCTACCCTAACCAAACCCTCAGTCGATGTAGCCGCACTCCGTTGCGAGTCAGGCTTCAAGATAGTCGATGTAGCAACACTCCCTTATAGCAACAAGCTGTAATATAGTTGATGTAACATATATTTAAAAAAAAGTTTTTAAAAAAGCAAAAACATTAACAATGTTATTCAAAAATGTTTCTAATTATTATAATTGTGTTTTTTAAAAAATTACAAAACTTAAGGTACTTCCGAGTTACTTCAATTGCTTAGACTTTTAGCAATATAAAAATGTAGCTTATTTGTATATATATATATATTATATATATATATATATATATATATATATATATATATATATATATATATATATATATATATATATATATATATATATATATATATTTGTATAAGTAGGGTTGTCCAGCATATAATATAAAGTGTCAAAACATCACGAAGTGAAGTTTTTTCCATTATACTTTCAATACTACGTCTAAAAAAAAATTTTTACAAATTTTTGTAAAATTTTTAAAAGTGATCCTGTGGTCTGTCAAGGCCTCTTAACATGTTCTCCATTTCTTGCATAAGTTCTTTTTTTTCTTGGTTTTTTTAAAATCGCAATAATCAAAAAATTATTTCTAAAAAATTTTGACTGGTTTTCAGTGGCTTTTTGTTGTATTATTCGTGTTTTGATAGTGTTTAGTGAAATAATAAATTTAATTTTATCAATGAATATATGGGAAAAATGTTGACTCAAAGTAGTAAAAACTGCGAACCATCACCACGGCAAAGTACTGAAGACAAAATGTCTGAAGAACAAAAAGAGAATCTTCTTTGTCAATGTACTTCTAGCTTACATAAAGAAACTCCAAGAAAACCTGTGACAAGAAAGTTAACTTATTTTTGGTTAATTGGTCATCCTTCAACATCAATTAATGGGACCAAACTGCTTGATTGTAAGCAAATTATGAAATATCTCCTACTTTTAAGGAACAATCCAGAAAATATTAAAAATAAAGTGAAGAATGAGGATATTGCTTATGTTGTGGTTGATGCAGTCCTTGTTTTTTGAAATATGAAACGCATAAAAACTAAATACAGACAGATTTGCATGTTTGATGTTATGAAACGTTGGGATTTAATTTTGTAAAGGTTTACAAATACATCGGGGGACATAAGCTCTCTACATTTGTACATAAAACACAAAACATTAAATACATTTAGTTGATAAACATTTAAAACGTCCATTTCTTTAAAAAGCGGTTCAGAGTTCGGAAAACGATTTTTTAAATTTATTATGCGAGCTGCGTGTTTCTGATGCCGATATAG
>NC_061164.1:31876752-31891752 GCF_022113875.1 Hydra vulgaris
AAATATATTCATATACTAATATAGACAAGTGATTTTCAAAAATTTAAAAGTAGATTAGTATATTTTCAGTTGAAAGAATGAGTTTTTTAAGATTTTGTTTAAAAGAATCAAAATTACATTCTTGAGAAAAATCTTTAGAAGTATTTAGAACTATACTATTCCATAAAAATGGTCCGCGAAATGAAATAAAAAATTTTCCAAAATTAGTTTGAGAAAATGGTTGTCGAATTAAGTTATCGTTCCTTAGAATATATTTATTTCTATCTCTTTGTAAATACAAGTTACGAAAAGAAACGGGTGATAGATTGGTCTTGCATTTATACATAAAACAAAGAATATTAAAAACATTTAACTCATATATATTGAGTGCTTTCATATCATATAAAAGAGGCTTGGCGTGAGCAAAACGGTCCTTGAAATTTATAAGGCGTGCTACATGCTTCTGTTGCCGATAGAGAGGTTTAAGTTTACTTTTATAAGTGCTACCCCAAGCAATGTTTGCATAGTTGATATGGCAATGAATTAACGAATAATATAATTGAATTAAGGTATTTTTATCAAGAACGTTTCTTATTTTGTATAAAATGCCTATACTCTTTGAAATTTTACTTTTTCTATAAACGGTACTTCTTGATAGATTAATATCTTCTAGATTTACACCAGCTTTATTGCAAATAGCAGCTACTAATGAAGTTTGTGGGCGTATACCTACTCTGAATCGGGCAGAATCTGCAGCAGTACAGTCTACCAGATCTTCAGCACTTATACTTATCATTATCTTAGATTTAGTAGAATGACTGAATCTATAGGTAATTTTTCATCATCTGAAGAATCTAACTAAGTTCCGATTCAGAATCATTTCCAGATGAATAAAAAGAAGCTTCAAGTTTGTTGGATTTTACTGCATTAATTGTGATACTACTTTTATCTTTTGCTTCCTCCGTCCTCTTGAGCCGAATATTTTTATTTTTAACTGAATTTTGGAATACTTTATCCAACTCTTCTGTAATATACATGTTTCGCTCTCTTTTTTGATCTAGATAAAACCTAATATCCTCCTTTTTAGCATTCTCCGAACGAAAACGATCCTGATTTACTTTTTGTTCAAAATTTGCCAATGAAATATCAAAGAATGTATTACTCTCCTCTAAAAACTCATTCTGTATTTTAGAGAAGTTGCATTCGCTAGAGTTCCAATTCAATGATATGAGATGATGCAGATTTATGTACTTACTATGGTGCTTCAGTATTTTATCTCTGACACTGGATCCACTGATGATAAAATCCGCTATTACAGCGGAGGCAACACATCTTTGTTCAGAATTCTTGCAGAAACTATCTTTGCAGATCAAATCCCTGTTCTCGTGCTTTTGAGGGCAGGCTACTATCGACTTTGTAGATTGAAATCTTATTGATCTAAAATAAAAATAGTCAAGTATTTATCATTATGGTTTTTTTGTTCTCACATAAAATTTTTGCCTCATTGTGTCTCATTTCAAATGTTAGGGGGGAGATAAATTAGATTAAATATGTATTGCATAAAATAGATCATTTTTAAATTTTATCATTGTTTTATAGTTTATTTATATATAAAATAATAATTATTTGTTGTATCTTCCTATAGGAGATTTTAGAAACTGAATGTATCTCAGAATATTTCCGATGGTTGCCAGCTGGTTTATTGGAAGCTCATTGATTGTGTACTTTAGAAGAAACTGCAGCCTTCTTGGATTCGTTGACATGCTGTACTTTCTCTCTCAGCCTTTATCTTTTTGTTTTTTTGATTACAACCCATTTTATTTAATACTTTTATTATTAGTTAATGCTAAAACAAATTTTTAAAAATTTATTCTAGTGTCCCCCTAAAAAAATTACATTTAACTATACAATTTTCAAGTAAATAAATGTATATTGAAGGTATTCATAACTATTACATAATTATATTTGAAAAAACAAGTTCATACTTAACTTCTAATTTTTACTATAAGCGGTTAAAATCAAAAGAATAGACAAAATCCTGTTAAAACAAAACAGTATACATAAAACACAAAAGTTCCTAAACAAGTCATCATTATCGATCCCCTCTGTAAATCATGCTCGAATGAACCTTCTGTACCAAATAGGTTAGATAGACTTATTCTTATATAGTCTAAAAACATTGGTTTTCTAAATTCTCTAGGGTAAGGAACATTAAAAAAGTAAAATTGTTGGAATCTAAAAAAAGGTAAAAAAAAGCTCAAATTTTATCAAAAATTAAGAAATTGAGATTTTACATATAGCTGAAATTGACCTCAGAAAAACTTTTTAGTCATATATATAAACTCAGTAGACATAAAGGAATGGGAAAATCATGCGTGCAAAAAAATTTTATTTTGGGACACCCTAATATATATATATATATATATATATATATATATATATATATATATATATATATATATATATATATATATATATATATATATATATATATATATATATATATATGTATATATCCATATAGTAGCATGTTCGAGAACAGATTTTACATTAAAATGGATATTTACGAGGACATTAGCAGTATCGGGGACATTTTAGTGTTCTTGTTAATTTTTTGTCCTCATAAGTGGCGTTTTTTTTGTAAAAAAATGTCACCGTAAATAGTTTTTATGCAAAGCGAAAAGTACATACATAGACTGACAAATAGCCTGACTCGCAAGGGAGTGCTGCTACATTGACTGAGGGTTTGGTTTGGCCAGGCAGCAAGGTCAGGCATTGGGTTAGGGTTAGGGTTAGAGTTAGTTATTTTAATGTAAATAATCGTTTTTGTAAATATATATATAAAAATATAAAATATAATTGATAATAATCAAATAAAAATAATAAAAATATTTATAAAAAATAATTTTTTTTACGAAAATAATAAATTTAAAAATGAATATGTAAAAATTGACATAAAATAAAAATTTAAAAAAAAAACATATATGAAAAATATAGTAAAATTTGAGAAATAAAAATTGCGATTAACGGGGAAAAAAACCCCCGTAAATTAAGCACTAGTAGTGTGTGTATATATATATATATATATATATATATATATATATATATATATATATATATATATATATATATATATATGTATATATATAAATCCTAGCTTTTTGGAACCATAAAATCTTTACCAAATCTACATTTTATATACAACAACAACAACAACAACAACAACAACAACAACAACAAATTATTGAAATCATTGTTTATCAGTTTTTTAATGCGCTGTTATCAGTGTCGTTTTGAGGGATTAAAGATCTCTTGTAATAAATTTTGAATACTTTTTAATCTTGTTGTGTTTGTAGCAATGTTTATAGCAAAATTTTGATTGTAATATATATTTATAATAATTATAGCAATATTTACAGCAAAAAAATTTTATAATTGTTTAAATAAAGTTCAAAAGTTTTTTTAATTTTATAGACATATTATACACGATTGTTCCATATACTGCCTGCAAACTCAACATATGCTAACACGTTTACACATACAGAGGTTTGAACGCAACGCTATACAAATAGCAGAACTAAGAACATCTTGGGCAATTAAAAACTATAATTTATGAAATACTAAGTGATAGTCTATAAATTGCGCAACGCTAAATTTATTTTTAAAAAAGAAGAAGGAGATCTTCAGTTTTTTAAGGTGGTGATTTTCATTGAACTTGATGAGTTATTTTGATTTTTTGTTTAACATATATTTGCGAAGGAAAATTTTGATCTTTTTTTTTTATTCATTAGTGAAATTTAGCGTTGCGTAATTTATGGACCATTCCTTATTTAAAAGTTTAGATTATGGATCAGCCAATGATTATCTAAACTCTGTCATTGTTGCGCACTCAGTTTAGAATGTTCAACGGGGGCATGGTAAAATAGCTGTAAAACTCTATATTTCTTTATTGTAAAAATATTAAATAAATTTAACTATTTATTATTTTTAAAAGAATTTAATTTAATAAAATGGTTTAATTTAAGTATAAAATTAGAATGTTCATTATGATCTTATATAAAACATACTATTTAAAATCTTTACGGTTTTTAAAAAGTTAAGGTCGCCGCGTCGCAAGTTCAAATTATCGGCTTACTTTACTTTTTAGTTTTTGTTATTTAAAATGCAAAACGAAACAACTTTACAGTCATAAGCGCCCGCAGAATTTTTTGATGTTTCACATAGGGCACTTTCACACATTGTGCAAACGTTAAACTAAAGTATGTTCATACCCATGCGAAATGAGTCGAAAAATTTGTATGGTTATAGCTTTTGTAAATAACAATATTGTGCTACAAAATTTAAAAATGTTGATAATTTAAATTTATTTTAAGATAGTAAAATTAAAAGCTTCATTACATATGTCCCGCCGCGTTTGGGAAATATAAATCTAAAATAACATAAGTATCTGCTTCATGACACATACGCAACATATAACCCCCCTTCCCTCTGTTTTTCAATGTTTTTAGAATTTTTTGCATTTTTAAAAATCTTATTTTTATTAAAATGTATAATATCGTTAGAAATGTTTGTATATAACCTTTATAAAACTGTGAAAGTATTAGTATTTTAAAATTCTAAAAAAACTTAAAAAAATAGGTTTCCGGTGGTTTAAAAGCTCAGCGCGCTAATCAACATGCTGTCAACGTGCCAACATGGCCAATCGGTCATACTGGCACATATAAAAATTTTTTTTCTAACGAAAATTAATGCTGATGATCAAAAATTAAGGAGAGGTTGACGCAATGCAAGTTTTATTTAAGTATTAAAGTTTAAATTTTAAAATAACATAATTTGAAATTTACGTACCTTAGATATTTGCATACACTTTAGTTTACGTTTTCTTGTAAAACAAAGCTGCTGCATCTCTTTTTCAAAATAAACGGCTCATTTATTAAACAGTTATGTATACTATATTATGTACTATATATGTTATGTTTGGATTTTTTAAATACTATTTTTTATTTTTTATTTAGGTAGGTATGGTTGAAGCTGGGGTGTCAGTCTTAGAGTCAGCAAGGCAGTGTTTACTGGATGTACAACTTCGTACTATAAAATCTCAAATTGATGACATTTCTATAAAACAAAAGCGAACAAAAAGATGTAGGCTATAACATTAACTCAGATATGCTGCTTTTTAACTAAATTAAGTTGTTTGGATAAAATTACATAATAGTGATAGTATCAGATGAAGATATAATATAGAAATGATAGAAATGGTATTAAAAAAAGTATTATTAATAATATTTAACAAAAGGTAGCTAATACAATATTATACATATAACAATATCACGTACCTATAAATCAATGCTGAAAATATTTCTTATAACGTTGCCATTCAACTTTGATTGGCTGAAATGAAAAGTATTCCATTTTTTGCGTGTTTAGTAATCTCCATTTTTTAAGAGGTTTGAAACAATTTAAGCAAAATTAACTTTATAAATTATTTAATTTTTCATTATTTTCTTATATAGTTTTTTCTGACCAATCAAACGCTCATGTTATTTGTTGCTTGGAATTCAAAAAAATGTTCACACTTCTAATTATTATTTAAAACTCATCTCATAAAAAAAAATAAATTATTCGTAAACTAGTACTTGAAATTTTTGAGACTTAGGTTAAAAAAAAATCTCTTTTAATTTCAATCAGTTTTCCACCAATTAAAAAAATTCTTTGTTTTTTATCGTTTGATATTTTTTATCATTTGCTTATTTAATACAATTTTCACAAATTTTTTACTGTTAGGTAGATATTATTATGGTCTCAAAACATATTAATTCGAATACTAAAAAACACTTAGTTGCTAACTAGTTATTTTTAACCTTCTGCTTTTAAATGTAAGATTTTTTATTAATAAGTTTGCCTTATTAATAATGTAGATCAAATTTGTTAAGCCAGAATTGATATTAGTTGATCAAAGCATTATTTTTTACGAAAGTAAACATTTTCCAAGGACTCGATCATTGATCGAACCCTTGAAACTAGGGTCGGCATATGGCAATGCCGACTAAACTGCAGACATCAATGTGTATGAGGTCGCCAATTAATTGCCGATCTCGTTTCTATATTTTATGGTAACTCTTTTATGTCAAATTTTTTTCACCGACCTAATGCCAACCTATAACAGTTTGAGGTTGTCAGTTTATAACCTATCATTTTTCCTAGTTCCCAGGGTTGTTGGATATTGATCTGCCAATATTTCCAGCGCTGAATTTCATTTGTTAAAAAAATTTGTTGATTTTTAAAATAAGTGAAAATTATTTTTAACCAAAATGCTGGAAAATTTGCTATCAAATTTTGAATATGAATGTTTACATGATTTTGTTTTGATTTATAGATACCTGCTTTTATTTTATTGTTTGCATTACATTGGCTGTTTTAAGTAGTGTTTTTCTCTACCAAATCTTTGCACCTGGAACAAGTTTTCGATACTTTCTTTGTAAACAAGGAAGATTAAGTGGATCTGCATTTTTTCAGTATACTCCGCTTGATGATGCAAATGCTGTAAGTTTTTTTTAAAGGAATTTTTCAGAGACTGTTCTACAAAAATTTCTCAAATTTAAAATTTTTAATTAAAGTTTTCCTTTATTTGATCAGTTTCAGAAGTCTTTATATTCATAGGCGTTGCACGTGTTAATTTAATATTTTCGTATTATATATTATGTTGCAACTACAATAACATTTAAAAGAGTTTTTTGATGTTATTAAAAATCTTACCAGTCTTTTATTCTTGATGTTTGCAACATTATTCTTCTAATATTATTCTGATCTATTTTATTTATATTCTAATAGTATCCTCATGTTAATGGTATTGAATTTGAATTCTCAGTACTAATGCAGAAGACAGCTCACCCAGGCTATAAACAGTTAAACATCACAGGTTTTTTATTTAATGCATTATCTTAATTATTACTTATACTATCTCTAAATATTATGCATACTACAAAAAAAGTAAAAGTTTTAACTGTAATATGTGACTCAGTAATCTCAGAAAGGTAATTATGAATTACCTTACAGCCCTGGAAATTTAAAAAAATAAGAAAAGGAAACTCAAAGAAAGAAATCTAAAAGAAACAAATTTCAGTTTTCTTTCAAATCTAATATTTAAATGTGGATATATATATATATATATATATATATATATATATATATATATATATATATATATATATATATATATATATATATATATATATATATATATATATTGTAAAATATTAAGAAATGCAGTTTCTTTTAATACTAACCATTTTGATATTAAAGAAATTTATTCTGGGGTATGGATTCCAGCATCATCAGCTTGTAGAATATTACAATATTTTTTTAACCGTTATATAAACTATAACGGTTAAAAAGTTGTTATAATATTCTACAAGTTAATGATGTTTGTATCCATAATCCAGCGAAACTTATATAAACTTGTTACTATTGATGTCAGTCGTTGAAGGTCCTAAATAAAAATCCTAAATTTGGCAAATGGAAGTTTAAGGTCTTTATTTACATTATAAAATAAATCATTACTATATAGTATTAGCTAGCCTAGAACCTATATAATAAAATGCAACTTTTCCAAAGATTATGTAGATAAAATGTGGGTATGTTGTGTCTATTATTAGTCCTGAATTTAAAAACAAGCACAATATTTTCTTAGTAGCTGTTTTAAGTGACACAGGTTGACAAGCATCTAATTGACAGGTCCCTTTTTTTAAGTTAAATTATCTCCAAAATTATGATTTCAATAAGTCAATGGTTGCGGACGCTGTATGGCAAGTAGCCCTATCCTGTTAAAACCATATCATTTTTGTATTTTTGTCACTTATACTCTCAAAAAAAAAATTATTGATCATGGTGCGGTATAGAACTCCATTACCCATAGCACGAACTCCGACCACATTTTTGAAGAAAAAGGTCCAATGATGCCACCCGCGTGTAAACCGCACCAAACGGTGCATTTTCCTGGATGTAGGGTCTCTTGTTTATGAGCCTCAATTCATATGAGAAATTTTAAATATCACGCAAAGTTCTTGACCTTAGTAAAAATAATAGTGAGAAACCATTACCTGCTCTATAAGATAAAAATTATAAACTTTGTAAACTTGTTACCTGAGACTACTGGTTTCTTTTTATCATTTTGGAAATTTTAAAGGAAATGAAGATTTGGAGTAAAGCATGCCAGAATAAAAAAAATTTAGATTCGATACCCTTGTTCAAGAAATATGTGCTTTATATTAAACACCTCAGTATCACAATTGGTTGTGCTGAAAGAATCTTTGGATTTATAGAAGCAATTGTGAACTCTTCATACTCTGAGGACCAAACGTTTTGCTAATTGTTTGAGAAAATCAAAAAGAAATTTCAAAAAAAAATTATTAAAAAGATTTTTAACAAACTAATTATTGTTGTTTTAAATGCAAAAATATGTTATTTGTTTTATAGAAGCTAATAATACTAATAATATAGAAACTGTAATTATACAAACTAATATATTTATACACAACAGTAATTAAGCATTTTTAAAATATACAAGTTATGAATTATTTAAAATTATACATTTTAAATTTTAATCAACTATACAAGGTAGTAATTATATAAACTTACATATGCTTTTTTACTTACATTTGTTAGTATATATTGGCAATATTTTTAATACATATTGGTATATTCCTATGGTTACCGATATGACTTATTAGTCCCGCTAGAAGTTAGTGCCTATATTTTTCAGTGAGAATGTAAATTATTGATGTTTATTAAAAAAAAATCTAAGATATACCTTCTAATATCTTAAAAAAAAAATATATCAATAAAGTCATTGCTCAAAAGCACATATTTTTGTTCACAATATGTCTACTAAAGCTTGCAGTTCTAATAAATTTTTTTCTTGACTTGAAAGTTGTATATCATTAGGCTTAAATATGTTTGTGCATCGGGAATTTATTTGGCTGATGTTTATTATAGTAAATGTTATTGACTCAAAATTGATAAAGAAATATTAACTTTTATTCTTTAGTTTTTTTATGATTATATTGTATTTCTTTCATATTTTTTTATTAGTTCAATAAAAATTATCAAATAAAGTTAGTTAAATCACAAGAAGCTGCTCACTACATTATAAAGGAAATTTCTAGTGATTTTATTGAGGGCATAAAGTCAAGTGATTCTGATGATGAATTTATACCAGATGCTCTAAAATAACTGGAACCTGTCGAAAATGAATCTGAAATTTCCAATGATTCAGAAAGTAGCATGAAAGACATCAGCATTGAACAAGACGATTATAATGTTGAACAAGATTTTAAATGGACTAAAAACTAAATTGAAACTTCATTTTCATCTCACGAAGGCCCGGTCACAAAGTCCATTTTTCTGATTGTCAAAATCCTATTGAATTTTTCATTTTGACAATGAAATACAACAGAACATACTTTATCAAACCAATCTATATATAACACAAAGCATGATAAATAAGGAGCCGTAGTGCATTGGTTAGCAGTAATAGGCCGTAGCGCAGTGGTTAACAACAACAAGCGGCCGTAGCGCAGTGGTTAGCGCGCTTCCCCCATAAACTAGAGATCCGTGGTTCAACGCCACCTCTAGGCAAGTTTTATAACATCGGTATGGAAGGAGGCGTAAAATTCCTTTCAAATGCTCTTCCGCGGTGCTCTATGATAAGACCATAAGAACTTCTTCAGCACCTAAAATTAAAAAAAAAATAAAAAAATAAAAAAAGGCTGTTCTACATGCTACATTGCAAGAATTTTTTTCTTTCTTAGGAATTAGTATTTTAATGTGTTATATGAATATATAACATATTATATTATTGGATAAGAATTTTTTTTTTTTTTTTTTGATTTGTTACTTTAGATGCTCCAAGAAGACCTATCGGCTTTGCCACAGAGCACCGCGGAAGTGCAGTAACTACGAAGTTCATGCCTTCTTCTTTACTGTGACGCAAAAATATGTCCAGAGCTCGTTTAGAACATGGATCTCTTGCTTCTAAAGCAAGCACTCTAACCACTGCGCCACGGCCTCAAAACAATATTATAATGTGTTATATGTCTTATAATGTTTTCCTTGCGTAGCCTTTTAAAAGAAAAGGTCAGGTCTATTTTGACAACTATTTTACCACTGTTCCATTATTGGAATACCTATTTCAACATATAGTCTTTTGTTGTTGAACAATACGTTCAGACTTATAATACTTGCCAAAAAGATTTAAAAGTGATAAAATGCTTTAAAGAGGTGACTTTGACCATCAGATTTCTGTTGGAGGATTGGTATTTTACAAATAGAAAGATAACAAAACGCAGCAAGACCCATCAAAAAAAAGAAAGTCATTGACTTTTTTGGTATCCTCACCAATTAGAAAAGAAAATTTAGGCGTTCATTGGTTAAATTGATTGATAAAAGAAATTGATATTGATTGATAAAAAAAATTATTTTGCTAAGTATCATAAATTGTGATTCATCGACAAAAAAAAATCACTTAAAATATGAACATTTTGTATCATGTATCATCTAAGAAAATATTTTGTTTCTAAGTGCGTTGTTATAATCTAATTTAATTATAATTAGTAATAGAACGATTTGATTGTATTTTAATTTGAACTTTCAAAAATGTTAAGGCAGGAAATACCCGACAATTTTTTTTGTTTTGTCCCCAATTTTTTTCCATTGCAACAGCAAAACATTTGAAATATGTTTTAATGTTTTTTTCTTTCTAGAAAATATATGTTGATGTATATTCTTTAAAAATTAAATAATTAAACCTGGTTGTTAAAAAAAGATTTTAAAAAGAAAAATTTTCAAATTTGAACATCACTCCCATCTTCTTATAATAAGCAGCAAACTTAAGGCGTTTAATTACCAATCAGTCTCCATCACTTCAGTACCACGCAAAGTTATAAAACAATAACTCACAAACATGTTATGGCATCTTGTGTGTAAATTCGAAGCATCAATACAATTATATTTTAAAAAAAAGCATATCTAAACCTTGTTGAAGCTCAAGATATACTCTCGGAAGTTATGTACTAAGCAGGGCTGTGGAGTCGGAGTTGCGGAGCTGCGACAATTTTAGTGGAGTCGAAGTCGGAGTTGGAGTTGCTAAAAAATTTCGCGATTAACCTAATGTTCATACTAAACCTCAAGGAACGTTGCATAAATTTGTCAAAATAAAAACTTCGATTTATCGCGCAATATTTATTAAAGAATTCAGAGAATTTTTCAAAAAATTTGTTTTGGAGTTAGAGTCGGAGTTGGAGTCGGAAATGTACTCAAAAAATTTCAATAACTGGAGTCGGAGTTGTAACTTTTTTTTTACGGCTCCACACCCCTGGAACTAAAACTACATAACATTTGTAAGTATATCTTGTGTAGATCACATCTGTGGTGATGTCATCTAGACCGATTTTTGCTAAGGCATTTGATAACCTAATCAGGAATTTGATATCATATTGATATCAAACTATGATATATATGATATCATGATATGAGACGTTTATGATATCAATATGATATCAAAATGAAATCATTTATTGATATCATTCTGAGCTCAGGACCTGATATCATAATATGAAAGGTTTATGATATCAAAATGAAATCACTCATTGATACCTTTTTAAACTCATATCTGAAAATGATACCATAATATGAGAAGGTTATGATATAAATATGATATCAAAATGCTACCACGCATTGATATCATTCTGAACTCATAATTTGACATCAAAATATGAGAAGTTTACACAAAATTTGTTATCATTATACTTTTACTATAATTATTTAATTTAATTATATTTTAATAAAAAAACACTTTATTATTATTTTAACTAATATTATTTTTATAAACAATATTTTACAATCATTTTAAATAATTATTTATTATTATTTTAACTAATATTATTTTTATAAACAATATTTTACAATTATTTTAGATAATTATCTATTTATTTAGTAAAGTTAAATAATTTCGTATAAAAAAGTATTATCGGTGAAATTGATAGATGTCATATTATATATATTTAAATATAAATTAAATATTTTACTACATAACGCTGAGAAAAAAAGTCAATACAACTATTAAGAGTTTTGTTTGAAAAAATTAATAGATATAAATAAATAATAAATAGTAAATATTCAGGTAAAGTCACAACAAAAAGAAATATAGAAAATGTCACAACTTTGTATATTGGTCTTTGACAGATATATATTCAGAAAGATAGAGATATGGGCTCGGGTGTAGCGTCGCTTTAACTTTACAATTGGGTTTTCGACAGATATACAGATTTGATCTAAAAGCCACTTTTTGAATGTTGCATTTTATTTTTTTTCCAAACAAAATTTAAATTTATTTATCTTCTGAAAATATTGGTGCGAGCTGAAAATAATAAACAAAACAATTAGCCACCAAAACAAAACGATTTTTACCTTTTCAACAAATTTGTCTTATACTAAGTTATGTAAATTTTTTTCTGATAAGAGTTAAAAATTGCCATCACATAAGCTTCATTGCTTTGCAAATCAAATTGCAAATATAAACCTAGAAAACCTAGGGGAAAAAAATAACATTGACATTATATCTCAGACTTTTACAAAAGCATTGAAGAATAATACAATATTAGTCCAGTTTGTATAAATTTACAGTAAAAGTTTAAACGCATTCATAATACTAGGCCTACCTTAGTATTTAAAAAACACTGATAAGCAGTCCCCAAACGTTTATAAAAGATGTTAAATAATTTAACTTCGTTCAAAAAATTCAAAAAGTTAAAATGATCTTGTATTTTAAAGTATAAATATACAATTAGTTACAGTAAATAAAGCTTGTGGGCACAATAAAATAAATATAAATAAATTACTTTCTGAAAATTTATCATTACCACATGGAACAATATTATTGACAGTGCTGTCAATTATATAACAACAAAGTTTAACAAATAATGATCTGTCTAAACTCTGGGAAAAAGCACAGATTTAAAATTGAACATGTCATTGTACCACAATGCAAATAAATAGTAACACATTTGGATGTTAATATATTTAATTTGGAATGGTATATATACTTAACTTAGATGTGTATATATTGTGTATTACTATTTTACCTGACATAAGCCATTCTCATTTTTTCATTGAATTTGTGTAAGATTTATTAAAAGATAGTATCTTGAAATTCACTGCATTTATAACTAAAAAATATTGCTTTTTAAATATTACATTTCAATATATACAGCCAGATAAAAAAATATAAACACACTTGCACACACACACACACACACACACACACACACACACACACACACATACACACACACACACACACACACACACACACACACACACACACACACACACACAACAGATGATGAGGGCTCTAGAAGGGTTAACTGTATTTTTGTGACATTAGATACTATTATTCATTAGAAGATGCATTTTAACTTAACAAAACATTTATAGTTTAACTTAATAAAAATTAAACAAAAACAACACTTAAACACAAAAGCAATATTTAAACAACACTTAGACACAAAAACAACATTTAAACAACACTTAGACACAAAAACAACATTTAAACAACATTTAGACACAAAAACAACATTTAACAAAAATTAAACAACATCATCCACTCTTGAGACAACAGCTATCATTTTTTTTTTGCATTAATTTTTTTTACAAACTGCTTCTCTTTATAACTTCTTTAAGTCACCCAGTATTCTGAGCTACTACCTGAGAAGAATATTGTATCATTCTTTTTATAACTAAAATCATAAGCTAGATGATTTAAACAATAGTAGTTATAAATTAGTTAGTAGATGATCAAAGTAGAACATTCTGGCATTGTTTTCAAAGCAACAAAAAAGCTTATAAACATAACCTTATTGAGACAATTATTCTTTTCTATGCAGTATATGTACAGTGTAAGCTACACTTAAACTAACAATTAAAAATTGGATTTAACTTTATTTGCTTAGTATATAGTTTGAAACCACTAGCCCACAATATAAAAAAAAAGTTCTAGATTCAGAGGCTATCCACAACATTATATATTTTAGACTTAGTTTTACAACATGGTTTACTATTGAATTTTATATAAATGTATTCTTTTAAAGAACATAAGTAAACAGGTAAAAAATTAATTTGGCCAGGTAAAAAATTTACTTGATGAAAATCAACGAAGAAGCAGACCTTTTTCCAGATAAAATGCATTTTTTTAGTACAAGCAAGTTCTCCACCTTGAATTGCATTGAAAGGGAACTGCTGCACCATATCTACTTTATGTGACTCTAAGACACTGATATCAATGTGATAATTTTCTTGATTTTTTCCTCTAAATGTTTTAGCAGTGATTACCAATAGGCATAATAATTCATTCATTTTTCCGCAATACAAGCAGATCCATAATGACCATTATAGCGATTAAGTTAGAGCTTTAGCTGGTGCATCATAAATTAAATTAATACTTTACCCTTTACTTATATAACTTTATCATTATTATCAATAATCTCATTTGCCATGATGGGTCTTCCGTAAAGTATGTATGCAGGTATGGGGTAGGGGGTTACCCAAAAACTTATGAATGCGTAGAGTAGAGAGGGAGAGAGAGAAGGGGAGGGGATTGAAAACAGCGAGTATGTACGTGGTATGATTAATCGTTTTTTTTTATCTATTTGAAAACTTGATTTCTTTTTTTATCAACAAAAGCATTGAGTTTCATGAGTTTAAAAAACCATTATTCAAGTAACAAAATTAAAAATTCTGTTATGAGTGATGTCAAAATAACTAAACGCAGTTAAAGAAAAATAAAAAATAATAACTAAGTAAAAATAAGATAACTGCAAATAAATGTCAAAAGTAAAGTATTCAATGCAAATAATTAAATTTTTAAATAAGTCTAACAAATGAAATATCTTGGAAGATTTACTAACCTAACTTTATAGTAACATCTGAGTTTTAAAGCGTTTTTAATAGCGTAATAACTTGTGCTGG
>NC_061164.1:31896752-32051752 GCF_022113875.1 Hydra vulgaris
GTAAACAACTTGTATTTCACATCATAACATGACTGATTCTTGATATCATAACTTTTATGATATCAATTCTTGATATCATAAAAATATATTACTACAATATGAGTTCATAAATCAAAACTTACTATTTGGATATTAAAAGAGAAAAACTTAACTTTTATTGTGCTTTAAAAGTATTATATGAAAATTTGCTAAAAATTAAGTTTGTTTCCCAAAGTTATGATATCGCTATGATATCATTATTTGATATCATAGCTTGAGAAGGTTTTGATATCAGTCTGATATCACATTGATATCGCGTCTTGATTGGAAAGGTTCCGTAAACGTTTTCTATATAAGTTAAAGGTTCCGTAAACGTTTTCTATATAAAAATACGGTATTTGCAGCAAGCTGCTTTCTTGGACTTATGTTTGGAACATAGATCATATACACCTGATAATGCTAGGATAACGAGTTACTTGCTTGAAGAATGTTACGAGTAGATTTATAGACCTCTGGTACGGCTACTACTTTTAATCTTATTTATAGATGATCTTCCTGATAGTATTGCTCACACAATAATGTTGATATTGCTCTGATGATAGCAAAATTATATGCATCATACAGTCTAAATTGGACATCCCAACACATCAGGGAGAAACTGACAATGCAGTTGTATGATCAAATAGTTGGCTTTTGCACTTTAATTTCGATAAATGTAAAATGATACATGTAGGCAGTCCAAAGATATTTCAACTCACGATTACTCCACGGAAACTACTAATGGGGTTTTAAATACTGGCACCTACAACTAATGAATAAAATCTTGAAGTTATTGTCTCAAAATACCTGAAAGTCAGTGCATAATTTATTAAAGCAACATCCACATCAAATTGTATGATGAGAAGGCCTTAAATTGTCTTCCTCTACCAAAGCTTAACTTTGTAGCACCCACTTTAAATAACATATGTCTGGCCACTTGACTTTGCTATCTAAGCTTAATCCTCTTATTATAATACGGACATTAAGTTACTCGAGGATTTTTAAACCGCGTCACCAAAACGATATTATCTTTTACCGATATTGACAATAAAACAACTGCAGATACATAGTCTTACCTTCCTCAAAAAACGCTGCTGCTATGAGGGCACAATACAAGATACTTAACAAAATTAGGGAAACGAATTTATTTAGTTACACAGCCCCAACTAAATGTGTCTGTTATTTGCAATTTGGGTGGCTATAAAAATCAGCTTCAACATCAGTTTAAAAAAAGATAGGACCAAATATTACCTATTTTACATACAGAGTTGCAGTGCATTGAAATTATTTCACAAAACATATAGTGTATGTCAAAACAATAAAAACAATAAAAATTGGGTTTTGAAGTAAAATTTGTTAAATCAGCGTAGAGATCCCTGGGAAAGTGTGATCTTCATAATAATAAATCAACATTTATGTATATTCTATATTTTATATATTATTACTGCATTATTATGATATTAGGAATATATATATATATATATATATATATATATATATATATATATATATATATATATATATATATATATATATATATATATATATATATATATATATATAATTCTTTTTTTTTTTATCAAAGAAATACAAAAAACATAAGAAAATGTTGAAAAAATGTTTTGAACAAATCTTTAATGAATTTCTGTTGTACTTTTTTTTCAGCCCTAGAACTATTTATACTTTTTAATAATTTTTATGTTATTTTGACCTTATCGTATAAAGAATTGTATCAAAAAGTTGTATATAATACCAGTTTACTCTTATTTAAAGCCTTTTTAAAATGGTTTTTATTTTGATAATATCTCAATGTTAAAATTCACAGAATTGAGTTTAAAAACATTTAAAAAAATAGACAAAGGGTGACAAATTTTAAAAATTTTACCCGAATCACTCTAAAATCATTAAAAATAACAACTTGCATCCAACCTCATCCAATTTACTGATGGGTTAAAAAATATGGCGTGCGAAAACACTTATATTTTGTCAAATATGTACCAAGTATTTTAAATTTATACATTCAACGTAGAATACATTTAACGAAAACCGTGATCTAATCCCAAGTTTAAAACGGCTTAAAAGAGAATCGGCAGTCATTAGAAATGTGGAAGCAGGTAATTTTCTGTGCTGAATTTAACTTTGAAATAATAAATAGAAATAGCAAAGCTCTTTTTAAAAAGTTCAACTCATAAAATAAGTTAAACTTTTCAAAAAGGTCGAATCGAAAGTAGCTTGCGTTTTAAAGGGATCCCAAAGTGCCTAGTCAAGTTGAGTTCATATTAAAGAGAATGATAAAAAAATATGTTGGGACGGAATTTTTTTAAGTAAAACAAAATAATAAAGATATACCGAGAAAAAAAAACTTTGTTGTTTTACTCAAAGCTTGCCCTGCCTCCATGTTAGACAGTTGATAACGTTGATTACTGGCTTCTGTTCTGTAACCTATTTGAATATCAAATGAATATCAAAATATATAGCGAGTCTGATTGCATTTTGGTACAGAAACAAGGGAAGATGGGTGTGGCGTAAAAATGCCTCACAATTTTGATTGTGGCGAATTTTTTATTTTTCATAAATATGATAGTTGAAAATGTGCAAAAAAAAAAATAGTGTTGCATACTGTTGCATTATTGATCGTCGAATAACAGAATGAGGAGCAACGTCGCAAATGAATTTAATAAATAGTGTAGAAAATAGAAAACGAAATAATCTCGTAAAGGTTTATTGAAAAAGAAAAAAAAGTATAGTCATTAATGAATAATCTAAAAAACAAAAAAATAATAACAACTATAAATCCGTTTTTACTATTTGCGACGTTATTCCAGTTTAACTATTTGCGACACTATTCATTTTACTATTTGGGACACTAATCCTTTTTTTTTGTTTTTAACACTATTTATTAAATTTATTTGTCTACACTATACCTATTTTATAGTATTTAAATTTCAAAAATGCATTATATAAGCATATAAGATGTAATTGGAAAAATTTTACTATATCAATATTTGAAAACCTATAAAAGCGCCTTATTAACATATTTGTTAAGGAAATAGATTTTTTTTTTTTTTTCTTTTTTATAATCATAATATCTGATAGATCATTTTTTACAATTTGACTAAGAGATTTAAATATGTCTACAAATTGCAGTTTGCATCCTGCTACACTCAATTTTGGAAAAAACAACGACACAATTTTTGATTTTTGGTTTGAGTTATAAATCATACAAACTGTCCGTGTTAAAATAATATTTTAACTGTGTTAAAATAATATTTTAACTGTGTTAAAATAATATTTTAACTGTGTTAAAATAATATTTTAACTGTGTTAAAATAATATTTTAACTGTGTTAAAATAATATTTTAACTGTGTTAAAATAATATTTTAACTGTGTTAAAATAATATTTTAACTGTGTTAAAATAATATTTTAACTGTGTTAAAATAATATTTTAACTGTGTTAAAATAATATTTTAACTGTGTTAAAATAATATTTTAACTGTGTTAAAATAATATTTTAACTGTGTTAAAATAATATTTTAACTGTGTTAAAATAATATTTTAACTGTGTTAAAATAATATTTTAACTGTGTTAAAATAATATTTTAACTGTGTTAAAATAATATTTTAACTGTGTTAAAATAATATTTTAACTGTGTTAAAATAATATTTTAACTGTGTTAAAATAATATTTTAACTGTGTTAAAATAATATTTTAACTGTGTTAAAATAATATTTTAACTGTGTTAAAATAATATTTTGATTAAAAAGGTCATCTTGATTGTTTGCATTCAATAACTTCTGCAGAGACAACCAAGATAGAGCTATAAATACTAGTCATCAGCATAAAATAACCATTCTATATTGCACTTAATATGCTTTTTTGATCATTTTTTACATTTATTATAACACTATCCACGATAATATTATAATAAATGTGCAAAAATGTTTTTTAAATTGGAAAAAATTTTGCAACCTTATTCGAATGTTTTTGAAGTTAAGACTGCCATCTTTTGAAACTATTTTAAGTATAAGATCAATTCAAAGAAACTGCTTTTCAAGTGGGCTAAAAGAAGTTTAACTTTTGGTTCGGTTAACAGAATATTAAGACTGTCCGATTGATGTGTTATTGTACAGCTCTTCATTTAGTTTTATCTTTGGATAATAATAATATCATTAATTACATTAATGATAATAATAATATTAATTATAATAATATTAATAATAATAATAACAATAAAATATATACATATATACATATATACATATATATATATATATATATATATATATATATATATATATATATATATATATATATATATATATATATATATATATATATATATATATATATATATATATATATATATATATATATATATATATGTATATATATATATGTATATATATATATGTATATATATGTATATATATATATATATATATACATATATATACATATATATACATATATATAGATGTATATATATGTATATATATATATATATATATATATATATACATATATATACATATATATATATATATATGTATATATATGTATATATATATATATATATATATATATATATATATATATATATATATATATATATATATATATATATATATATATATATATATATGCTTACAAACAATATAAAAATTTCTTTGTAAAAAAATCAAAAAGATTTTAAAAAAGAATTATTACTCAAATATAATAAGAAACTCCAAAGGTGATATTAAAAAAACATGGGACGTAATTAAACAAATAATTGGGAACAAAAATTTCAAACCAAATAGTTTACCTACTAAAGTTGTTATAAATAATGAAGAGTATGTCAGCAGTGACGTAAACTCAGAAAAGTTTAACAATTTTTTCGTTAACATAGGCTCTAACCTGGCTACCAAAATTAATGGTCCAAACAACTCATTTGAGACATACTCAACTAATAACAATAACAAATTAAATAAATAAATCTCCAGATATAGATGATATTTGTAGCAATATCGTTATCGAAGTCTTTTTGGAGAAATGCAAACCGATCTTCGAAATATTTAAATCATCAATTAAAACAGGTACTGTACCAGATAAATTGAAAACTGCTAAAATTATACCAATTTTTAAAACAGGCGAAACATCTTTATTAAATAATTACAGACCAATCTCTATACTGCCTACTTTCTCTAAAACACTTGAAAAAATAGTTTACAATAGATTATACGAATATCTCCTTCAAAATAATCTCTTAAACAAAAAACAATTCTGGTTTTAAACAAAACACTCAACCGAACATGCCATTTTAGATCTTTTAAATAGCATGAGTAATTCTTTCGATAAAAAGCAATTTGTATTAGGGACTTTTATAGATTTATCCAAAGCGTTCGACACAGTTAATCACAATATAATACTTAAAAAATGGAAAGATATGGTGTTAAAAATATATCCCTTGACTGGTTCAAAAGTTACCTGTGCAGCAGAAAACAATGCGTTGTTACAGATCATAATAAATATTCAGACCTACTAGAAATAAAATGCGGAGTTCCCCAAGGTTCCATTTAGGGTCCCCTTTTATTTCTAATATATATCAACGATCTTCCAAAAGCCCTAAAAAACTTGATGTAATAATGTTCGCTGATGATACAAATTTATTTTACTCATTGCCGTCTATAAGCGACCTTTACAAATCTATGAACACTGACCTAGAAAACCTCAACATCTGGTTTAAAGTAAATAAATTATCTTTGAATACAGAAAAAACAAAATATATCTTGTTTCACTCCAACCGTCTTAAAAACTTTATACCAGGCACTCTAACTTGACTAAAAATTGATAACATATACATCAAAAGGACTGAAACAACTAAGTTTCTTGGAATATATATTGACCAGAATAATAATTGGAAAACCCATATTAATACAATAAACAAAAAAATATCAAAAAGTATCGGCGTACTCTACATAGCCAAACCTGTGCTTTCCCAAGACAACTTAAAAATTCTCTTCTTTTCTTATATTCAAGGTTACCTAACATACGCTAATATTGCATGGGGAAGTACCCATAAAACTAAATTAAATTCACTCTACATACATCAGAAACATGCATGCAAGATTATTTTATAAAATAGATAAATTCACTCATGCCGACCCTTTACTTAAAAATTTGAATGCATTAAATATCTATCAAATAAATATTTACTAAAATATCTTATTCATGCTAAAATACAAAATCGGACTTGTTCCGAAATACTTTACTGATGGCTTTTTTCATATCAACGAAAACAAATATATTACACGAGGAACAGGCAACTTCACCTTGCCTTTAAAAAAAACATAATTCTCGCGATTTTCTTTATTATACCGTGGCCCATACTTACATAACAAAATAATACTTCAAAATATGGAACTTAATAAAATGGATAACCTTATTGCTCTGAAAAAAAAACTAAAACATATCATAATTAACTTAACCAACTTCATCGAAATGTATTAAACAATTTGGTAAAAATAGTAATAATAAAAAACCCAACTACTTCTACTATATAGTAGATACCAAAATACTTATGTGTATTTGTTGTTAACTAGTTCAATAAAGTTTATTTTATGTTTTAAAGGTTCTTGATGAAAAGACTATTTTAGTCTTCTGCGAATTTCCTTACAAAAAAAAAAAATTATAAATAATAATTATATATATATATATATATATATATATATATATATATATATATATATATATATATATATATATATATATATATATATATATATATATATATATATATATGTATATATATATATATATATGTATATATATATATATATACATATATATATATATATATATATATATATATATATATATATATATATATATATATATATATATATATTATTTTTATTTTACAACACAAGTATCCACAAGTATAAATAATTTTTGAAGAGCAGCATTAGAGCCATGACAACATTGTACTGATTAAAACTATATCATTTAAGCGAGTTTCCACTCATCTGTTTTCTCACGGTAACGAGAAACGGACGGAAAAAATAATTACGTGGGCATGCGTAAAATAACTTTTTATATGTCTGAAGGAAAACTACGGAAGCTCGTGTGATTGCTTTTCCCTTTCCTATCCTGTTCCAGTAAAAAAAAGGATGAGACTCACCTCTAAACTTGTCGTTAATGACTTCGCCACTCAATATAAATTTTTCTTATATAAAAATAGCAAATTCTTTTTTTTTAATTTTTCAAAATTAACTTAAATAAAAGTTAAAACATAATAGTTAAAACTTAAAAACTTCAAAACTTTTATCTTAAAAACGTTATAAAGTAAAGTATAAAAAAAAGTTGAGTTTTATTTTGTTTGTTTAGGAGTCAGATACTACTTAAATATTGACCGTTGCGCTCACATTTCTATTATACAATCAAGAAATGTTCATTTCACAAATCCTTTGACTTATGGACCAGAGGTGTTTGCTGTAGACAAAAAATGTTATCATGCGTTTTATTACCATGAATCAATTGATTATTGGCAGCAATTTCAGTCTGTCTCCTGGGAAACCAAACAAAATATATATTGTCAACCTCCATCTATCTGGAAAAACTTTACACTGTCTGAAAGTTAATCGCCGTTTAATCTACTGATGATCCATTATATATATATATATATATATATATATATATATATATATATATATATATATATATATATATATATATATATATATATATATATATATATATATATATATATATTTTTTTTTTCTCTCATTTTTTCTTTTATTTAGACGTTACTTTACGTGGTCAATGACTTTATTTGTAGTTTTTTTTTTGAAGTAGTTTTATGTCACTTTTTGCATTATTTTAAAAACGAATATCCTAAAATCTTAGTACTTTTGTTGTTATTTTTAATCTAAGTAATAATGTTAATAATGTTTTAGCATGTTAGGAATTTTTTGTTAAATTGTACTTTTATTGAAATAGGTGTAAACTTGAGATATTTATAGTTATCGAAACCTAATCTTTTGATGAATTTAAAATATAGTTATAGAAAGTAGACTATCTTAAAGGCTGCTAAACCATACTCTTAAAAGCAAACTAATTTCTCTCTCACTTTAAATTGAATTAGACGAAAAAACAAGTTTTATAACTGTGAAATTGTTGTTATTCTCAATTTTGCTGTGTTTGAAATCAACGGCCCTAGCAAACCATAACAAAATCCAACCTTTTTTTTTATTTGAGCCGTTTGTTTTGAAAGTCGCATAAATCACCTTTTCAAAAAAAAATATTGAGAACCATTATTACAGTATAACGGTATTTCTTCATTTTTTCATTTGTGAAATAATTTAAATTAGATTATTTTATTTTGAAATAATTTAAGCTAATTGTGCTGAAAATTATATTTGAATTTATTGTATTACATTTGTAGAATTTTCACAAATGAAGAGATACCGTTATATTCTCATCATTATTATCAAACAGATGATTTTTTTAAAAAGATGACTTAGGTCACTTTAAAAACAACAAGCTCATTTTAAAACTTTAAAAACAACACTTTAATTACAACAAGCACATTTGGTAGAAATTTTACAAGATTGTTTGAAACCGTGTTTAAAAAAATGTTTATCATTTGCGCAAGCGTATTTTCTACAAAAATAGTCACTTTCAAATTTTTACCTTATGTCTGTTTTCTAATTAATTTTTCAATTTTTTTTTTTTGTTTATTATAATTTTTTTTTTAGATTTTTCTTTTTGTAATTGTAAAAAATAGAAATCTTAAATAAGTATCAATCTTACTTATTGGAACTCGTATTATGCTTTTATTTAAAATTTAAATAATTATTTTGATTGTGTAATGGAATTATTTATTAATGAAGTGATTCTCAATGCTTTATCATTACAGTTAAATTTTAATGGCTTAAGTTTTGCTACTTGAAAGAGTGAGATAATGTTACTGTTAGAATAAAACAAAGCGGTGGTGTCAGCAAACATAATAGTAAACATAGTATTTGATTATCTGTTCAGATAGTTGACTTAGATTAAAACAATAGAGAGGCTAAAATGCCTTTTGAAACTCCACATAATAGTTTAAGTTTTTTTTGTTTGAAAACCGTCATTTAGATATATAAACTGTTTTCGATTAATTAAGTAACTGGTAAACCATTTACGGCGTTCATGGCATACTCCAAACATTTTAGTTTTTCTTAGTAAAATCTGATAAATTACAGTGTCAAATGCTTGACAAGTCTAAAAATATAACTAAAGCGAAATTATTAAAAGAAGAGGCTCCGCTGAAAACTTCTAATAAATGTTTGAGTGCATGCCCCGTGGAGTAACTTGATCAAAAACCATGTAAAATGATTATACGAGTAATAGAGACAGAAACTAATTTTAAATTTTTTTGCTTAAAGCTTTTATCTTTTAAATGATTAATTTAAAGAACTTACTGTGATGTATCGTATTGCTTAACCTGGAGTCTCATTTTAATGCCATATAAATAATTCATGAAATGTTTAGTTAAAACTAAACTTAAAATTAAAGAAAAAACAGTCATCAAATATATATATGATGTAGCTTTTGCAGAAATATCTTTATTAAATAATTTTAGAGCATATTATCAATTTTTTTATCTGCAGAAAAATTGTAAAAAATAAAAAAAACTAGACCTTTTTTATTTTAAATCCAACATATAGGACAAAGATCAATTTAATTGATGTGTGTCCTACATGTTGAATTCAAAATATGAAAGTTCTAGTTTTTTTATATTTAAAAATTTTTTATTAGTTTTTCTGCTGTTAAAAAAATTGGTAATATGTTTTAAATTTCATTTAATAAAGATATTACCTGCAAAAGCTACTTCATATATATATATATTTGATGACTGACTTTTCTTTACCTTTCTTTGACTGACTTCAGTTTTAAAAGACGTGTATGTTTAAATAGTTATTTTTTGTTGGTTAAATAAAGCTCTAAATTAGATTAAATTAGCTTAGTTTAACCAACAGAAGATATTTATTGGAACATGCACTCCTTTTTGGAGACAAAATAAAAAGTAAAAAAGGTCATAAACGAGCTCGAATAATTTTTTTCTACGTTGAACATTACATGATTCTCTCACAACTAGACTACGCTTATGAAATGCATTATAAACAAAGATGGCCTTCAGATATAGTTTCTGAATTTTTGGAGTAAATCCTATACATTTTTCTGACATAGTTGCAGCAACACCATATCCTCACCCTCTGTGTTTTTAGATGTCAAGACCAAGAATGTTTGTGCTAATAGTACAGTTTTAGACAGACACACTGTCTAAAACTGTAATATTTTTATATTGTGCTAATAGTACAGTTTCAGACAGTCAATAAATCTTTATAAATTTACACAATTTTTATAGCTTCTGTCTATTTACTCAATAAAAATAGACATCTTTTCAACCTTAACACAATTAGATGCTTTATCAGCTAAAATTAGAAAGCACTTATTTTTAATGACTTCAAAAATAAAAACCTTCTCGTCACCCTTACCACAACACTCTATAAGTTGATTTTGTGTAATTTTAGATATCTATGTGGTTTTTTTAAGGGTTGACATTAAATGATGTTTTAACATTGTGTCACCATTGTGCAAAAATACTTTCCAAATAATTCAGACGGCATACATTAAGCCCTATTGTCTGTGATAAAAGCAAACATGAAAATGACCTAACCATTTTCTTAAAAAAAATCTTTTTAGATTAATTTCAGATAAGAAAAAGCTATAATCTTATGTTGCCACAAAAACTCATTCAACAAAATTTATCAATAATGGATCATCTTTTCCTATTTTAAAATTAACAGCTATTAAAAAAGCTATTGCTACTAAAAATTGCAACAAAAATATGAAAGTTTCAAAGTCAGGCAAATTTGAAACTCTTTTAATAGGAGCAATATTCGATTAAGATTTTTTATTTGAACAACCATTAGCAACAACCTGGCAAGAGCCTTTAGTTTTTAAAAATACATCAACTGAAGGAAAACTCAACAACTTTGCAATGATTTAGATGAAATTATGAAAGAAGACTTACACGATGAAATAAGTTTCAAATAAGTGGAACAAAATAATTAGGAGACCATATATTGAAAACTGCTGAGGAAGAACCTGAATTACACCCCAATTTTTTATAAATAAGATTTTGAGATATAATACAAATATTAAAAAAAATTTATTCCACAATCTAGAAATATGGAATAAATGGATGTTGTAAAAAACATAAAATAATGTTATTAAACACAAAAAAGATAAAAATGTTTGTCAAAACATTTAAAACATGCCTCCTTTTTAAAAATATCCGAGGACTTAGTAGCCTGAAAATCAAGAAAAAGTATGAAGTCTTACAAGAAACTCTACAAAATATTATGTTGCTTGATAATAAAAAACCATTTGGATATTTTTCAAAGAAACGTTCAAATAATGAAGACCTTGAATAATATTCAGAACTATTACATAGCTTTATTAACGCCAAAAATTGCAAGATCTTTGAAGTGATTGCATTGATGATAAATTGCATTGTCACTAAACTATATCAACTATTTTAATTGCACTCTTCTCTGAACGCAAATGATTAAAGTATTACATTTTTATTTCTGTCAAAAAACTATTTGTTAGCTCTAAAAATAAACTTCATTTAAAGCAGACCATTAAGTTGATTCTATACTAAATAAAATAAAAATGTTGTTGTTTCGATGGCATTTCTTGTAGTATTTGATAATTTATTCACTTAATATATAACACATAAAATACAGGTAAGTACTAATTTTTAATTTATTTATGTAATATTTTAGTCTGATTAGCTCAGACCGTCATCAGGTGTAAAATAAAATAAAATAAGAATATGACAAAAAACGTATGTAAGAAACCGTTTAGAAGACATTACAAAGATGAGCTGACGTACGGTGAAAAACTATTTTTAAGTTTCTACAATTTTTTTAAAAAGAGGTTGCAAGCTGTTTGACGCATACTTAACTCCGTTGTCTTTGGTTAAGTCTCCGCTATGATTTCAAAATTCCTCGAAAATCCACAAATACCAATAAAACCAAATTCAAATAATAATCCTGCAATAAAATCTGGAGTTTTAGTACTAGGAACTGCCGATTCCGGGACATTGTGATAAAATTCAAAAAATTGTTATAAAAAGTTGTCACTTTTTTATGGTTTGCAAGTTTCATAAAAAATTGAAAAAAGATTTTAACTATCAATGCAACTATCTTAGCATAATAGTAGTATTGTCATAACAATAAAGAATAGCTTCCAGATTGTCCAACTTGATCATCGCCAGAGTTGAGTGTCACTACCATTCTTCTACCACTATCGACGTTGGGCATATTTTCAGATGAATCAAAGTTTATATAAAATGAAGTCGTAGTTGTTGGAGTAATTGTAGTATTTGATTGATACAACAATCCTACTGCTTCATTATTTAATAAGTTTACATTGATCCAATCCATGAAGAGAGGTAAAAGTCTTCTAAACCTGATGAAATGAAGATGCATCGGCTGTTAATATCATATCCAGGAAATGTAGTATAATAATTGCCATTATAGAGTGTCCAAGGTTGAATAACTAAGCTAGTATTTTTAGGGGGTCCATATCCATCGTATATACGTAATCTGGATTCTCAACAGTTTCCAGATCCTCTAATGATATGCATTCTAATATATTTTAATTAAATGCCGTTTCCATTTTGTATAGTATTCATCAACATATATTCTTTTCCATAAGTTATATTTACATATCTAAATGTTGATGAGTACAACTTAATGGATGAGATGGATCGAGGTATTAGCGGATTAATACTAGTTAATATTTGTTGCAACAATGAACTTATTGTGATAAAAGGTTGTAACCAAAATGTCATTGAAGTATTTGTTTTATTGTATAGTTTTATATAAAAACTTGATGTAAAGGGAAGATCGAGTATAAAATATCCTCCAAATGCGCTAGTAACAAATACATTACATCCTTGTATAGAGTTCGCAGAATAGGGTCGACCAAGTGGTGAAAATAACAAACCACAAGCTAAAGCTGTTTTATTAATAGCTACACCATCTATTACAATAGATTCATTACCTATGGAAAGTACATTATCAGCATATATTTAAAAAAAATACGTTGCCTTGTGCATCAGGAGATCCTGTAAGTGCAATCCACAGTTTTTTTAAAATTCCTGAACTACCACTATAACTAAATATAGTCTAATCTAATTGTTTGAGATTTTACTTTAAAACACGTTAAACTTGTATTTGGAACTCTTTGTAACAGCATCTTAAGGATTAGTAGGATCTGCTACGTTGAATAATTTATTTGTATTTAAATTAATTTAGCAGTTGCAGGATTCTGACCATATGTTCTAATAAACAGATTACTAGGAGTTTGTGCAGTGTCTACATAATTTTTTGTAGCAGCATCTTGAAGATTAGTAGGATTTGCTACATTGAATATTTTATGTGTATTTAAATCCATGTCAGAAGTTGCTTTATTTTCTATATTAATACTAAGGTTTAAATTTTCAGATTGACCTAAAGAAGTTAATCCAAAAACTGAATTACCAAATATATTAATACTCGTTTTATATATATGATTTTTTGTATTTAGATGATTTTACCAGAGTGAATTGATTATGCTTTGAAAATCAACTCCTTCATCTAGTTTTTTTAAAACATAGAGACAGAAGTGTCTGCAATTAGGAAGTATTTCCAAACTGAACTTGTTCAGTATTATAGTAAACAGGACTGTGTAAGTATTGAACGAGTTCAACTAGTGGTGGTAGTATATAAGAGTCAATGCTAAACTTTTTATCTCCGTCTTTGTACCAGAAAATCCAATGAAATCCATTTGTACTTGAATCTCCTGTAATTACTATTCCACATTCTTTTTTTTGTGTATTTTTTGGTAATTCATCTCTTACAAAAACACCTTTAAAATTTTTTATTTTTAATTTTTTCGCTACTTCTATTAATTTAAAGTTTGTTAATGGTTCATTTGGTAATATAATTCCTTGAACATTGATATATCTGTTCATTTTTTTAAATAGTTTTAGATTTTTTAAAATAATTTTGAAAAAACTGACCTTTTTTTTTATCTTGTGCCTGTGCATGTGCCTGGATACTTATTTCTTTAAATCCATTTTGAAAAAGTGGATGCTTTGGATTAAATTCACTTGTATCAAATTTGCTTTCAATATCATTTGCAATATCTGCATAAAAGTCTTCTGTTTTTATTTCGTTGACTAATGAATCTGTATTTGTGTATAAGAGTTTAGATCTATCACCATATTTACTTTTTGTGTAATCATAATGAAATTCATACATGAGTGTGTTACTCAATTCTAAGATGCGCATACCCAATTAAATAGGTTTCTTAAAAAATAATGTTGTTCTTTTTATATGAATAGCTATTAATTTTTATCAAATATAGTCCTACTTTCATAGTTTGGCTCAAATGCGAATTTAATAGCTTCTTCTCTTTTAGTGACTAATCTAACATCAACTCTGTTTTCAATATTTATCCATTGTTTTTCCAAATACAGAATTATTCATGAGTTTAAAAAAGTTTTTTTCAATGTCATTAGTTGCTTTTGTTCTTAGATTTGTATTGAGTTCAATGTATTCACTTAATCATGCAATTTCTTCAAACTTTATACCTCTACGAATTTTATTCAATTTTATTCCTTATCTTTCATATAATTTCAAGTTTTCATAGTGAATGATATAATGTTTCTTATGATTTGAATTAGGTATTCATTTTTCAACTTTATCAATTTTTAATCTTTCAGGAGCAAGTGAATAATCATTATAACCAAATGTTCAGGATAATCTAAATCTACTTCTAATATACATGAAGTAGATCTCCAATTTTTCAATTCTTTTTCATCCATCCATTTAAAACCATGTGTTGGAAGAGGTTTACTCATTGCCCATCCATATAAATTGTTAGCATCTAAATACAGTATGTAAGTAGTTTTTTTACTTTTATCATATGTTTCCATATATTTATTATTAGCAGTTCCTAGCCTGGTTGAAACCATACTAATTACACCTCTTATTCCTTTCTTTATCATTATAATCATATCATATTCACTTAGCAACTCTAATTTTATTTTTATTATTTTTAATGCTGCATCCCAAGCTAATCCTGGTAAAGTATAGTACCAAGCAGGAGCTAATTTATAAGAGTTCATGCAAACATCTCTAAAATTTTCAAATATTAACTAATAGTAATACATCTGAAACATTGTATAAATTATGATAATCTTTAAATTTTACACAATCAAACTCTTTCCATACAGTTTGTGCATGTAAATATTCTTCATCACTTATTCCTTCATCATTTAATCTTGAAAAGAAGAGTTATTTTGGTGGTAATTGTGTTTCAGACAATTTATTAGTAGAGTCAACCCAATCATAAGGGTAAACATCATTTTTTTAAATAATAAATGTAGTTTACTTCCAGAAAAGTATTTTTCAATATTTTTACATTGATCTTTTGTTAAATTTTTTAATAAGCTATCTAAACTATAAGATATAAATCTAAAACTATCAACAAAACGTAGTTGTAGTTTAGTAGTTGTAGTAACTTCTTTAGCTTTACCTGCTTTAGTAGACTTCTCCACTTTAAGTTCTTTAGAAAAGCTAATATACTTTTTTTCATTGTTAGGAATGCAATTTAATTTCCCTCTCTTGACAATTTTTTTATGAATAAGTGAGAATCATAACCAGATAAATTATGAAAAACTACTGGAATGAAATCTGCAATAATAAATTGTAAATTACTTTCTTTATGTGCAGCTCCTCTATATTTACCAGTAATATGGCAATGATCACGTACTTTATCTTCTCTTAATAATCGCAAATGTGACATACTATAGCAATATTATGTTTATATTTGTCATCATTAGTAAATACATATTTTTTGGAAATTTTAAATAAGTGTCATAAATCTTCATAATATCTGCTTCTAATTTATCAACAAAAATTTGTGCAATATCATCTTCTTCACTACTTGCGTAAATGTGACTGGATTACTTTTATATACACTTTCATCAAAACATTTGATATAATAACAAAATGAACTTGGTATATGTCTTTGATATTGTTTTGTAAAAGAGTCATTTGGATTGGGCGTACAAGTGTTGATAGGTGTTATAAAACTTTCAAAGTCTGCATAAACTACAATGGGTACTCTCATAAATTTTTTAAAGTTAATAAACTTCATCATTGTGTTTGATTTTGGAAATTCAATACGCACTGAATTGTGAGTGTTACATTAAGATTACTTTGATAATGATTCTTCAGTATTAAATCCTAATAAAAAATTTCTACAATAAATAACTTTATGCCCATGTTTAGATGTTTGCGATGAAAGTAATCTAATTAAACTTTTTATTAGACAATAATAATTAGTTTCATCATTAGAAATGAGTAACAAGTGTATTTGATGTAAACAATTTTTATTATCAGATATACGTAAAAATTAGACTGAACTTTTATATCCAAAGACATTGACACTTGAGTTTTATATCCAAAGACATTGAGTAATCTGATTTTACTGGGAATTCTATTTTTTTCTAATTTAATTTTAGCTTTTTCTTTTAGATCTTTATCTACTCTTTCAGGATGATTTTTTTTAGGATTTAAAAATCTAGCAACACACCATTTTAAGCATTAATTTTCTTCATTTTTCATATTAATGATTGCATTTTTAGCGACTAACTTTTTATCAAGTTGAATGTAAGATCTAGCTTTAATGGGATTAAATTTAATGATATTTATATCCATCTTTTTTTCAGAAACAAATCTCCAATTTGATCCCATCTGTTGAAATGATGATAATGATTATAAAATTTTCTGTTTAGCTTTTTCATAGAATTCATTTAAATCTGTTGATTCTAATACAACTTCTGCTTTTGTTAAAAATGACGCAATAGTTGTAACATCAATAGACTCCATTTTACAAGAAAGAACAATATAGATCTTCTATCTTTTATTACTATTCAGTTATTTAATGACGTTATTTTTAGCTGATTTCATAAAGGATATGAAATCATAAAGGATATGATGCATTATGTCCTGCAACACTTTATATTGTATATTGTATATTGCTTTGTAAAATTTTTAATGGATAATTGTGTCAATTTGAATTCCATTGGTCTTATTCCATATCCATTATACAAATTAGAAACTGTAGATTTTAATTCGTTAATTTTTTTATTAGCTGCCTTTTTAATAGGTTCAGAAACATATGACATAATCTAATTAGCAAATGAATTCACTTTATCATTAACAATTTTTATATACCTACTTGAAACATACTAAATTGGTGTTAAAGTATTTTGCCTAATTGTTCTGGAATGGGTTGGTCTAATATGTATGATGTTTGTGTAATGTGCTCTGGAATCGTTTCTTCTAAAATATTTTGCAAATTTTGTTCATTTTGAGATAAAACTCCTACAAATTTCGCTTTTCCCATTTTATAATATTACTTGATTCTTCGCCCTTTTGCGATTTGTATCAATTCTCTGACATATGTCATTTTTGTTTATGCAAGAAAATTATTCATATCATTTTCAACTTTTTTTTATTTTTTATTAAAAATTCTTGTATGTAATTAAAAATATTGTCATAATATTTTTAATTATAAAAACTTATTTACAGTTTGTAGATGAACTCGTTTTAACAGTTGCATTTGTATTTACATTTGCAGATGTAGCTGTTATGCATATATTGACATTAACATTTGAACTTTGCATATTTTTATATAGTTAGATTATTTTTAAATCATTTCTTTTAAAAATTTCTCAGAATTTAACATCTCAACTTTAAATCCATCTTCAGTTTTTCCATTTCGTAATTCAATATACCTACCCAGCTAACACAAAACGTTCAAGAACGTTCGACGAATGTT
Source organism: Hydra vulgaris (assembly GCF_022113875.1). Taxonomy (NCBI): domain Eukaryota; kingdom Metazoa; phylum Cnidaria; class Hydrozoa; order Anthoathecata; family Hydridae; genus Hydra; species Hydra vulgaris. The sequence continues at coordinate 31,914,705 of NC_061164.1, forward strand.
GTGAACATTTGAGTACGTTCTATGAAATTTCATAGAATGTTCTTGAACGTTCGCAACATTCGTTGAACGTTTTGTGTTAGCTGGGTATACTCATGTTTTGTCTCTTTTATAAATTCATATAAAGATTTGTATATTTTTTTCTCCTGTGTCTATTTTTGTGAGTTTAATAGTTACTAGCTCATTTCCAATTTTTTTTTCATCTTTCAAATTTTGGATCCATTTCTTTCTTATCTTTTATAGGATGAATTCTTGACCTTCCATTAGGTCTTTCTAATTTTTCAATTTTTTTTTTTTTTATTCTTTTAACTCTTACTATTTCTGGATGAATCTTTGGCCTTCCAACTTTATTTTTAATATATGCATCTGATAATGCAGACTCTTTATCAATTACACCATTATCCATAGCAAGCATAACTAATGAATAAGATTGTTAGACGTTTGTTGAATATCATTTTTTTTTTAATTAAATTTATTTAATACTTTTTCGTATCTTCATATAATGTCTTTCGTAATCTCATTTTTTTATAAAAAGAAAAAAATTTAAATTACTTTCAAATAATTTAAATTATTCTATTTTTCTTGTATATTTTTAAAATTATATTTTTTTAAAACTTTACAAATCTACTTCTTCTGAATATTCTAAATCTGAATATTCAAATCTTATTTGTTCTAGTATTTTTTCTAAACAACATTTTTCTAAATAATATTTTTACTAATCTTTCTTCTATTTCTATTTTTATTATTTCTACTCTTTTTTTTAATCTTATTGATTCTAATATTTTTTCTAATGCTAATTTTTAAGTTTTCTACTATTTCATCTTTTTTCATATCTCCTGAATATTCTGAATATAAATCTTCTATATCTTCTGTCTCATCTAGTTTTTCTTCTAAATCTTCTAACACTTCTTCTTCAAAGAAGTGAATCTTCTGTCCTTTTTTCTAATTCTTCTCTTAATCTTATTTTTAATATATTTTCTATTCTTCTTAATTCTAATCCTTTTTCATCAAATACTAAATATGATATTAGTTCTAATCTATCTTCTAATCCTGCTTCTAATATTAAATCTTCAAATATTCTTTCTCCTGATCTTAATTCTAATCTTATTTTTTTTGACCTTAATTCTAGTTTTAATTATTCTATTCTCTTTTCTATGTCTTTTTCTTCTAGTTCTACTTTTTTTAACTTTTCATCAAATCTTCTAATGTTAATTCAAGTCTATTCAAATTTTTTTTCAAAACATTTCTTCTTCTACTATTAAATCTACTAATCTTTCTTCTTCAAATCCTAATGAATGTAATCTTTCTTCTTTTAATCTTAATTCTTATTTTAATGCTTCTATTCTTTCTTTTAATTCTTCTAATTCTTTTTCAAATTTAGAATCAAGTACTTCGTTTTGCAATAAAATTTCGTTTTCCATTCTTTTTATCATGTCAAGAAATTTACTTAACTCATTTTAAATATGTTTATTTTATTGAACATTTTTTTATCAGTTTTTATATAGAGTATACTAATATTAAAAATAAAATTTTTCTCCATCAGACACAAGTTTTTCTTGCTTATTAGATATTATAACAGAAAATAAGAGTATTTGCTGGAACAGATGAATTAAATGTTGTACAAACTTGAATATCTACTGGTGAACTTTATAATCTTTCTGTTTGTTTGCTTAAATCAACTACATAAATAGGATATAACTCTCTAAATTCTACATCATGTAAGCTGCCTTGTGCATAGAGTTGACTTGTTCCATAAAACTTCTCATTAAAATTTAAGTTCCATTAAGCGCTACTGAAATAGCTATCAAATCACAATTATCGAATGCTGCAAGGTTAACTTTTTCATTTCGACTTCTATTAGTTTGTATTGCAAGAAGGATGTATATAGGTCTTTAATTTCTTCCACTGAGTTTATAATTAAATCCCATAGCATTTGGTGTAACAGAATTATATTCACATATTCTACTACGAAAATCAACATCGAGTCTTACTTTTGAATAAATATGATTAAAAAGTACACTTCTCATCGTATCTAATGGAGACACATGCCACATCCATAATGATACTTTTGTAAGTTTTACTTTTCCTGCAGCTACTCCAGCAGCTCTAAAAATTGAATCAATATCACCTTTTCTTGTAATAACGAGTGAATGCTTTACTCTGTAAATCTTTTTATCATAATCGTCACAGAATAGTTAAAGCAGCCGTCGCGCAGTGGGAGCGCACTTCCCTCAGAAAAGTAAGATCCGTAGTTCAAATCACACCTCTGGGCAAGTTTTGCGACATCGGTTGGGAAGGAGGCGTAAACTTCCTATTAAATGCTCTTGCGCGGTGCTCTGTGATAAAATCCGAAAAAATGCATTAAAGTAATACAAAATGAAAATGTGCCTTTTGTAGCAGGTTCCTGAATAATTTTAATTTGTCTTGCTGCAAATCCCATATTATCAGCAGCAACTACAGTAGATGTTGTATCTTTAAACCATAGTTGAGCTGATCCAGTTGATTTTTGAAAGTCATCTGAATATTTGAGCATTCCTATCATTGTAGTTGCTTGTCCTAAATTATTAACTTCTTCTATAGATTTATCTGATAATTAAAATGAGATTCTATCAAATAAATACATAATTCCATTACTTGTTAGTGTAACTGCATCTGCATTAGCATAGGATATACCATCGTCTTTTAGAAGTCTTTCATCAACTTGTAAATATGCATCAAATGGAAGAAGAAATTAATCTTTTTGTTGAATATCTATTTTTGTTTGTGTTCCATTTCCATCTAATATTGAATTATTTTGTGGTTGATACTCATAATGTTTACTTCTTTGAATACCATCATCAATAATTGCTTTCTCTGTAATATGAAATATCTTATTAGAAAAAGTTTCCATTTTTTATATATTAATATTTCTTTTTTAAATCATTATTTTATTAATTCATTAATGAAAATAGTTTTTAGCCTATACTTCTTTTATTCCTTTTCTTTTCTTAACTTATTCTTCTAATTTAATTGCACTTGTAGGTGAAATCTTTGAATAATTTAATGATGATCCCATCATCAGATTATTTAAATTTGTTGTCACTTTGTTATTTAGATTTTTAGTTAGATCATTAGCTTCAGATTCTATTAAATTTTGAAGCTTTTTTTCACTTTCAGTTGAAATCTTTACTTTTGAAATCAACTTTTTTCTTTTATCTACTACAACATCTTTAATGGTAAAGATGGCATTTATACCAAGTTCTTTTCCAGCTACTTTTGCAGCATCTATTGCTGTTTTTCCTAAATCACTACGAATAGCTTTATTTGTTAAATTGCGTGATAAATTAGGTGCTTTATCTACAGATTGCTTTTGAAATATATTTCTAGCAGAATTAAATATTCCTCTACCTCTAACAACATGCTTTTAAATAACTCTTTTATTCTTTATAATAAGCAATTTTATTTAATTACATCATATCATAGTCATCATATCCAAGTTTCATATATCACGTCATCATATCCAAGCTTTTTATTGAATTTTGGTATATACTTTTTTTAATCTTTCAAGTTCTTGAAAAGCTTCATTTCTTTTCGTCGGATCTACCATATTTAAAAACGACATTTTTATATACGTAACATTTTTTTAAACGTATTTTATGATTATTTATCAACGTGATTATGTTTATTTATCAACGTGATCTATTTTAAGTTATTCACTACAGCTATATTTTGATTTTTAATATATCTAGGGTCGCCAATTGATACTTTGTTAAATCTACTTTCTAACAATTCCATAATTTCTTTCATAGCTTTCTCTCTACCCATACCTATTAATGACTCCTTAGTTTTTTCATTTATATCATTTTTAGATTTTGTTCTAATCTGTTCTAGCATGACTTAAACTTTATAAAACTCTGCCATATTCATTTGTATGAATAAAAAAAACTCTGTATCATCAATATAACTATCTATTAAAGCTTTAGAAATATGATCGCTTATTGAATTTAGTTTTGCATCAGCCAACATTATAATATTTTTATGCTTTTTTTCTTTTAAATTTAATTTTTTAATTACTTAAGATCCTATTAATGACATTAAACACATACCTAATGCAGCTCCTTCACATGCAATAGCCACCGGAGCTGCTACAATAATTGCTAAAAAACCAACTTTAACAGCTCCTAATGTCATAGTAGTTGCTAATAATTTATTATCAACGACTGAAATGACTCTAATAGCTGCATGATATTTTTTACTCAGCATAGCTCTTCTACTTCTGTCATATTCTATTTTACCTTGAATTTCTCTTATCTTATCTAATCGATATCGCTAATAGATATAGGTGGTGCAGTAGGATCAACCCTAAACTGGCTAAGATTTTGATAAATATTTTCATATTCTTTATTTTTGCACTCATTGTAATTATACTCCATTTTATAAAGAAGTATTTTATTTTAAATCAGTTTAAATAGCTCTCAAATAATTTGTTTTAATGTATCGACTTTAGATGCAGTTCTATATTTTACTTTAGAACTACTTGCAGTGAGTACTCATATTTTCATTAAATACTATTTGACATAAACAATCCCGTTCTTTAATATTTTCGTCAGACTTCCTACTATTATATATAGTTACTAAAAATTAACTGATTCTGCTACTATATTATTTGTTAAATATAAATAAGGATTTTTATTTTTTCCTAGTGAAATGAATAAAAACTTTTTTGTTATTTTTAATCCGCATTTTAAAGAAACATAATGATATGAATTCGGCTTTATTGTAAAGATCTTACTGCGCAAATACTCTATATTTTTTACTATTAGCATGAGTTGGAGTGTGATCTAAATTCTAACTATATATTAAATCTTTTCTAATTATATAATAAATTTTTTTCACTATTTAGATTATTGTCACTTTTTTTAACATTTTCACTATTTTTAACATTTAGATACATTTTATGCAATTTATAAAGATGTTTATTTATTTTAAATCATTAATTTTTTTTAAAAGTGATATAAATATTTTTCTTGCATATATAAAAATGTCAGATATGAAGATTTAAAATTTTGATGAGCCAAAAATGTGCGCTGATGAAGTATTTGATTATTAGAAGCCTGTTCCTTTTAAAAAATTGAAAATTGGTTATAAAAACAAAATAGTTTTATCAGTAAAAACACCTAAATTATTTTCATATGGAGTATGTGAAAATAGAGATCCAAAAACGAACAAACTTACTGGATATTTAATTCCGCTTGTTTGCTTTAATGAAACGAAATGAGAGACTGAAGAAGAAGAAAAATTTATTACAATGATTCAATCTATTAAAAAGTTTTGTAGAGATAAAGTAAAAGAAAAACAATTAAAAAATACAATAGTTTTAAAAAAGTAAAAAATTTTAATACTGAAAACTTAAAAATTCTAAAATGTAATGATAATAAACCTCCGGTTATTTTTGAAAAAATACCAACAGAAGGTAAAGATATGAAAATGGAACCTGTATTCAGATCTAAAGATAATGAAGAAATTTCAGGGTATGATCTTATTAAAAAAAGAGATTATATTGTTGGATGTTTAAGAATTGAAGGTGTTTATATTGGTTCAACGATTCAATCTAAACAAGTAAAATTAGATGATGCAGTAGTCTATGAAAAAGAAAGTAAAGAAGTTAAAAAAATATTAGATATCGATTTATAATTTAAGTAAGAATTATTATAAATATAAAGAATATTGAAGTACATAGCAATAAATCAAATATCACTACAAATTAATTTGATTCTATTATTGAACTTGATAAAACAAAAAATTATGAAATGGCATTTATAAGATTAGAAACTATTTACTGTAGTATTACAACTAAATCGAGATGTTTGCATATATTAAATAATATGGTACATGAAAAAATTATAAATGGTAAGAAAACAACTGTAATACATACATTTCTAGCCGTTACTCGTCCTTCAGGTATGAGTATTATTGAACAATCGCAATTTTTAAGTTATTTACCATTAAAAACCAACACGCTATCAAAAACGACAGTTAAAATAGTTGATGACGATCGTCATGATGTAGATATGGGTAAAAAAAGATTAATAATACAATTTCATATAAAAGAAGTAAAATGATATCATTAATGTTCTTGTATATATATAAATGGATATATGTATTGGAGTAAATACTTCGATAATGAATAAAAGGTTTATACCAGCTATTCCACTTGATGAAAAAAAAGTTAACTTATACTGTTTACGATGCAGTAAATAGAACACACAGAGAATGTATTCGAACTGTAAAACAAGGGACCTATGAACTTATTAATATCAATGAATGGATGCAAGATGAATTAGTTGATTCTAATTATCCTTTAAATTCAATTACTTTTGTAGGAGATAAAACCATATTTGAAGTTACAATTGCTATTGCAACAAATTTTAAAGTTGATTTTACAATTAAAAATTCCATTAGAAGTTTTTCAGGTTTTAAAAGTAAATTATAGGAAGCTGGTTCTCATGAATCTGAAAAAACATTAGATATAAATCATATTAATTCAAATTATACATTCAAAAAATAATATTATAACCAGATCTTATTTAGATAATTTACCTAGCAATATTATTTATACATTTTACCTCGCTGTAGCTCCTGGAGCTAAACTTATAGAAAAACCAAATGTCCCCATTTACTTAACTTTAACTGTAAAAACAAACATTTGTGAAATAGAAACGACATTAATTGATCAAGATGGCGATCTTATTGATATACAAGGAGAAAGAACAACAATGAAATTTCACATAAGAGAAAGAACTTCTAAACGTGAACAAAAAAAGATTCTAAAAGAACAAGTCGACCTTCTTAGAGAATTAATCAAAACTATAAAAGAAAAAAATTTAAAAAAATGTATCATAAAATTTATGTCAATGATTTGAAAAGTAAAATAAAGTCTGAAAACGGTAATACTATTATTGTACTATCAAACTCAGATGATGATGGAAAAGATACGCCCGCTGTGACAAAAGTGCAATTTGAAAAAATGATGGATTCTTATAGAAAATTCATTTGAGTAAATCACAACTTAAAAATTCAGAAATTGCAGTGGAAAGAGGATTCTTACCTTTACTAGGAATCATTGGTAGCCTTATAGCTTCAAAAGTAGTTCCTGCTCTCGCAACAGGATTGTTAGCAGGTAATATTGCTGCTGCAGCAACTGCTATAGTGAAGAAATCATCTGGAAATGGCGTTCTTTACTTTAAAAAGAAAAGAAGAGCTTATTAAGATAGAATATCTGGAAGTGCATTTTATATAAATGAATAGAAAAAAGAAAAAATTAGAGGAAATGGATTTTACTTTTATAAAGAAAATGGGTCTAAGAGAACAAATAAAAAAAATATAAAAGGAGGCTTCTTACCTTTACTAGGCTTAATTAATAGTCTAATTGCTTCAAAAGTAGTTCCTGCTGTTGCAACAGGATTGTTTGCAGGAACATCAGCAGCTGGAAGTACTATAATTAACAAAATTGCTGATAAAGGTATTCTTTACAACAAAAAGAATGGAAGAGCTTATAAAGCTATATAATCTGAAAGAGAAGTACTTGTAACTCCATGGAAGAAAAGAGAATCAATAGGAAATGGATTTTACTTTTATAAAGGAAATAGAGGAACCAGAAGAAAATGGTTTATTATTAGGTAAAAATTCACCACTTAAAAATATTGCAATATTAAGATGGCTAATTTAAATGTATATTTATACAAATATACATTTCATTTACTTGTTAATACAGATAATGGAAAACAAAAGCAATCAAGAGCACTTCTATATTTTCCATTTTCTACACAATAACAACAAATTTATGCGGTTGTGACCAAACTTTTTTACAAAAATTTTTAAACTCTTCTTTTGACATATCATTTGAAACATGATTATTATAAATATGATTTATATCTTTTAATCTTGTTTATATAAGCATATATAATTTGCATTTTCTCTTATCGTTCTTCTATGTAGCATAAAATAATTTTGTGCTAAATAGGAACAATCAACATTATTATGTCTTCCTTTTATATAGTGTTTTTCACACTTGTTTTGCTTTGTCAATTGTTAATCATCAAGTATCATTAAATTATTTTTATTAAGATCAAGATCTTCAGGTTCTGGAACATCATCTGCTGTTTCAAAACACTTTTTTTTTCGATGTCATTTTGCATAAAAAATATAATAAAAATCACTTCTTTGGTAAATTTTCTTTAAAACGTTTTTTATTATTTTATATTCTTTTTAAAATAAAGATTTACCAAAAACTTGTAAATGATTATAGTCTTTCCAACCAGGTCTTATAAGTAAATTTAATAATAGATTTCTCTTTCCACAACCTGACTTTCCTACAATAAGTCCTTTTATACTTCTTGGTAGAAGTCATTAATATGACAAATATTTTTATTTACATTATGTAATAAATCTAATACTTATATTTTCTTATATAAAGATTTTTTTTTAAATCTATTTCAGATATTCATAATTTAAATTAAAATGTAATAAAAAAATATAAGTAAACAAAAATGTACTGCCTTAAATGTAGAAACAAAAGATATACTCTAAACTTACAACATGTTGTAAGTAAAAACAATAGAAATATGCTACTTGGAACTTGTGCTATTTGTAGTACAACAAAAACTCAATTTACAAAAAGTATAACAGGAGGTGATTTAGTAGAATCACTTAATTTACTTACAAAGAGTAACAAATTACCATGGGCAAAATTTCCAGGAGAAATGCAACTACCTGGTATGAATTTTGCAGGACCTGAAACTAATTTAGATGCACGATTAACTTCTACTGATGCATATAAAAAATAGAGTAAGCCATAGATCCAGTTGATAATGCAGCTTATATTCATGATCTTATTTATAAGCATTTTCCAGACAAAGAAAGTAGAAATTTAGCTGATAAACAAATGATTGAACAAATTGTATAACAAATCCTACACAGCGTGAAAAATTGGAGTGAAGTATTATAAAACCTGCTGAAGCAAAGTTTGGCTTAGGTGTGCAAAAGAAAGCTAAAGGTTCAAAAAACTACCAGCGATCAGTAAAAAAGCAAAAAACATAAAAACAATGAATCACAATGATCTAAAATGGACTTACGAACTTGCAAATGAACTTCAAAAAACTGTTGTAAAACATTTCAGAAAAAAAAAAGTGATTGGAAATGCGATTGATGAAGTTTGGGCTGCTGATTTAGTCGACATGCAATCTTTTTCTAAATTCAATGACGGTATAAAATACCTATTGATGGTAATAGATATATTTTCAAAGTATGGATGGATTGTTCAATTGAAGAGTAAAACTGGGGTTGAGGTTGCTCCCGCTTTCAATAAAATATTTAAAGAGAGAAAGTCTAATAAAATGTGGGTAGATATAGGCTCGAAATTTTATAACAAGCAAGTTAAAGCGTTAGTTATGCAGCTCTATTCGACTGAAAATGAAGAGAAAAGTTGCGTAACTGAACGTTGGAATAGGACAATGAAAGAGAAAATGTTCAAGTACTTCTCTGCTAACTCTACTAGACAATACATTGATGTTTTAGATTAAATGGTAAATAAATACAAAAACTCAAAGCACTCTTCAATTAAAATGACTCTAGCTGAAGCTACCATTAAAAAGAATGAGATTATAGTTGAATGTAAATGGAAAAGTGAGATCAAAACATATTCAAGCAAAGTTTTTGATAGGTGATAAAGTGAGAATAACTAAAAAGAAAGTAACATTTGAAAAAGGATACACGCCAAGATGGACTGAAGAAGTATTTACTATATCACAAGTTCAGTGTACAAATCCACCAACGTATAGAATAACTGATGATCATGGTGAAGAAATACAAAGTACTTTTTATGAACAAGAACTGCAAAAAACGAATCAAGAGATGTTGAGAATGGAAAAAGTTATCCGTAAACAAGGAAACAAATCATTAGTAAAATGGTACGGGATCCTAATATTTTTAACTTATGGGTCGATAATAAAGAATCGATACAACTGAACTAGAATTATATGCTATAAAAGACTTATAGAATATTTTTAGGGCAATGTTAATATTATGCTTAGATGGTTTATTATGAAACTTGCGAACAATAAAAAAGGTGACAACTTTTTATAACAATTTTTTTAATTTTATCACAATATCCCGGAATCGGCAATTCCTGGTACTAGTCTTCAATGGTTTTGTATTAAAAGCCTCAAAAAATTGTTCCCTAAAACACCTTCAAGATGAAATACAATTTTTATTAAATAAGTTTGTCGAAAATGGCTATAAAAGATCAGAGTTAGACCTTACAACAAAAAATTTCAAAACAATCCTCTTGGTGTATTTGCAGATTAAACAACAAATGGTTACATAACAATAAAGTTTCCATGGATTCATAGAATAGGATTAAATTTAAGGTAAAAGCCCAAGAGATACGGCGCTAAAGTTGTATTTACAACACCGTCAACTTTAAAAAGAATTTTGTGTAACAAAAAAATCTAAACTATTACTAAATAGTAAGCCGGGTTTGTATTAGCTTTCGTGTTGATGCGGTGTCGTTTATATTGGAGAAACTAAAAAGAAAATTATACAAAGAAGTATTGAGCATCAATAAAAAAAAAAAAAAAAACTAAGGCGCTTAAGTTATTTAGATATAACTTGAATATAACTGTGCACAAAAAGATTTAGAAATAAGTATAACTTCAGTACAAAAAGCAATTTTTGTACTAAAGTTATACTATTTTTAATTTAATATCGGGTATATATAATTTTAATTACAATTTTTATCAACTATATGCTATTTATATCAGTGACAGATCCAGCTGGCATGAGGGTATGCATCCCTCCACCAGAATCTGAAAATCCTAGAATTTTATTAAATTTGAGGACCATTTTTTTTCAGGAGAAGCAAATGTGATCAAAAATACAAAAATATTTTGATTTTCCACCCCTCCCCCCGCCCCACCACCTTTTTTCCTGTCTCACCAGAAATTTTTGGATCCGTAACTGATTAAATATCAATTTTGTTTTAATTGAGTAAGTAAATTATACTTGAACTATAAAAAAAAAAATTTCTTTTCGAAATTTCAAAACATTATTAAATTAGTAAAACCTTCATCTCCAAATAAACAAGAAAAAATAAATTTGCGTCATAAAAAAAAGAAAAAAAATGATTTATGATTAAAAAAGGTTTCAATAAGAAAAAGAAAATTGATGTTATAAGGAAATTACAAAAATATTGCTTTAACTCTAAAAGTAAAATTTGTCTCCCTCGTTGAGAAGTGTTTTTCATTACTTCACAATACATTTTACCTTTATTATAAAGTATTTCTCTACAACACCTAGACAAGTCAGAAGGTTTATTTTTAGCATTTGATTTAAATTAAGTCATTTCTGAGCAAAACCGATAAGAATTTTTAATTTAAATTTCACACAAAATATATAAATTGATGATATGCTCCAAGGAATAACTTGTGCAAAGACACATTGTCAAATGAACAAAGCATATCAAAACAATTTACTAACTACTATTTGCTGTTTCTATTCTAATGCAATAGGCAAGAATTTGACTTAAATTCAGCATTAGTTCTTAAAATTACATTATTATTTGTGTAAATACTCTTTTTTTCAAATTACTCTGCCACAGACGAACACCAATTAAACCCATTATTTGATGTCTAACTTGAGCAACATCTTACAAATGGAGATTTTTGGAATTTGGAGAATTACAAGTAAATTAACGCAAAGCAAATTAATACTGTTTTTAGCTAATAACTACACTATTAATTATTAGATTATTAAAATCTGCTACAAAATCTTATTAATGAACTTGTGTCACAAACACCAGATGGCTTTCCGATTTCACCATAAATTCTCACTGTAAAAAGATGATACTATATTTAATATTGAATAAAGAATTGACTCTAACTGCTAACTATGGGTGCACTTAATATATATATATATATATATATATATATATATATATATATATATATATATATATATATATATATATATGTATATATATATATATATATATATATATATATATATATATATATATATATATATATATATATATATATATATATATGTATATATATATATATATATATATATATATATATATATATATATATTTATATATATATATATATATGTATATATATATATATATATATATATATATATATATATATATATATATATGTATATATATATATAAATACATATATATATATATATATATATATATATATATATATATATATATATATATATATATATATATATATATATATATATATATATATATGTATATATATATATATATATATATATGTATATATACATTTTAAATAATATATATGTATATATCTATATATATATATATATATATATATATATATATATATATATATGCATATTATAGGGAAAATAGTAGTAGATATAGAAAATAAAAAAGAAAAACTTTATTGAATAATCAAATAATAATTATTGAATGAAGGTTAATTAACCATATATTTTGATTATGAGAAACGTAAAGTTCATCTGAAAATCACTGCACGAATCAGTGATTTAAATGGGTATGTAAATGCTTTGCAAGCTTATTTAATTTAGTAACTTAAAATTAAAATGAAAAAAATTTCTAAGTTTCAGCAGCGGTTCTGTGTGACAAGAACTTACGGTCTGCATTCATTCTATTTATTCTTAAATCTTTCAGTTGTAATAATTTCTCTTTTATTTTTGTTTTTTTAACATTTGGATTTTAAAACATGTGGCAAAGAACAAAAAAGTATACATTTATTTATAAGTATACACAATATTAAAGTATTTTTTAACTTATTATTTCATATGTAGACTATTTTTTTAATAGATTATTTCAAGAAAAAATTGTCAAACATTTTTAATTTTGGTCAAATATTTTCTAACAAAATCAATATAGCATATGAAAAATTATTATACACTTTGTCTTTGTTTATTTCCATTTAAAACAGAACAAAAAGCTATAAATAAATAAGATATTTTTTACATGATTTTTTTTTTATATTGAGCAGATTTACTTTGAAAGGCGGATTAAGATTATTATATGCTAAATTTTGAAATTTTAAATTCGTATGAGATTTTTTAATATAACAAAACTCTATTTACTGATGCATTACTATAATAATATTTTCCGAAAACAGTGTGTTAGTGGCTTTGAAAAATTTGCAAACATTAAAAGGTCATTATTACAAAGTTATTATTTTATTTCATATATTATTGCAAGTTATGTTTTTCGACTTATATTACTTTATTTAAAATTAAAACATTAGGAAAATTTGTAAACATATATATGAATAAGTATTTAAAGTATATATATATATATATATATATATATATATATATATATATATATATATATATATATATATATATATATATATATATATATATATATATATATATATATATATATATATATATATATATATATATATATATATATATATATATATATATATATATGATAACAAGCTTACATTGGCCCAGCGTTGAGCCAACGCACATTGATAAAGAGGCACGACGTTGAAATTCGAGGTTGAGCCATTGCAGGTTTAATCATTGTTTGGAAATTGTTTTAGCCGATCTTTGTATACAGCATTGGCCTAACGTTGTATACAAAGTTGGCTCAATATTGTATGAAATACTGGGTTAATTTTATCATAATTTAACTCTTTATTGAATTTAACAACAAACGTAATATTTTTAGCCCGAACTTTAACGCGACAGTAGATCGTTGTTACAAATTGATAATTTACATCGCTACATTGCAATTTATTAATAACTAAAAACAAAAATGTATTACACAAGTATAAAAATTTATTTAGGTAATTTGCATAATTTATCTGTTAAATATACATGTTGCAATCTGCAAACATAAACCAAAAACTAACATATTAAATTTTAAATAAAAACATTTTCTCTTAAGTTTATGGTGTAGTTTCAATATTGGCTGACCTATTTGTTATTAAATCGTGTTTTGCTAATGATATTATGTGCCTTCGACTCTCAGCTTTTCTTCCCACATACCTATCACATATTATTCTAAGTCATGCTTATTTGACTTTACAGTTTATGCAAAAATTGTTGTTTGTTTAATTATAGACCAAAGAAACATAGCAAATTTAAAGAAATTATATAATGTACTAATAAAACTAAAAAAAATAACTTTTCTAAACCACTAAAACCATCATAAGCATTAAATATGTTTCCAATCTTGGTTTTTTTGTCTTCTTCCTGCATAATTTAATTTTAAGTTAAGTTGTTTTTACAAGCTGTGCTTAGTAAATAACGTATGAAATATCTTTTGTCTTTAACTCCAATTTGACCCAAATAATCAACAGGCAAAAATATACAACCAGGAAATAATTTAAGTTTCTTTTGATTATAAATTTTGATTATAAGCTATTATAGTTTTATATAATGATTATAAATTTTATATATGATTATAAATTTGATTATAAACTATTAAAAAATTTCATTCACGAAAAACACTCAAAGAATAATTTTTTAAAGTAATTTGTGAAATGTTATTATACTACGGATTAAAATGGATAATAAAATAATATAGATATGATAAGCTTAAGTATTGACTTGTATTTTAATTTTTCTACTTAAACTCTCTACTGCCTTTAGTAGCAAGGGCTTGTGTAATTTCTTAGGAATTTCAATAATTGGCATATAAATTTATTTAATATGTTCTGAATTTATATGGTGCGCTTTGTAATTCACCAAGTTGCCCTTCAATGTTTGCCAATCAAGCAATTAATACTTGAATATCTTTAAGGAATATAAATATATCTTGATACTTTTAAGTTAATATTTTTTAGGAAACTGTAAAACAAACTTTAAACGTTTTAGGAAACTGTAAGGTTTATGAATATTTTTTTGTGTTATTGTATAAAATTGAGGAAAAACCATTACTATCATTTATATATAATCTGAAGAATCATCTATACCAAGATATATACAATTATTTGTCTTTTCAATCTTTAATTTGGCGGGTCATGTTCCCTGTTTTCCTTTTTTGTCTCCTGAGCATAAGTTTAGCCTTCAATCTTGCATTGCTATAATTAACCATAAACCAATTTATTAAAAAATAAGTCATAACTATAGTAAATGAAAAAGCTTAAAGTTGTTAACTGTTGTACGCCAACTAAATATGAACGATATCCAATGAAATCAATTAAAGAATAATGAAATCAAGAATAATGTCCCTCTGGCTTAATAAGATGAATTTTTATATTTCCTGTAACATATACAGGGTTAGATTGATTTAAATCAACTGATTTTGATTTAAATCGATTGATTTAAGTTGATTGATTTAAATTGATTGATTTAAAGCAGTTGATATAAATCAAATAGAATCATGCTTTTAATCGCAAGAATAAAAATCATGACATAAATTGAGTTTCTTGATTTTAATAGTCTTTGATGAACATTTTATGACTTATTCCTAAATTCGAGTTAATCTCATAACTCAAACAATTTTAATATACTATTGGTTTTTTAATGATATGCTATTGCTATTTTATATAATAATGCTATTTTTAATGATATGATATTGGCAATATTAAAAAGCCCTATATAAGTACATTCTAAAATTTAAATTTTACTTATGTAGAGTCGATGTAGACTTAATAGTATCCTAGTAACATCACTGTTTGTGCACTTGTTAATAGGGTCTCTGTTTAAAGAGATATTTTTTTTAATAGGCTACAGCTCGAATATTTATTTCAAATTTTATTCAACCTTGAACTTTATTGATACTAACACATTTAGTGGATGTATAAGTTTCTTTAATAAATTTGCATGCATTACAAGTCAAGCTTAACTTATGCGCATGTCCCATTCTTGGTGAAAGCTTGTCAACCAAACTAATATTACTTGAGCTAAATTCTGGACAACAGAAACAGTATTTAAAAAATAACTTCAAGAGTTTAAGATTCATAATAATATTGTAATTCTCATTATCATAACAAAATGAGTGCAATCTGGATTTAATTTTAGCTTCTCTAAGGTTATTGAATTTAGAAGTGTTATCCTTTTCAGAAAGTGAGTTGTTTTCTTTCTTTTTATAAAACATGTTACGACGTTTTTTTCCTCGTGATACATTTTTACTATCACCCATTTAAAAGCTTTAAAAATAAACTGTAAAACAGTATGAAAATCACAGAGAACTATTTAATTAAAATTTAAACTTTACTATAACAAGCACAATGTTAAACAACATTTTTATTTTAAAGTATACCATAATGCAGTTTAAGATAAGTTATATTTCACATAACAGATTCAGAAGCTTGACAATTATAAAAGTAGTTGAATTGCTTCATGTTGAAGTTGAATAATACTTGAACTTGGTAATGGTTTTCTCAAACTGCTAGTATATGGATCAGATGAACATAGTTTTCGTCTTAGTAAGTCTTCATTATTCTTAACTGTGGACATTTTAAGACTAAAATGTTCACGATTTTTTTAAAAAAACTGTTTGTTGCTTCTTGAGCTTCTTCTGATAACATGCCTATTGGAAGAGAAATTCTTCTTATAACTGAATGATCATGAAAAAGAATTTTATGAATACTTGCTGGCATGTAATTTAATGGAAATAAATTCAAATACGTGCGAGCAACTTGTAAACAGTACTCTTTGAGTTTATCAGCATCAACATCTAGACTACAGGATAATGTGCATAGGATCACAAAGAAGTTGTCAACAAGAATTTTTGATAAACCAATTATGTTAAATTGAGACTTTTTCAGATTGCCTAAAGAAAAAACGTGCAGTGTTGTCATCATTACTAGTGCCAGACTCATTAGTTTTAGGAATGTCAACAACCAAACGAAGTTCTTGAGTTAATTTGCGTTGAAATTTATTCTTCATTTTCTTTACAGAGAGTTCCTTAACAGCTCAATACACTCGCCCTTTCTTTTTTTTAAATTTGTTGGCAACATGTAAAAATCATTTCATGGACATTATTCAGGTATTTAATGTTGACAAGCTATACTTAATTTCAGTTTGTAAAAAACTTTTTTTTGGCATGGATCAATGTTATTTATCTTGGATGGAGTTATTCCACACACTGGGCAACATTGAGCAGCATTTTTTTTTCAGACAGTACATTAGCAACTTTTTCATTTATCATGGTTAATTCTAATAAATTTTGCACCGTTGCACCATTTAATAAGACTGTTAACTCAAGTTTTTGACTTTCAATGAACTGTTCCTCTGCTTTGATGACTTCATTTGTTTTTTTTTACATATCTAAACCTTACTGGTCTACAATACATTGTTGAAGAAAGAGGAGGATTAAATCAAATTACTATTTTTTCTGTACCAATAAATCCACTCAGTCTAATGGAGCAAAGAAGGTAATAAACAGACTTTCTTCAATATTAAGATTGCGTACATCTTATTCTGGCGCAAATTGTTTGTATATTGCCTGACCTGTTGCACCATCAAAATCAACTGTTGATCGTAAAGTTAATCTTGATACACAACTTTGTGAAAGAGCATTACTTTGTAAAGAGACTAATCTTAATGCAGAATGATTTAAGAGGCTCATCATTTTAACTGATGCTGAATAACTAACAATATCCCAATTTTCCATATCTGGATAACATTGTTTTTTAGATTCTTTAACATTATTATATGCTGTATACAAGTTATCGTGGCTTTTAATTACTGCTGCAGACCTTATAATTTAATATGCAATTTTAGTCAGCCCATTATCTAAAATTAAAGCAAGCACTTCATCAGCTGTAAATACTTTTTCGCCTGGTAATTTTCCTATATTTTAATAATTTTTGCTTGCAATAAATAACATTCCTTCCGATGCATTTTTTTTTTTTCACCAAACGGCTTATTCTTCTTTGTTTTGTTTTAATTGATGCTTTTTTTTGTTTTAATTGATGATTTTTTTTTTTAACTGATGCTTTATTGAAAATAATATTTGTCTTACGCCTGTTTTTAACTTTTTAGTTTTTGCATATAATTCTTTATCTAACCAGGAGCTAAATTTATCTTTATATAAAATACTCAAATTGTTTTCTCTTACATAATAGTGTAATTCACATTTATTCATTTTCTAAAATAAAAACTATACTGTACATTTCTTAAATAATTTGTAGATGAATTTATATGAGTTACTATACTAAAAAGCAATATAATTACCTTAAAATCATTGCCTAATTTTTATAAACTTATCAGCAATGATAAACATTTTATTGATAAACTTTCGATTAAATAATTTGGTCAAACGCTTTTATCGTTTGTAAAACCACAAAAAAATATGTTTTATATAGCAGGTGTTTATTTGCGACGGTATAAGTAACTTAAAGTTTTATGAGCTTGTGTTTTTAAAAAAGCAATAGGACTTAATTTACGTTATTACAAAATAACAAGATAAAAATAATTGTTTTCATATTTTGATCTTTAACTTGGTTTTTTGAAAATTTGGGTATTGTAAGAGAGGGACATGCATAATGTGCAAAATGGATCAGATTGCGGACAAAACTGTTTTTTTTAAGTGTGGCAATCGATATAAAAGTAAAAAAATATAGAAACAATTAGAAATATACCAAATATACTGTACACAGTACAAATAATCACTACAAATAGCATAAAAAGGTTATTGCTATGCAAAATTAGGTATGAATAGCAAACAAATAACTAAAATACTACTTTTATAAGTAGCATTGACTTCATATAAAAACGCATAACAAATATAGTGAAAATAGCATAAATAAAAAACTTGCAACACCCAAAAATAACTTGTTGCTATGCAAAATAAGGTATCCATAGGAACCAAATAGTAAAAAAAATACCTTCAAAAAAAGCTCTGACCTTATATAAGTACTCGTGCCAAATTTGATAAATATAACACTAAAAATAAATAAGTTATTAGTTTTGCCTCAAAATTTGCCATTCTGGTCCACTGTGCATTGGCCCAACAATATATACAACGTTGTTCCATTGTTGCATATAACGTTCAAACAACTCTAGCGAAACGTTGTATACAACATTACCCCAACGTTTTATACAATATTTACCCAATACTGTATGTAACATTGGGCCAATATTGCATAAAACATAAGGCAAATGTTAATATAAATCTGTATTGAATTCAACAGCAAATGTTGTATATCACCCCAAAGTTTAATGCAACATTATATTGTTGTTAAAAACAGATAGGTCTCATTGCTATATTAAAATTTATAGATAAATAAAAACAAAAATGAATGGAACAAGTATAACAGTTTGTTTAATTTACATAAATTTCCGATAAATATACATACTGCAAACAACAAACAAAAACGAAAAACTAATAAATTGTGCATTAATTTAAAAAATTCCCCTATAAAAATTATGGAGCGGTTTCGATATTGACTAAGCTACTTGCTATTGACATATGTTTAGCTAATAATATTTGATGCCCACAAGTATCATCTATTCTTCCATCTTTGCTATCATATGCCTGTCTAAGCTATGCTTTTTTGACTTCACTGCTTTTGCACACACAAAAAAAAGTTTGTTTAACTATGCATCAAAGAAACATGACAAAGTAAAAGTAGCTGTTTATCTTGCTACTCGTAACATGTAACCCAATACTGATTGTCAGGTCAGGTTAATCCTGCTACTGGTAACATCTAACCCAGTACAATCTGCTTTATGTCCTGCTGACTTTTAGGATATGGTTTTTTAGGCGAAGGCTAAGAAATGCCGACTCCGACATAAAACACCCCTTGACTTATGGCTCTTGGTTGAGTAAAGGCTAGAAATGGTGTCTCGATAAAAAGACTCTGATTGGGCAGATATTAAATGCATCCGGTAACTGTCTTGTAGAAGAACTCCTAGGCAAAGACTAAGGGAGTAAACAGGTTTTATCTGTTGACCAGCCTCGTATTCCTTCTTCATCTATTATGCTAACGCAGATATATTTATAATACATTGTTTCCATTTTAGGATGTTAAATGCTGGATCTTCTTGACTCAATGCATAAAATTTGTTTGTGTATCTGTTTTTATGACAGGCAACTTATTCTATTATCTCTTAATACAGCCCTAACCATGAAAGCCTTCTAGGTAAAGATTTAAGGGGTAAACAGGTTTATTCTGTTGACCATCACCGCCCCCCTTCTTCATCTATTAAGCTAGCGCAGATGCATTTTTAATACATTGTTTCCAGTTTAGAATGTCGAATGCTGGCTTTTCTTGACTCGATATATGGATTTTGCATGTGTCTCTGTTTTTATGACTAGGCAACTCATTCTATTATCTCCTAATGAAGCTACAGCTATAAAACTCAGTTTTATGGTTCTAAGGCCGGCTGGTAGGCAGGTTTCTCGAACTCTGTGGTAGCTCTCAGAGAGACTAATGCTATCAACAGCTAAAAAATATCAAAATACTAACAATACCATGTTGCGCATGGACGGTGTCCCTGTTTGTACTTTTGGTGTGCGTTGACAAGACAACATTGGAGACCTTTGTTACAGCTTAGGGTTTATTAATAGTAATGAGGCGATTGCATGGGCTATTAAACAGTGTACTGAGTACTAATTATGTTTCTAGTCAAGTAATTTAACACATTTTAAAATCAATAAAAAAACAACTACAAAACACAAAAAACCACAGTCATCACAAAGTTCGCTAAACCTATCATTTACTGATCATTACTCAGGGTATTTGAAGTAACTTTTCTACTGTTGAGTCTTATCTCTTGCAAAGTTCACAAGACCTACATGCTCTTTTTAAGACTAATTTAAGTTCAGCTGTCTCATCTTGTGATTTTGTGTTGATGGTTATCTTCCTTTAATTCGTAAAGACTTCAATAGTCACATGCTTGACCTGGGCATTAACATTCGTAAGAATTCACCTATTTGTCGGGAAACTAGGTTTCAAGACTGCGCCGTTCATGATGTTATTTATGATCATATTGACCGAGCCCTCTGTCTTTATCTATCAGCCAATATTGTTGTTGTCGGTGACTTTAATGTTCAGCACACTGAATGGCTTGGGTTTAGTGTCAGTGACTCTGCAATCATTAAAGCCCGCAACTTTTGCCTTTTTCAATCTCTAACTCAAATAGTCAACTTTCCAACTCGCTTTCCAGACAACCTGAATCATTTACATTCTCTACTCAACTAATGTCTTGTTTCTGATCATATTCATTGCCTACTTACGCCACATTCACCATTAGGTGCTTCTGATCACACTCTAATTCCTCTAAAACTATTATCTCATTTTTCTTTATCATCAGAATCTATCATTGTACATCTTACAACTTATGTAAGTTGACTGAGGGTTTTTCGGTGATTTTCTTCGTGATGGCCCTTGGATAGAAATCTATCGTCTTCTTGTTGACAAATGCGCTTCTTACATAACTTCGTGGATTCAGGATAGCATAAAATCCTTTATTCTCTATCGACAATTCTAGGTCAAGCCTCACTTTTCTCCATGGTTTTCCTCAAATTGTGCTGCTGCAATTGCCAATCGAAACTAATACTTACATCTCTAACAGCAAAACAAATCTCCAGAAAGCAGACGTTTGTTTATTACTGCATGGAACCATTTTAAAAAGTTTTTGTCTAACGCCAAAACCCGCTATTCTCAGATTATAAAGCCTCGTGTTTCATCACAAAAATTCGGCTCTCGTGACTTCTTGAGAATCTTAAATAGTATCAATAATATGCGCAAGTCTGTAATTCTACCTCTTTAGTATGGTTTAGGTTTTGTCACCTCACCCAAAACCAAAGCTGAATTGTTTGCTAAGAACTTTTTATTAATATATCTCTTTATTCCACTAGTTGCATTCTACCTGGTATAGTTATCAAACAGGTTAATTCATTGCTCGACATCAGTTCAACTCCAGCTTCTGTATTTAAAGTGATTTCCTGCTTAGACTCTTCTACAGCTTGTGGCCCGGACAACATAACTGTTATAGTCTTGCAGCAGTAATCTCTGGAGCTGTCGTCTTTACTTTAAAAACTATTCAACAAGTCTTTATCCTTCAGCCTGCTGGAAAACAGCATCTGTTATCCCTATTTTTAAAAACTCTAAAAAGCAATTTGATTCGTCTAACTACCATCCAATTAGTCTTCTTCCTATCATAAGCAAGATTTTTGAATCTCTTATTAACAAACACTTAACCTGTAATCTTGAATCCAATAACTTATTTTCTGATTATCAATATGAATATAATTGAATATAATGATTTCAAGCTTCTCGTTCTACGGTTGATTCACTAACAGTAATAACCGAAAGGTTTTATCGTGCATTAGATTAAGGTGGAGAGGTTAAGGCCATCGCTCTTGACATTTCTAAAACCTTTGATAAAGTATGACATGCTGGTCTTTTCATTAAGCTTCTTCTTACGGTGTAAGAAACACTATTAAGATTATTAAATCTCGAAACACCATTAAGATTATTAAATCCTTTCTTTCCAATCGTAGTATAAAAGTTGTCCTTGATGGACAGCACTCTTCTTCTTATTCTCTAACCTTAGGGGTTCCTCAAGGTTTAATCCTTGGCCCTATACACTTTTTAATTTACATTAACAATCTTCCAGATATTCTGAGGTGGCATGATTATACTTCTGTTTAATCTTGTCACAATAAGATGCCAACTCTCTCTGATTGCTTGCAGGGGGTATTTGAGCTTGAAAAAGATCTCAGTTTTGCTACAATATGGGGCTCACAGTGGCTGGTGACCTTTAATTCAAATAAAACTCAATTTTTTTCAGCCAATCGTTAACGCAATTTAGACCTTCCTATATTTATAAACGGTAATGTACTTGATTAGTCATCTACCCTTCATCTTCTAGGATTAACTCTTAATTCTGATCTTTCATGAAAATCTTAAGTCAAATCCGTTGCAAAATTAGCATCTGTCAAAGTTGCATCTCTCTATCGAGTTTGACACTTTGTTACTCAAGATTCTATTCTTTATCTCTAAAAATCTCAAATTCGACCTTGTCTGGAATACTGTTGCCATATCTGGAGCGGATCTTCTAATGATGCCCTTTCTCTTTCAGAGAAAGTGCAAAAACGCATTGTAAACATAGTTGGACCTACTTGTTGTGCCAACCATCACCTTTGTCACATCGTTGTAATGTTACTTCTCTTTCTCTTTTCTAAAATTACTATAACGGGCACGGCTCTAAAGAGCTAGCTTCTCTTGTGCCATCTACTAAAAGTCATTCTCGTGTTTCTCGTCATTTAATTAAGTCTCTTAAATCTTTTTTCTGTAAATGTTCATAAGTGCTCCAAAAACTCTTTTTACTTTAGCTTTTTTCCACGAACATCAATTCTTTGGAATTTGCTTTCTTTATCTTATTTCCCGGATTCATATAATTTGCATCCTTTTAAGTCGCCTGTCAATCGTTATCTTGCTCTACAATCTTCACATTTTCTCTTCTAGTAACATCCAACACTAATTAGTGGTTCGTTGCAGACTTTTTAGAAGCGAAGATGTTTAAAATAAAAAAAAAAAAAAAATTATGAAAATAAATCCACTAATAATGCAAACAAAATTAAATAATAAAGGGCAAATCTTAACTAATAAAAATATATATTTGAATTAATCATTCGTATTTACATATTTTTAATGATAAAAATATACCCATATAAGTATTATGTTTCTTTCCGAAGGGTTGGTTTCAAAATGATTTTAAAGTTGTTGTAAGCTTTGAAATGTTGACTATTGCATAATAAACGTTAATTAACACTCTGACCTTTGACAGTATTATATGAAAAAATATTTAAAAAAGTGTAAAAGGTAAAACTATGAATAAAGATTTACAATTATCAGACAAAAAAGACTTTTAAATTGAAACTTGCTTATTAATAAGTTTTGTAGATTTAATTTCTCAGAGCACCATTGAACATCTGCAAAGAGTTCGGATTTTCCGATAAATCCCAAAGTTTATTTTTTGTATTGTTATATGAAATTAAAAATAAAAAATTACTAAATTATTCAAAAGAATCATCTTCACCCTTATATATATATATATATATATATATATATATATATATATATATATATATATATATATATATATATATATATATATATATATATATATATATATATATATATATATATATATATTGCAATTTTTCTATTGCAATTTTTCACACATTTGTGTAATTTGCTGACACTATTGTAAAAGGAATTCTTTAGAAATGATTACTTAACTTTTTAAAAAAATAATATATTTTTTTCAAAGGGGAGTTAATGTAGCTATTATTTGAGGTCACTTATTTTTATAGTTTTTTAGGAGAAACTTATTTTCGTGCCTGCATTTAGAAATCAATTCCGATTTTTTGTTTAATAAACATTCTTGGTTTGTATGTGTAATTATTTCACTGTTTTAAGGATTAACCAATTCAGTGTAAAATCATCAATATTTTTACCTTTTAATTCCCATATATATTTTGATAGCATGGTGTCTTTTGAATACTTTTTATTTTTAAAAAATTGCTTATGATTGGCAAAACGCTTTTTCCATTCAACTTCTCTTATGCCAATATATTGTTTTTCAGGTACATTCTTAGAGGAGACAACACATTTATATACGATGTTTTTTGATAAGCAACTTCCACTCGTTGGACAATTGTTTTTTTGTTTACAGTTACAATTTTCTGTAGATTTTCTATTTTGGATTTCTTTTTTATTTAACAAGGCATTGTTGTGACTTTTTTAATTCTCTCCTATATTTTTTGTGCAACTGTAGCTAACTTTAATAGTATTTCGATTAAAAATTTTATGTAATTTATTAGAGGGCGGGAAATGCTTATTGATCGATTTTAAAAAAAACTTTTTCTATGTTTGTGGAAACATTTTTGCTAAATGGGGGGTTAAACCAAAAACATTTCTAGTTCTATTTCGCTTTTTTGTATTCTTTTTTATTAGGGTCAAATTTTAATTCAAAGTTTTCAAAACCACTTTTTTTAAGGGCATCTTCAAATATCTGTCTGGAGGATTTGAATACATTTTTATTAGAGGAGTTTTGGTTAAGCCTGTTATTAATTGAACTCAGGGTTTGTTTTAGAATTTGGGGCGGATGATATATAATACATAACTGCTTTGATGTAACAATGGGCAGTTATGATGGAGCAGAAATTTGTGAATTTGTTGGATTATATATTTTAGATTTATATATATATATATATATATATATATATATATATATATATATATATATATATATATATATATATATATATATATTATATATATATATATATATATATATATATATATATATATATATATATAAATATACATACATACATACAATTTTGTGTCTCTTTAATCATTATTTTGGTTGATCATTTTTGCAGCCGTTTTTTTTTTATTTTCAGGGCAGAAATTTATAGTTCTATATAATATAAAATAGAAGTTTATACTTCTATATAATATAAAAATTAAGAAGTTTATACTTTTATACAATATAAAAATTAAATGATTATAAAAAAAATGACTTAAAGTTGACTTCTTATGACGTAAATATGATAGATTTTTAGATGGTTAATAAATATAGCCTATTTTGCTAGTTTTTTAAAACATTTTAATTTACTTAAATTAATAGAAAGATAGTATCTAAACTTTTCTTCATTTTGTAAAATGATACCTTTTTTTAAAACTTTTATGCAAAAAGTTTTAAAAATATACCAATAAAATGATCCGCAACTATTAGCTCAACAAAGCTACGACATTAGTATAAAAACAGATTTTTAGAGCAAAATATTGACTCGATACTGCATTGGCAAATGTTGGCCCAACATCGTACAATATTTGCGAAAAACAGATTTAGAGATTTGAAATAATACGCCGAAAGAAACATTGACTAAATGTTGGCCCAATGGAATAAAATTGCCTATGTAAATACTTAGGTCAGGCCAATGATAAAGATATCATTAATGCATAAACGGATAATAAAAAAAATTTACCATATGTCTAAGTATCTTTTAGTAATATTTGCCAAAGCATTTGTCAAAGTGTTACATCAACAAATGTTTATAAACTAAAAATGTACGGAATTGATGGTAATCTTCTTGTTTGCATAAATGCTTTTCTACTCAGCAGATCTCAACAAGTCATCCTTGGTGACACTGAATTGAATTAGTTACTTGTGTCCAATTTTATTTGTCATTTTTATGAACGATCTGCCGAATGTTATAAGCAAAGAAAATATTTGTTGGATCTATGCTGATGACACCAAAATCCTGAGCATTTTCATATCACTTGCTGCTCAACTTTAACCACAATCAGATATTGATCAAATTTTTCATTAAACTAAGTTTTGGCTGATGGAGCTAAATGCAAAGAAATGTAAAGTCATGCATTTTGGCCAAAATAAATTAATTACTTTCAAGTACTCAATGGAGGAAATGTGCCTTTTTTAATAACGATTCGAACTACATTGGAAGCAACCACCTCTGAGCCTGACTTGGGAATTCAAATTACCAATAACTTTAAAGTAGAAACCCAATCCACCATTGGCTCATTTGAAAAAAAAAAAGTTTTTAAAAATATAATCTTTTTGCTAAATGTTATAAATGTTAAATTTTTTTATTCTAAAACTGCCCATAATTAATTTTAAACAAACTTATTGTATACTGAAAGAACCTCAAGTTGCAAATACTGCTTCATTTTCAAATATTTACTGAAAATTGTTTATACTATTTTAAAAATTAACTATATTTTAGTAACTTTAATTTTAGTAGTAATTAAATGTTTAAAGCACAAACAAATTTTAATCAATATTTTCAAATAGTGTATGATGATAAACTTTAATTTGCAAAATTAAGGTCATAGTAATTACGCTTATTTAACGCTTATATTTTGTATTCAAATAGTAAACTATTATACATAATATGTTATTTACTAATAATATTTTTTAAAAATGGCCGAGCTCTAAAAACTAACTACAAGAAGATGCAAAAAATTCGAAGAGAAAAAATGTTGATTGCAAATGTTGCTATTGGTAAGTGGTTTCGATAAGTTATTTTTTCAGTTTTAATTTTACATTACACAATTACATTCTTATGTTTGTTTATATAAAAATTTCCTATGTGTCTCTGGTGCATATTTAAACAAACCACTAATTTATTTGCAGAAGCTGTGAAGTCAAATAAGCATGGCTTGAGCAGGCATGTGATAGAAATGGGGAAAGAAAAGCTGATAGTTGCTGCACCAAATATTTATAGCTTAATCCAATTTAATAACAAATAGTTCAGAATATATCGAAACTACTACATAAATTCTATATGGAATTTTTTTTAATTTAAAACTAATATGTTAGTTTTTGGTTTCTGTTTGGTGTTTGCAGTATGTTTATTCAATGGAGAATATATGTAAACTTAATAAATAAATTTTACATAAATTTAATTTCTATAAATTTCAATGCAGCGAGGTAAAACATCTATTTGCAACAACAATCTGTTGTTGCATAAAATGTAATGATATTCAACATTTATTGTTGAATTCAGTATAGATTTATAATAGCATTTGCTTACATTTTATACAGTATTGGCTCAATGCTACATACGATATTGGGTAAATGTTGTATATAACTTTGGACTAATGTTGTATAAAACGTTTGGTGAATATTGTATAAATGGTCTGGGTAACGTTGGATATTTGTTGTATACAACATTTTACCAAAATAGTATAAAATATTGGGCCATTGCCTAAACAAGGATCACACCTACATTAGGCCAACATCGAATTTCAATTTTGAACCAATGTATCATTATGTGTTATATATATATATATATATATATATATATATATATATGTATATTTCAATTTTGAACCAATGTATCATTATGTATTATATATATATATATATATATATATATATATATATATATATATATATATATATATATATATATATATATATATATATATATGTATATAATACATATATATATATATATATATATATATATATATATATATATATATATATATATATATATATATATATATATATATAATACATATATATATATATATATATATATATATATATATATATAATACATATATATATATATATATATATATATATATATATATATATATATATATATATATGTATATATATATACATATATATTTATATATATATATATATATATATATATATATATATATATATATATATATATATATATATATATATATATATATATATATATATATATACTTATATATATAAATATATATATATATATATATATATATATAAATATATATATATATATATATATTATTATTATTATTATTATTATTAACATTTTTATTTTTATTATTATTATTATAAACAAAGAATGAATTATACATTAGGAAATTAGCTTGACTTGATTGAAATAAATAAACGTTTCTTGAATCAAGTCTTGAATAAACTTTTTCATTTGATTCAATGTATTGAAGCCTAACAGACGTATTATACAAATATAGTCGAAAAAATGACGTTAAACCGGATTTAGGGTTGGTGAGTCTTGTAGTGAAGATATATCATCTAAAAGAAGATATAAATTCCAATCTTTTATGTCGTTGGTGTAAAACAGTATCGTTAATCTTGGCTTTAATCTTTATAGTGATAGTGCTAGTGTATTCATTGTGATCGTGCTATAAATAAATTATTTAGTCCTTTGTTTGCAGAAGTTTTTACAATTTTATGCCTTTTTACACTCATAAAATAACAACTAATATGTTTTTTACTCTTTTTGTTTTATAAAATTACAAGTAAAATTTATTTGCTTTATGTAAATGCAAGTATTAAATAACAATAAAACATGTTCCTGTTATTTAAAATAGATTAGCCAAATAGAAAGGATATTTTTTTAATAATATATCAAAACAACTATTTACAATAGAAAAATCAAAAAAAAGCATTTCAAAATCTTGCAGAAATACCTTTCTTTAATAAGCATTATTTTACTTTCTTTGACAAAGTATTAGACGTATTTCTTTAGACTAAATGTTAAGCAGTTTTCTAAATTCAAATTTTTATATGATTAACATTTCAAAATTCATCTTTTCCAAGATAGGATTTAATCATGATCATAAATTTTCTTTACACTTTAAGTCAGGGCTGTTAGCAGGCCACTTTATTATAAAAAAAAATGCTTATCTTCGAATATTTCGTTTGAGGGAAGAAGACCTTTATCTAAAAACTTAATAATCTATCAGCATTAAGTTGACCTTCAAATAATTAAAAGCATCCGAATCCTGCATACATCATGTAGGCTGCATACACCATATCTGCGCTGCAGCGCAGATATGGTGTATGCAGCCTATATATATATATATATATATATATATATATATATATATATATATATATATATATATATTATATATATATATATATATATATATATATATATATATATATATATATATATATATATATATATATATATATATATATATATATATATATATATATATATATATATATAAATTAACTGTTTCTATAATCTTTACACAAGCTAACATCTTACGCCAGTCTCAAATTTAACATATTGATGCTTTGTAATCATAAATATTGGTCTAACTCAATATTTTTTTGACTTACATCATGCTGATTTTCAAAAGCTTATATATCAGAAACAGATATTGACCTAAATATGAACCTTTTCACATTTACTGCTTGTAAGATTTACCTGTTCAAACTTTCAATTAATGTTGATTATTTAGGCCTATTTACAAATCATTATTTCATCTTTTGGTTGTGTATAAAGTTTTTCATTATCTTACAGGGTACCAATGTAAGAGAAACTTAACTGTAGTTTAAGCGCTTTATTTAGCTTCCGTTTTTAAAAACAGGAGTCACGTTTAAAAGCTTTAATAGGTTAGAGAATCTGCTTTTAGCTAGTAATTTTTTTGAAATCATAACTAATGGTCCAGATAACGCAGTGACACAGTGTTGAATAACCAGTGGATGAATGTTATCATAGTCTGTTAACTTTGGCTTAATAAACTCTTCTAGCTTTTGCTGAAAAAAGTTAGTTGTTATTTCTGCTTTACTTAGAACACATATCAATTCTGTTTGGTTTTCAAAGTTGGCATCTGATGTAAAGGTTTAACAACAAATAAAGACTGAAAAAATACATTAAGTATATGAGAAATCTTATGACCATCTGCTATAAGATTTCCTTTCTTGTCTTCCAGTGACTTCACCATTTCAGTAGCTACAAGCTTTTGTTTGACTTGGTTGTGAAAACGTTTTGTAAAAATTTTAGAACAATTGTTATTTCATTTTCGTATTTAACAACTGCTGATCTTACAAATGTAACGAGCAGCAAGATATTTGCGCTGAAGATTTCTTTTCCTTTTCATTGTTATTTCAACTTCAAACATATTCTAAATTTGTGTTTGTAACTTGAACGGTGGTTTTATTTGAAGGTATGTGTAGGGTGACTGCCTCTTTGATTTTGTCAACAAACGTATGTTATTTTTGGTTAACTGAACTGGAGTTGAAAAGTGTCACTTAGTCGTGAAATGTGATAAGCATTGAGATTGCTTCATAGTATACCTACTACAGATGAATCTTTTTAGTTATTTTTTACAGAAAAAATGTTTGTAGTAAATGAGCCTGTGGGAAAGCAGTAGGCTTCACTTTTTAGTTTTTAATAAAGAGATTTACCTTCACTTCAATCATTTATGCAGTAAGGTTCATTGGATAATAATTAATTTGGAGTGCTTGATGGTTTTTCTTCTCAATTTTTACAATGAGTGGAAAAATTGACCATTTGCATAAGAAATTTTTTATTTAAATATTACTGATTATTAACGTCTGTTAGATGTTTGTTTTTTATATGTGCAACTGACGATGCATCTTTATCAGCCTCAAGTAACTCGCAGGTTTTATAGCTGAAGTTAAAAATACCGTAGATTAGAACAGATAAGCAGCCTAGTGTTGACAAGTTTTGCTTTACTTTGTAATTGATTTTATGATTTGTTCTAGAACTCCTATGTCATTATCATACGGTTGGTATATTGAGTCTAATAAGATAAATTCATTGCCTACCGTTATCATTCGACATCCATTGAGTTTACTTGATTCACTTATGTTCTATTTACTGGGATATTATCTTTTATGTAGATAGTGACACCACCTCCTTTGCTTTCCTGGTTTTTGTTAAGAAGTTGGTAGCCAGGAAGTCGAGTGTCACACAATAAATCAAACCAGGTCTCAGTGAAGAAAAGCAAATCCTTTTTTTTTTCTTCCATAATCTCATTATCAATTCTTGCAATTAGTTCATCTTGTTTGGCTTCATTTAGCGAAAGCGAATAATTTGCCTAGAAGTTAAGCTTTTTATTAAAATTATTAATTGTTTTTAATTTTCTTCGATTTCAAAAAAATTGACTTATATTGATTACAGATAGAGTGCAAGAGGGTTTAGAAAAATAAAAAAATATATAACATGGGGTCTTGTTAAGAGAGTGCTTTTTTCATTTGTACTAATTGCAAAACTAGCTTACGTGTTCATGTCATTTTATGAGCTCTGAGGAGATTTTGTTTTTATGTTTTGTTTCAACCATAGTTGAGGAGACTGATATATTTTTTTGTTACATAACTCTAATAAAATATCGTCTTTAACCTTTAAAATTTAGAAAAATTTTTGCAAACTACTTTAACTTATATATAAAATATTATTTAAAAATTTAACAAAAGAAGTGAAATTTATATGTTTGTTTACTGAACAGTAATTTTTTGTACAGTTACATATAAACACTGACGTTAAAAGCAAGAAAAGATTTTGAAGCCAAATAAGTTAACCAAATAAAAGTGGATTATGGGAAATAATTTATTTATTTTTGTATTTGGGAAAGGTATTGGTAAAGGTATTTTTGTGTTGTAATATTTGGAAAAAAAAAAGATTTAAAAAAACCAAACTAAGTGGTTAAAATCAAACGTTTTAAAAAAAAAGGAATAACAAAAAATTACAATAAAATTATCAAAAAAAAGAGCAAAATTAGTTGTCATGCTAAGAATATTTTATTTTTTATATAAAATGTGTTTCGTATGAAAAAGTCTTGAAATATTTAACTTGAATTTGCATGTGTGCAATTTAGCAAGATTTCTAAATGCGTTTCTTGTCAAGTGTAATGTCCATGTTCTGTAAAGCATGCTCAATACAAAATGTATTTGCAGTTGTACCAGACTACTGATAAAGTACTTTTTATACTTAAAGTATGTCTATCCTTTAAATAAATATATATAGTTTACATAATAAAAATATGCAAAGTATAAATTTTAAGCTGAGGCATAGGTTGTTTTAAGCTTATTACTGCACTTTATACCAACTTGTTAATTATAAATTTTTTAATTTTTGAAAAAAGAAATGTTTACAGATGTTTTACCTATCTAGCTTACATGTTCCATGGTAATTTACAAACTCTGAAGAAATTACTGTTTAACCTAAATTTTTAGAAGGCTGATAAGGAGCACGTCAATATTTCTCTTTACTTAACTTTAATAAATCATCATTCTTAAATCTTTAAACACTTTGTGAAAAATTCAAAAAAAGTTTGGCAAGTTATTTTAATTTATATATAAATAGGATGAAAACTGTATATTAAAAATCTGTTGAAAATTTTAACAAAAAAATGATATTTATTTCTTTTTCTACTGAGTAGTTTTTTTGTACAGTAACATATAAGTGTTGACATAACAAGCTAACAAAGAGTAGTGAAGTTAAAAAATTTAAGAAAATGAAGGTGAATTACGTCCCGACGGGCATTTGTTTTTAAAAGTTACGATCTAAATGTATTTTAAATGTCTTTTAAACGTCTTTTAAACATTAATGTTTAAAAGATATTTAAAACACATTTAGAACGTAAATTTTAAAAAACAAATGCCCGTCGGGGTGTTGTAATAATTATTGTAATAAAAACTTCATCAAAATAAGCCTTAAGAATTAAAGTTTAAAAAAAAAAGATTTAATAATATTACTTCATCATAAAACACGACACAATTCTATTTTTATATTATTAAACAAGAGATATTCACAGAAATTAAAAAAAAACAACTTTAATTTGTTGGTTATTCCAAATATTACATAATAAAACTATTGATAAATATTAGTGAACAACAACTAAACAATATTTATTGAAAAAAAACGACTTTAGAAACTTGATCTTCTTAATGTATTGCAGTTTTAAAATAGATGTTATTAAATTTATTGAGTTATTAAATATTTATTACAGGTAGTAGATATTATTCTAATTGCAGTTCAAATTCAACTAGATTATAAATCAATAAAGCCCTAACTACAAATTTAACTAATTTCTAAAATTAAACTTCTTTAAATTAGTGCACTAGCCAATAACAACAAAAAAAATGTGTTGGTGAACAAACAATACAACTTATTATAGAACTTCTCAGCATTTGGGGTAAAGTTTATAATAGTGTCTAAAAATTATTCAAAAGTGTGTTAACCGAAGTCTCATATAAAGCGTATTTTCATAGAGATTTTATTTGTATTTATAATCCCTTAAAATATTGTTAAAGTTTAACTTTATGATTCTTAAATTTTTTCTACTAA
Source organism: Hydra vulgaris (assembly GCF_022113875.1). Classification (NCBI taxonomy): domain Eukaryota; kingdom Metazoa; phylum Cnidaria; class Hydrozoa; order Anthoathecata; family Hydridae; genus Hydra; species Hydra vulgaris. The sequence goes on from NC_061164.1 coordinate 31,948,300, forward strand.
TTAACCAATGTTCTTAAATTATTTAACTTCAAAAAAAAGTTACTATAGTAATTGCAAGAGTAGTTGAGTACATATAATGGTTACACTATTGATGCATTTATACTTTGTTTATTTTAGTTAAAAATTTATTTGAATGTTTTCTGATTTCATAATAATTTAACTTTAGTTTACGCATAAATTTTAGCGTATGTTTAAGCGTACATTTTGATCATACTTAATTTACGCAAACGCTTCAAAATGTTTGTGATTTCCATATAGTTACAAAAAATAAACTTGCATACGGTTTCCGCAAATTACTCAAGAGTTACGAAAATTTTCTGAATCCGCGCCCTGCATTGCAACTCCTAAATTTGAAAAAAGTGTGGAAAGGAATTGAGGAGTACTTAGTTAAATTTGAATTAAACAATACATACTGTAAAAAGTATACATTTTAATTATTATAAATTATTTTTAATAAAAAGCGTTTCAAACTGACTAACTAAACATTTTCATCAACTTTGTTTTCATGATCTTTATGTTTCAATCTTTACGATTCTTTAGTTTTTATCTATATAAACAAATATTTATTTGCATTATAACAATAACAATAACAATGATTTTAATACCAATTCTAATAACAATAATAATAAGTAATAATATTAATAGTAATGAAAATTATATAACAGGTAGTGACTGTTTACTTATATAAAATACTGGTAAAAACTAGAGCACAACCTCTTAAAATAAGATGGTCATGTAAAGTTTTTGAATGCATTTATCATATTGTTAATAAGTACTGTATTTTTTTAATGCGTTTACATTAGTCATTTACAATGTGCATATAAAATGCATTGATTCACTGTTGTGAATGATATTTCATTTATATATATGCATCATAATTAATTAATTTAAATAGCAAATCTTATAATTTTTCAAAGTTTTTTAGTAATTTTAAAACTATAGCATAATTTATGCAATGGGTTACAAAGCAGTGTGCTCTGAGCGGCAACAACTTTTAAAAAACTTACTTCAACAACACTAAAATAATGCTAAACGTGCTAAAACTTCCAGAAATTTGTCGTCAATATTGCTGATAAAATTAAATTAAATTTTCCAATGAAAAATTGACCAGGCCAATGATGTTGTAGGTGCACTAATTCTACAGAAGACCAATATACAGTGACTTTTGCTATACAAAAAAATACTGATTCAAGTATAGAAATTGAATGCTGTAAAAGAAAAAGCCATTAGAGCAAGAACAGTTTGTCATCGTTTGTTAGAAAAAGGGTTGAATAGTTACACACAGAAACGACGTTGTTATTGAAATAAGGCTATGAAAAAGAAGAGATTCGCAAGGTGTGAAAACTATGTTTATTAGACTCAAATCAATAGCTTCGTTTTATATTTAGCGACGAATCACATTTTGAAGTCATAAATAAAAAGAATTGTATGTTTATACAATGTCTTCCTAATGAAGAAGTTTTAGTTTTACAACACAAGCACAAGGTGGTGGAGGAACTATATCTATATGGGATGTTTCTCTGCAAACGGAATAAGTTTATTGAAGTTATACAAAGGTTGTTTAGATGTTTTTATTATTTAGAAGTTTTTGAAAAATTACCTGATTTATTAGACACTCTTTTTGGTTCTGAAGCTGAAAGTTGTTATTTTATGAAAGACAACGCACCGTTTCAAAAAGCAAAAAAGTTCTGGAATATTTTGCATTGAAGAATATTTGGCTCATAGAATAGCCACCAACTTTACCAGATGTAAATCCGAATGAAAATCTTTGGTCAATTTTTGACCAAAAACTCGAAAATTACAACTTATGCAACAAAAATGACTTAAAGGATGAAATTCAAGTCTTTTGAGGCAATACTTCAATTGATCTAATTTACATTAAATTAGTAAATTTTGTTCTAGATCGTATTTCTCAAATTTTTTTGAGCTAAAAAATCCAACTACTCTTCATATTAAATTGAATTCTATCTAAAACTAGTACTATTCAGGGATGACGACACGAGTTTCAAAGGGGGCACAATTGCCAATTTTTTAAAAAAGTTTTCTCTTTCTAGAATTTTCTTATACAAAAAAAGAAAAAAAAGAAAAAGCCTTTAAAAAATAGTGGCGAGGCTCCCTGGTATTTTTGGTCCAGCTGGTTGCTGTAATTTTGACCAGCTTATTTTTCTGTACTATTCCTAAGTGAACTTTAAAACATGTTACCTTTAAATGTATTCTCAAATTTTATTCAGTTGTGTAAGAAGTAAAATGTTAATCTTCATATGAAAAAAATATTTATAACTTTTCATAAAACCTTCCGTTAAATTTTTATCATTCAATTTTTATTTTACAATTGTGCTATAATTTTGATCAGTATTTTAAATGAATAATTTTATATAACTATATTTTATTAAATAGTGTTGTTACTTATACATAGTCTTACAAATATTTTATACATAATTATAAATTTAAAAAAATAATTTTATCTTAAACAATTTATAAAAAAATATTTAAATAATAATGACTTTTTATAGTTAAACAAAATTTGACTAATTTTATTGAACTAAATATAAGTTTCCTAAACGAAAGATAAACAAAATAACCTTTTTTTTTTTTTTAATTAGGGAGAAGATACGCGAAAAAAAAAGTAAAGGTATCCAAAAACGCCAGTTCAAAATTTAAGTTCAAAACGGTAGTTAAATGGCGAAAGAATTGATTCCACTTATTTCTAGTGAAGACTATCTGCCAAACGGACAATGTTCTCAAAACAATAGTAAAACTTTTGATATATATATATATATATATATATATATATATATATATATATATATATATATATATATATATATATATATATATATATATATATATATATATATATATATATATATATATATATATATATATATATATATGTATATATATATATACATATATATATATATGAATATATATATATATATATATTATATATATATATATATATATATATATATATATATATATATATATATATATATATATATATATATATATATATATATATATATATATATATATATATATATATAAATGGGATACTAGGGTAAAATGGTTCTCAGCATGTAGACATTGTTCTGAGTGTGAAAACAGCTAAATAGTAATTGATTATAACTTACCTCGTGACAAAATGCCACAATCAATTGCACTAGTTTCAAATTTTAACTAAATTTGTTTTGCCTAAGTAAATGTGGGTCAAATTAAATTTGATGTAATTTAACTGTGTCATATTAAATGATGTAGAATTTTATTGTATAATGTGATACGCTAAAACTCATATTGTATTTAACTAAAATAAAACTAGATATTGTCAAAAGTTTGAAATTTCTAAGTGTGTAAACGTTTTTTCAATGTCGTATTGTATTTTAGCAATTTACTACCATGGGGTACAACAGTGGGATATTCCCTATTTTACCACAAGTGTTTTTAATTAAATTGTAGACTAATAATATATGACACTTTTATAAAAATAAAATAATTTTTATCTTAAATGCATTTGCGTTCCACATAAAATATAACTTCGATTATAATTTTGCTTTCATGTATATAAACACACATTCATATACATAAACTCAACACACACACACAAGTTCATATATATGAATAAATGTAAAAATATCTGGAGTTATGACAAATCAGGTATGGAAAGTCCACGATTTACTCGTAAAAGAATAAAGCCAGACAAAATGGATGGAGCACCACCAGGTGCCTGCTCTGAATGTCACTCCTGCGGGTGGATACAAAAAGAATTGTTTACTCTTCAGTCTAGAATAGTTATATTCAGGGGCCAAAATTAGCACTCTAGTATTAGTGATTTTATATAAACATAAGTTTAACGCTAGAGTGCTGATTTGATTAACATTGGGAGAAAAAATAGCATAATTCTTCCGTGTTCATCTCCTCGTTGCGCGTTGCAAATGCAGCCCTTGGCTTTTATGAAACTGCGCTTCTCAAAAATCAAAAATATGAATGCTATTTGAAATTTAGCATGCACGCAAGGTCAATTTGAAATAGCTGCACTTTTTGTCTTTACCTACTTTGAAACTGCTACAATGGGAAATAGCATAAACGGTTTCAAAAAGCAAGCATATGACCAGTTAAAAGAAATGTTTTTTTTGTATGCAGCAGAGACTACTAATATTAATTTTATTGAAATTATTATCAGTAGTTTCCTGACACGGCTTTTACTAGCCACTTATATGCTTCTGTCAGCCATCTATCTGTAAGTGCCGGTAACTCAATGGTACCTCAAACCTAAATTCTGCTTTTAGTAGCAATCTAAATGTTTTTAATGTCCATAAAATTGCCACAATAAGCCAATTATTTAATATTACTTGCATAATACCCACTTTCCAGCATTTTAACCACTTCTATGACTAATGTAAATACTAGATCATTTCGAAGTGTATTTTCAGGCTTTATCATTGCAATACCAGAAAAAAAGCTTAAAATGAAATACAAAAGTGGTTTTGCATATTTAAAAAAGCGAAAATGCTGAAGTCGATGCATTAAACACTAAATCATAAAGAAGGAAAACGGAAACAATTTTAGAAAAAGACTTTTCCTGTCTCTACTGTTAAGAAAGTTACTTGACTAATGTTGAAAGTTAGGTATCTTATAGTGATTGCCAATGCTAATCACATTACTTGTCTGCTGGTTTAAAAGAAAAAAATAAATGGCTAAGTTTCACATGTAAAATCTGCCCTAAATCTACAACTTATGTTGATGTTACATTTTATACCACATTTTGCCCAAATCATTTTTTTGTAAAAAAGTAGTTCGTTTTGTATTTTATCAAGTAAAAAGAGATTTTTATTTTAATTATTTTTTCCACCTTTTTGATAACTTTGACTTAAGTACCCCATTTATCGCAGTTTCACACACACACACACACATACACACACACACCTATACATATATATATATATATGTATGTATATATATATATATATATATAAATATATATATATATATATATATATATATATATATATATATATATATATATATATATATATATATGTATATATATATATATATATATTATATATATATATATATATATATATATATATATATGTATATATATATATACATTTATCATTATCTTGTTTTAATTTTCCATTATATTTTTATAAAACTTTATTTAAAAACGATTGACATTACAAAAAATGGCTTGTACAATTTTATCTATTGTTAAATAATGAGAAATAGTTAGCTAGAAACGCAGAGAAAAAAACTGATCATTTATATGTTAAAAAGCAGCGGAGCTGACATTTTTGTTGCAGATAGAGGTCACTGACACCATTGCGAAGAATACGTAAGTATTTATGAAAAAAAGATTGCTGATAGGTAGTAGTAATTGCGGTATTTAGGGGGAATGAAAACTTTTAGGGGTTTCTGCTTATGATGCAAGATAAATAAATGGTTATCACTTGGTTTGTGTCAGCAAGGATCTTTTAAGGATATTAACACAGGTCTTGTCTAGTAGTTCTTCAATATCGAAATAAATATTGAAATGGCTCGAGTTGGTTGGATCAACTCCAATAATGTGTAAGGCATTTTTGTAAAAATGTTGTATCTTTTTTATTGCGCAAGACTGCAAGTGGTAAGAATCGGGGCACTAGATATCATGTGGCTACTAGCGTAAGGGCTGTAGACTTGTAAAAGATTGGGCTAAATATGTTCAATTTGCTTATGGCGTTTAAGTAGAAATGGCACTGATTTTATAGTATTGTGCACTTTTAGGTACTGTTTATCCCAATCAAGATTCTTAATGAGCAGAATTCTAAGGTATTTGAAGGTGTATACAATTTCAAGTTCAGTTTTATTGAGTATGGGAGATGGTAGAGCATGGGTGTCGGAACACCAGGCATGGATTCTAATGACTTTACATTTTGAGCTATTGAGTTTTAGTACATTAGCGACAAATCAATGTGCGAGGCCATCAACAAATAATTGAGGTAAATTGGTAGGAACTTTATCGTAGATAATGTCGTCAGCATGTTTTTTGAAAATGGTTTCTGGTGTGAGGTAGGTATTTACATTGGAAACAAAGAGAATGAAATAGATCACGCCGAAAACACTAGCCTAAAGTACTCCTCCTTAAATGTATTACCAATTAATGGTGTGATCACTTATTTTTACTCTTTGGCGACGATTAGATAAGTTAGCTGCGATATAAGATATAAGTCAGTTAGGTAGAATATTTACCAACTTTAGTAGCAACTTTTCATAATCAACAAGATCAAATACTTTTGCAAACTTATCTATAGCATGACTCCAATTCATCTATAACTTGGATAATAACGTCCATTTTTCTTTGGGCTGAAAGGATACTATTCTATTTGTTTGAGACTCAGATATGTTTGGTGTGATGGACAATGAATTTGGTAACAATGCGTTTAAAAACTTTGAAAAACACAGACGTAATAGCAAATGGACGATAGTGATAATAGCAAATAGAAGATAGTAATAGCAAATGGAAGATAGCGGTTTTGAGATTTTAGGATTTAATGCTTTGTTCGCTAATTTCCATTGATCAGAGAAGCTAGTATTTTCTATGAGGCGGTTAAATAGAATATAGAGTGATGGGGCAATTTTTAGGCAAGCAGATTTAAGTAAAACCAGGAAAAGATCATCAGATCGTGATGATTCTGTCTTTAGCTTGCATTGTAGGTTGAAAATGTTTTTGATGGTAATAAAAAGGAGGTAATAGGTAGGTCTGCTTAACGGTTGATGAAGAACAAGTTGTTAGATTGTTTCTTATTACTCCAAATATTTTTGGACTTGATCGTTCAAACAGAGGCTTCAAACTCTTGATGTTGGGTTGTATGGTTTGCAATGCCTAATAATTGTCCATCTGACAAAAGGTTTAAAGATTTTTTTTTTAGTTTCCATATTTCTTTAGATAACTCAGTATCATTTTTATATCTAATCGAATTAAAAGATTTGAGGTGATTTGCATATTGAACAGGCACGATCAAAATAAATTATTCATCCATGCCAAACATAAAATTATATATATATATATATATATATATATATATATATATATATATATATATATATATATATAAATATATATATATATATATATATATATATACATATATATATATATATATATATATATATATATATATATATATATATATATATATATATATATATATATATATATATATATATATATATATATATATATATATATATATATATAGGTATATGCATATATATATATATATATATATATACATATATATGTATAAATATATATATATATATATGTTTACATATATATATATATATATATATATATATATATATATATATATATATATATATATATATATATATATATATATATATATACAATTTTTGATCAGTTTTTAAAGATTTTCTAAGTCCTATAGTAATCTAAAAACTATTTAAGGTTTTTGATTTTAGAATTTTTTTAGAAAATGGAAAATTTGCGTCGTAGACCAAGTAAAATGTATTAAAAAACTCACTATAGATTAGATTTATATCACCATTGAAGTTTATATATTTCCAGTTTAATAATAATAATTAATGATTAAACATTTAATTTTTTTCAAAAATACGTTTTCTTATTATGTAGCTTTTATTTTATTTATATTAGATGATGAAATTGAGTTATTTGTTAGGAAAATGGGGAAATGTTAGATCTGATTTCATAACGCCTTTTTGCATGCCAGTATTATATATATTTGTTGTTAAAATATTATCAATTTTAACTTTTAAAGTTGAACTTTTTATAACCAACTAGGCAATTAATCAGTGGTATTGCTCCTGATTTAAAAATTTCATCATAAAAAGTTTTTTTATGATGAAATTTTTTAACAACCCATATTTGAATTTCCAACTAAAAACCTTTTTTCTTTTTTTTGTTAGCTTTATGAAAAATGTTGCGCTTTAAGTAAAAGCTTAAATTTTCAAGTTTCCATATGGTGGTCTATAAAAATAACTTAATAAAATATTTTTGCTTTTTAATTTATTGTTTTTGTTGTTAAGAGTTTTAATTGCTACAATTTCTTTATCATCATTAGAAAGGCACAAATCTTTCCTGATGTTATGTATAGTGTTTATGATATTTATGTTTATGCTTATGGTATTTGTATTTGTTTATGCTTGTATTATAAACAAAAAATAAAAAACATAATTATTCGGTTTATTTACAAAACGTTCATAGAACGTAATCGAACGTTTGCAATGTTTGTTGAACGTACTTGAACGTTTTGTGTCATTTGGTTATATCTTGAAACATAACTTAGTATTTACAAAATTTGATTTATTAAAAAAAATAGGTAACCTTAAATTTTTTATAGTTTTAAAGCTTAATTTATTTTAAAAGGAAAGTTAATTTAAAACTTGAAAATAAATTTGTAATAAAATAAATGTGAAATTTTATATAGAGTGAAAGCACTTATGAAAGTGATGCACTTTTTAAAATGTTGCTTATATTAAAATTTTTAGATTTTCTAAACAACAATTCCATAAGTTCCTTATTTCCGCAATTTATGAATCTAATTGCTGATAGCAGTTATGAGTTTTCTATATCAATAGTGTATTTTCCTGACGTATTCCACAAGAAACAGGTAGATGATTTAAATATATTTTGTTTATTTTTTGTATTATTAGAATTAGCTGACAATTAAAAGTTTAGGCTAATTGTATCTATGTGTCACTTTCATTTGAATACTTTCAAAAGCCTGAGAATCAGTTTTGTTAAACAGATTAGGGTGTATAAAATAATTTTTTTTTTAAATGCTTAAGTACAAAATGTTATGGCAAAAGTATTTACAGTTGCATCAGTTGATGTAAGTCATTTTTTAATGTTAAGAACTAAAATGATTTTTATCTTTCTTAGAAACTCTTGCGTTACGTTATTTCTATTGTATTGATTTAACAAAACATGATAAGTCAATAACTTAATAGTTTAGAGGTATTATTATTTCAATTTGTCTATCATATATTTGTTATCAAATATTTCATATTTCATTGCGTAAAGTTTAAAAGTAATATTTAAGGAGAAATATAATTTTATTTACATTTTTACGCATATCCAGTTCAGTATCCAATTGCATATCGAAGTGTATATCCAATTCAATACCCAATCGCATATCGAAAGAGCATATCCAATCGTAAATCAAAATTCTTTAACGTTAGCTTTGGAGCTCACGAAACCTTTAAAGTCTTAATCTGATAAATGAATACTAACAAAAGTTTTGTTTCTGTTAACTCTTCCGAAAACAGTCGGAAACACAAATTTTGTTAGTATTCTTTAGTCATATAAAGACTCTAAAGATAAAAAGAAGTTTTTGTAAGTTATGAAGCTAACGTTTATGAATTTGGATGCGTAAAAGTGTTAACAGCATAACTATTTTTCTTTAAGAATACTTTTAAACTTCAAGCTTTTTTTTTTTAATATATATTATATATATATATGAAATATTTGATAATAAATATATGATAGATAAATTAAAATAATATAACCTTTTAACTATTAAATAATGAATATATATCCAATTAATTTTTCTAAATCCATATTTCACATTCCATATCAAAATCCAATTATTTTTCAAAATACGATTTAAGTTCTCAGGTCTTCCTAGATAACACATAACATTCAAGTACGTTTGACTAACGGTACAAACTTTAGAGCACTTTTTATGAATGTTGGGTAAAGTTTCTTAAAAATTGTGTAGATATTTAAGTTTCACGTCAAAATGCTATAACTTTTATATTTGTTTGCGTTACGCTCGCTGCAAACGGAATCTGAATCAATTTTTTGGCAAGTTTTTTGGAGTTGTACATTAAACCAAGAAATAAAATGTTTATAAAAAATAAAACATCATCAGCAACACGCAAATAATAAACTAGCGAAACAAAAGACGAATTAATTTAAGCTTTCCAAAACCTATCAAAAGGTTGTAGTTTTACGCTTATTATAGTATGCGCAAACTTGCTCCGAACAGTATTTGTTAACTTGATGATGACAATGCCATCCGTTTAGTGCTTGTTATGCTCAAGATGTTGTTTTTCACAAATGTCATAAACAAAATACATTTTTTTAGAGTGTTTAAATTGATTGAATTATTAGTCGTTACAAGACTGACAACGTAATAGTAATGATGTTGCAAGTGAAGGTGCAAGACAAAAAAATGACGAAAGAGGTTATCTTCCTTCAAAAGCCATTAGTATATTATTAATAGCTTTTGAATAAAGATAACATCTTTCGTTATTTTTTGTCTAAAGAAATTGTTTAAAGTCTATGACAAATTTTATTATTATTCTTGTTTTCCATTCGGTCCGAAAAATGGAGTTGTTGTTTTTCAACGGAAAATTGACGAACTTATAATTGGGAGTTATTTTAAAATTATCTATGCGTATTTAGATGACATAATGGTAGCGGTTACGATTCATACTAAATACGACTTTAATTTTAAAAATCGAACAAAACAGCTATTGAAAGCAAGATTACTTTTAGCAGCAGCAAAAGTGTTATCGCAGTTATTTTAATTAATTAATTTATTATGTTGTATCTCATAATATCATAAAGGCAGACCCAGAGAGTTAGAACCCTAATTCAATTTACAAGTACCGGAACATTTTTAAGGCGCTTTTAAGCTACTAAAAAACAAATGTGCGAATGCTGTTCTAAAAAAATTAAACAGTTGCATTTTTTGTCAAAACAGATGCGCGTAATTTTTCGGAAACTGCAACATTCAACCAAAATGGATAGCTAATGGATTTATGGATTTAATATCAAAGTCTCTGTGCAAACTTCAGCTACAAAAAAGAAGCACATGCAACTGTTTAAGACCTTCGGTAGTGAAAACACTATTTGACGCATTTTTGGCACCGACACTATTTGGAACTTTGATACTTTTTGGCGCAATTTTACCTTATGAACGACCAACACAATGTTTCGTATATGTCCAATCAAAACTATCAAGACAAAATTGAGAACAATTAAGTAATGCGATGGCGTGGCAAACCTGATTTCTACAGCTACGACATACATAATTAACCAGGTAAATATGTAAGGGGCTAATTGCTTTACACGTTCCTTCTATTCTGCTTTAATGAATCAAGTGTGATCAAATAATGAAATCATAAACTATGCTTGTTTTTATATAATCGATCACAAAGTAAAACTAAAAAATTTCATAATGTTCTTTGTCACCCAGGTGTTATAAAGATAAAACATTTTGTCTATAGTTGCAATCGATTGTACTCTATAAAAGAAATTGAATGTTATGTATTATTGAGGCAGTTGTTATGAGCAATATTATGGGAAAATATTATTAAGCAAATTATAAAAATTTTAGAAAACACTCTTTGAAAATATTTTTTTCGGTACTTTAATGCATTTTTTTAATTTTCACTATAAGTAGCAATTATGATAATTTAAAATTGTTTTATCTTGTTATTTGTTAAAGATATTAACATTCATTGCCATAGCAAGCTTTGTTTAATGATAAACATAGCGGGCGTCTCTATCCCCAAAGGATATTTTTAAAAAGATATTTTTCAATATCTAGTTGGCCTACAAGTTAGTGAAAGCTTTTAAATTGTATATAAAATTACTTGATTGAATATGTACAGTATTTTATATTTCTTTTTGATTTAACAAAGTTATTGATAATAAAAGACAAAAAGTAATGAAATATTTTTGCTAAATTTGAACTATGTAAAAATATAGTTAGCAATAAATACAAAAAACTAATGATTTTGAGGTCATAAATTTCGCCGCCATGTTGAAATAAGTGCTTTTAAAACTTTAGTATCACTTGCCACAACCATGCTAGGGTACTTTTGACTTTATAAATTAACAAACCAATAATAATGCGTGGGAGTGATCGATTTGTGCGTTTGCGCGCGTGTGTGTGTATATATGTGTGTGTGTGTGTGCGTATGTGTGTGTGGGTGTGTGTGTATATGTGTGTGTGTGTGTGTGTGTGTGTGTGTGTGTGTGTGTGTGTGTGTGTGTGTGTGTGTGTGTGTGTGTGTGTGTGTGTGTGTGTGTGTGTGTGTGGGTGGGTGTTTAATAAGTATTATACCAAGAAAATTAATTTATTATTATTTTACTAAACATTCAGATCAAATGTGTTTTCGTATTTCATTTTTAGATAAATTATTCTAATTTAACATACCTTGTTACTTTTTAACATATACTTTTTATAAAAATCTTTTAAATACAATTTTCATACATAAACTAAAACATAATTATAAAAATCTTCCTATCTGTTTTAAAATTTTATTTGCAACCTCACAAAAATTTTTTGCTTCTTTAACAAAAATAATAATAAGTAAAAATAAAACTTAACAATAATAATACACAGCTAGATTAGTTAATCTAAAAATAACTTTTTTCTTTGTCTTTTGTGAGTATTTTGTAGTTGAGATAAGTAAAAACTAAAAAAGCACAAGCTCAAAAGATAGACTAACACGGGAAACATTTAGTTTTTGTTGTTTCTCAAAAATAATATACATAAAGTAACATATGACAACTTGAGCGTTTTATTGGCTTTTTTTAAAAAAAGCGCAATTCTTAAGTAGATGAATTTGATTATAAAAGTTTGACTAAACGATCTGTGCTTTTTACTTGATGATCTTAATTATTTTATACATTTGGTTGAATTACTTTAAGAATACCCAAACACTTGGATGAAACAAAAAAACGAATTTTGTAAAGCTATATCAATTTATTCCAATAACAATTTTTGAAAGTTTCTGTACTTTTCATTCCGTAATTATCCAGAAAATTTCCGTAACTTTTTCGGGATAAAATCCCAGAAGTTTATAGGTATATATACTTGCAAGCACATTTTCTAATTTAATTAACACAGTTTGCTCGGCAAATTTACAGACTTTGCATCTTTTCGTAGAGGATGTTTTGTTCCTGATAATTAGGTGCAGAGAGCTATTGCGTCAATGCTCTTTTGAAAAGGTTGAGCATTTTTATGAAAATATTGCTTAATTGCTCTTATCAAATTGTTATTTTTTTTGTTTTTATTTTTAAATCACGATTTTTTTTAATTGCTATTTTACGAAACTAATTGCAGTGTCAATTATTGAAAAAAAAAATAAATCAAGACTTCTTTACGGGATTATGAAAGGGGTTCATCTTTTAAGTTGTAAGTAAAAAACTTCCTTTTTCTCTTTATCTCTAATCAAAAAAATGCCTCAAGACCAATTTCAACAGTTACTTCTCAAACCTCAACTAAAACTCTCCCATGTTCAATGTTACTTCTAATAATATTTGAATACTTCTCCGTATTTTTTAGCTGCTTTACTATTTTCTCAAAAAAAATGTTTTTTTTTTTTGTTTTTGAAGCAGTTTACTTGTCATATTTATCTGAAGTTGTATTTTATGCTATGTTACAAGTGCCACAATAAATATTAATGAACATATACTCTTTAGAAGACTTTTAGTTTTAACTTTAGCCGTTGAATAACATCAAACAAGGATTTCGCTTCAATGCAGCACAAAGCAGCATTAATAACTATTAGGTTAAAGATGAGAGAAGAGGAAGGTACAAAGAAAGCGCAAGAAACAGAATTTCTTTTAAGAATGTTTAGAATTTTTTTTTGCATAGCTATTTCTTTTCCATTCATATTGCTGCTATTATTATTGATTTGTAAAAACCTTTTTATTATCAATTTATGACTTACGAGGTTACTGACCTTATAAGTCATCAACTGCTAATCAAAGTTTTTTTAGGCTATTCATCAGAATGTGGCTCACTGCTTTATCTGTGATTTTTGTTAACGGTACATATCCCGAAAAATGTTCTTTTACTTAAACTATGGTACTTTTGTAAAATTTTTAACCATCAAATTAAAATGATGCAATTCTTGAATATTTTACAATGTGCTCAAAACTTATTCATTTCATTCTCAATTGTTCTATGCGGCTATTATCTAGTGTGCAATTAAAAGTGACAGAAAAACACATTGCCAATTTATCCTATGAAATGATTTTGTCCTTGATACCCTTTAATAGCGCTTATATAAGTTCATTTTGAATATTGTTACCCAAACAGTGAACATATCTTTAAATCTCATTTTTTTATCCTTTTAAGGTGCTTATTTATGATTGGAAGAGAACTCTATAATTTTGAGAAAGTTGCAGTTACAAAAGACCAAGTTTTGAATATTTAGAACTATAAAATGTATTATAATTTGCTCTATAATCAGATAACAAAACTTTTCTTGTTATTTGACTTTTTTTTATTAAGGCTATCAATAGTTATATTTATCTTTAGATTTTTTAGAAAAAGCAGAGGCAATTCCAGCTGATTAAATTGTAAATGAGAATGAAACTTTTTTATTCTGTAAAGATAGAATTAAAAATTTATGCCAATCATTGTATCTATTCTCAGCAAGGCTTGTGCTTTAATTTTAAGGTTTAAAGATTTGCAGCAAAAACAGAAACTTTATCAGTAGATTTAAATTACTATAGGTTATCCCAACAAAAACTTGCCATTTTAAATCTTTTAAACCTTAAAACAAATAAGATGAATTCAACCCATATATAATTTGTTTGTGACTGTGATACTTATCACCAAATAATCAGGTTAAACTTAAAACATTAGAATAACAGGATCCAAATACAATAAAATATTTTCAAAAGTGAAAAAAAAGCCACGACTAAAAAAGTTTTAAATTACTTTTTTAGTCACTCATTAACTAAGTTTGCTTTTTATTGTCTTCAAATATAATGATATAGAGCATATTAGAGTGTTTTACAACATAACGAGATGACAAGTTATATAGCGAGATAAGAGAAATAAATATTAAACATACATGACAAGTTTTATAGCAAGTTCGACAAGTTAAATAGCGAGAGTTTATCGCATGACAAATGGAATAAACAAGAAACGTGTCTGAAACACTAGTTGTTGCGTCACGCTGTTTTAATGAGTATATCGTTAAATCGCCATTAAATTACCTAATATTGGTCACTTAAGGTTTGACCATTCATGTTTTAGGCATAAAAAAATGTTTTTTAAATTTATTCATATTTAAATTATATAGACAACTATATCTTGACTTACACAGACATCATTATCTTAAATAAGTTAACTTATCATTAAATTATACTTCAAAAACAAATAATATAGGTAAAAGCTAGCATTCATTACTTTATTTTAAATTAAAATAGCATGTTTAAGCGCGTACTAATGCACCAGGATACCAGGAAAATCCTGGTAAGCCCTCTTAAAAATTATAAGACCTCGGCCCATACCAAAGAGGTACCTATAGTTTCATTTTAATTCAGTAATTTTATTTCATAGTAAGATTCTTTTCGTTTCAATTTTTGCACTATTACATTTTTTTAGTAAGACAAACTGTTAAAATATTAACTTTAACAATTTGGAAATAGTATATAATGTTAAAACTATATATATATATATATATATATATATATATATATATATATATATATATATATATATATATATATATATATATATATATATATATATATATATATATATATATATATATGTATGTATATATTAAGAAATGTATTAGTTTTTAACCTTGAGGATTGAAATAGTTCTTTCTTGCCAATACGATGTACTGCGTCAACTTTTTTAAATTGATGTTGGCACATGCCTTGTACAAGATAATTATCAACTTTTCTTTAACAAAAATGGATTCTTTTTCGCAGCAGACCTTCATTTTCAGCTTTCCAATTTTTTTCATACACGTAACATTTAAGGATTGACCAGAATATTTGTATTGGTTGTAATTCTGGGCCATAAACCGGTTCATCAACTTTTGTTACATTGGGGATATTTCCTCATCGAGGTAATTGGTCACACTTCTAGCATAATGTGAAGAGGCCAAGTCAGGTCAGAACACATGATTACCATCAGTGTAATGTTTGTTGATAAAAGTAACCAATCTTTTGATGATGCAATCCTTTTTGTTCACTGTTTAATTAATTACCAATCTTGCAAAACAATAAATGGTTATGAGAATCCACAAGGGATTACGGTAATTTACAGAGGAATATATTTTTTTAAATTTGTTTTTGCGCTTATATTTTAAATTTTTTGCTGCATTTTTTGCTTTATGTGAGAAAAATCCATGATTAAAATTTTTATTTGTATGTTTACGTGTAAATAAAGACTCATCCTCAATGACAAAGTCACAGTTTCTAAAGTTGCAACAAATTCAGAAACCGTGAAACTTCACACTTCCACACTTCAGTTGCAACTGCTTTAACTGTTTATCAGTGAAATCAGGGGTTCGTTTTTTTTTAAAATAATGAATATTTGTTTTGTTTGTTAATTTTTTTACTATGCAAGAATGATCACACTTGAATATATTTATACGAATGGAAAAAGTATAACTATTGAAACTCCAATAAATAATATTACGTAGTACGCACCAGTTTTTATCGTGTTTTGTATGTATTACTATAATTTTTATTTGTTTAATTCATTAATAATTTTTTTAAAAAAAACTATATTTGCTATTAGTGCCTATATTATCTATTTATTCAGCATTGATCATAGTAATTATTAATATAAAAAGATGATCGTTGCTGAATTCAAGATCATCGCGAAAACCAGATCAAGCATTAATAAGAACAGCGCGTATCACATGCCTTTTTTTTGTATTACTGATTGGTCTAGCTTTGCGACTTCAAGGCGTTCTTGTTATTGTAGCTCTTTTTACTTTTTTGTTATAATGATGTAAAGTTGGTTTTTAAATTACTCTTACCGCATGCTTTTGTATTTTGTTATGAAAGAATAAATGTTTTACTAATTTCATTCTGGTTTTCAAAGAACAGTGATTCGTTTTTTTACTCTTTGGCTAAATAGTAAGCGCCGAATTCGGCGTTTATGCCGCCGTTTTTAATATTTATTATTAAGCCACAATTTAGTGTATGAGACTGATACTATTTACTTATAAAAAAAACAAATAGTGAATTTAAATTTCATATAAAATCAAGGAGGATTTGGTATAACATTATTATCCTAAATTTAACTAATCAATATGAATTGATTGAAACTGAGATATAAGTCCATTTTCCTTTTTTTTAATTATTTCATTCAGTCAGTGCGAAATATCATAACAATATATTATTATCATCAGTCAAGCGGAAAATTGTGAAACAATTGTATTCTGTTATTGATTTTTTATATTAACTAAATATTTAATACATTTTTACATTTGTTTAAAAATTTCACTGAACAATAAATTAATCAGCGTCAAATAAACGGGGTTGTTTTTCTAAAAAAGTTGTACCCAATTTCTCTATAAAATCACAAGCTCATATAAAATCCAATATTGATTCAAAAAATTGTTTTGTTTCACCTTCTACAACTACTTCAACTGCAATAGAAATTTCTACAGTCTCTGAAAATATATTACTTGACAATTTTAAATTAGCAGAATTATTAAATCAACAGATACGCTTATTATCAACAATGATTTCATTCCAGTATAGTAAGAGATAATCTTCAAAGACTTTTGAACATTCTGATTCCCACAAATTGACATTGCCGATAAAACTACTGTAATCAAATTTATAAAGCCTAATAGAAAACAAAATACTTAAATATTTTTTTCGTTTTAACTACACCATCCTGAAAAAAAATTTTAATAATGGCACCCAATTACCTTTTAACACTTCCAAAGTATATTATGTAGCAATTTCAGTTTCGCAGAAAAAAATAAAAAAAATTGTTTAAGTTTCAGTTTCAAACTGAAATCTTTTTTTTGTTTTATATGTTTGGTTTATTCTTCTATAAAGTCGATTTTTACAACTGCTGAGAGTTTTGAAAACTGGATTCATGTGTATAAACGCAGATCACGAAAAGTCAAACAGCCACAGAGAAGCATCAAAATGTTATATGAATGGTAGCTGGGAACAGGGTATAGATGGGTTATTTAATAGACTCCAGAGGAGTCATAGAAAACATGAAGTAATTAACATAAGAAAAATAGTTAAATCTATAATTGAAATACTTGATGTAATCGGAAAACAACTATTACCGTTTAGAGGATTTAGGCATGAGGAAGCTTACAATTTAAATAGTACATCAGATAGCCATAGAAACTTATTAGAAACTATTTTATTAAGAGTAGAAGAATACTTGTTATTCTTTTTATGCCCTACAACTGTAACAAACATTATTCAATTTGTTTGTAAATTATTATCATTAAAAATATCTGTAATACTAATAATATCTGAAGTATATTCATTCAAGTATGTTCAAGGTAATTGTTCATTTACTATGACGACAAATATGGATATATCTACCGATGATCAATGTGTATTTACTTTGCGGTATATTAGTGACAAAACTGAAAGCACCAGGTCTGCAATTGAAGTTGTGAAACAAGTTGTAGCTTTAGACAACATGATTTCATCTTCAGGGAAGGGTTTATTTGATTTATTATAATTAACTTTAAATTCAATTAACATTAACTTAGATAAGTGTGTAGCTTTTGATAGTTGCTTAGATAAATGTGTATGCTTTTGATAGTTGCTTCAAATATGAATGGCCAATATAAAGGAGTTCAAGCAAAATTTAAATAAGTGCTTCAAAGGCATATTCATAAATGGTTTTACGCTCATGTGTTAAATCTAGTCTTACAATAAACTATTTCTTGTTTAGTTACAGTTATTTCTTTTTTTAAACTTCTTCATCTTATTAGTTTCTTTGAAAAAAATAAACTACTCTTGAAAAAATCTGAAAAAGAAGGCTGAATGTTTTTAAAAATTAGAAGTATCCCAGTCGTCCGTCACATTGAATAAATCTTGGTAAACTCGATGGCTGTCTAAAAATGATGGGGTTATTAAGATTTTGATTTGGTTGTATCATTATGTGGAATGAAAAAACCAAGAATGATAATAGAAGTTTTCATATGTGCTTATTATGTTTGCACATTTTTAAATTTCCGTTATTAATGATTTTTCTAACAGCGTAAGAAGTGCAGCTAAAAAATACAAGGTCGACTTATCCGTTTAGAAACAGTATTACGACAATGATGATTTTTGATGTTTTTGGTAATATTTAAGTTTACTACTGCTCTATTTGATTACTGAAAAACATCTAGCCTAGATTATATTCAAGCTTGGAAAAAAACTGATAGAACAATAGTCTTTAAAAGATAACCAAAGGGAATCTTTACAATGAATTTGTATCCAGTGTAGTTTAAGAAGATTAGTCAGACCTTTATATAGAATAAGAACTCCTGGAAAAGAGATAACAAACTATTCCAAAATCATTTGGAGAAAATTCAAGTACTAACCAAAACATAGGAGATAGAGATAACCAAAACATATGAGATAGAGAGATGTCTCAAGTATCCAAACTAATATTAAAGATGTATATGAAAACCGAAACAATTTCCAAACCAAAACCAAAGCAAGTTCCAAGAAGATTCATACTTTGAAGATTTTAAATACTCTCATAAAAATGATAACAATAAGTGTTCAAGAAAAAAAAAATGTATTTAAAGTATGCAAGTTTAAAGAAAAAAAATGTATTTAAAGTATGCAAGTTTAAAGAAAAAAAAATATTTAAAGTATGCAAGTTTAAAGAAAAAAAAAAATTTAAAGTATGCAAGTTTAAAGAAAAAAAAAAAATTTAAAGTATGCAAGTTTAAAGAAAAAAAAATATTTAAAGTATGCAAGTTTAAAGAAAAAAAATGTCTTTAAAGTATGCAAGTTTAAAGAAAAAAAAAAATGTATTTAAAGTATGCAAGTTTAAAGAAAAAAAAATGATTAAAGTATGCAAGTTTAAAGAAAAAACAATATTTAAAGTATGCAAGTTTAAAGAAAAAAAAATATTTAAAGTATGCAAGTTTAAAGAAAAAAAAAATGTTTTTAAAGTATGCAAGTTTAAAGAAAAAAAAATGTATTTAAAGTATGCAAGTTTAAAGAAAAAAAATGTATTTAAAGTATGCAAGTTTAAAGAAAAAAAAAAATTTAAAGTATGCAAGTTTAAAGAAAAAAAAAAATTTAAAGTATGCAAGTTTAAAGAAAAAAAAAAATTTAAAGTATGCAAGTTTAAAGAAAAAAAAAAAATTTAAAGTATACAAGTTTAAAGAAAAAAAAATATTTAAAGTATGCAAGTTTAAAGAAAAAAAATGTCTTTAAAGTATGCAAGTTTAAAGAAAAAAAAAAATGTATTTAAAGTATGCAAGTTTAAAGAAAAAAAAATGATTAAAGTATGCAAGTTTAAAGAAAAAACAATATTTAAAGTATGCAAGTTTAAAGAAAAAAAAAATGTTTAAAGTATGCAAGTTTAAAGAAAAAAAAAATGTTTAAAGTATGCAAGTTTAAAGAAAAAAAATGTATTTAAAGTATGCAAGTTTAAAGAAAAAAAATGTATTTAAAGTATGCAAGTTTAAAGAAAAATAAAAAAATTTAAAGTATGCAAGTTTCTTATAACAATTCCTCCTACTCAAGTAATATGTAAACAATTGTTTTCGAAACTTAAAATTATAAAAAAAAGTTAAAGATGATGTTTAAGACATAAGAATTTAAAATGTTTTTGATTTGTTATTTGATGTGTATGACATTGTTTTTGATAAACTATGAAAAAGAATTTATGGAAGAAATTACACCAGATCATACATACTATAACATACTGTTTAAATTTATAATTTAAACTACGCAATTAAGATTACTTAAATAAAAACACAGTGAACTCCCAATATCTCGAACCTCCAACGGACCTAAATAATAGTTCGAGTTAGTGAATTTTCGAGTTATCGAGACATTTTATAACACGAACTTTGGTTGATAAGTAAAAACAATTCGAGTTATTAAAAATTTTGATCTCAAAAGTAAAAATAATACATTATAAATTGAAAAATTTTCTGATGTCACTCTGTTTTAGTTTTTTCGAACGATCAAGCCAACCATCAAATGCTTTAAATCCATTTGTATTAACTTTTTCAAAAGTTTTTTGGTTTTTGATTTAAGAATTGTTGCTGATACTGCCACGTATCAGCTCCTTACATTTAAAAGCCAAAACAATATTATCTAAATTTAAAAATGTTTCTTCATTAATTCTAATACGTTTTAACTTGTTCCCTGACATCTTCATACATAAGCGTACTAATATTTGATACTCTTGGTAACTCTTTCTAACATTAGTGCAAAGTTTGATCATTTCATTTAATAATTTGCTTATTTTAGAGTTCAACAGTATGCAGAAATTCATTACTCTTTTTTAGCAGCAGAATTATTTCTTCCCACACTAGGCAGCCGCTTAGTTTTTCTTAATAAAATTTTGTTTAAAAGCTACCCTTATCCTATAAAAATGTTATACTTCGAACATTAGTAATAAAACTAGTAATGTATTAACATAATAATACTACAAATTAATATTAAAATAAACTAGTAAACAAAATAAAACCTTCGCATCATCAAGATAGTAGAGATTTTACAATTATTTTTGTTAGCTGTCCTTACCCAAATTAAAACAGTTTAATTTTAATTTTAAAAAAAGACCTCTAAATATTATTACTTTGTTGTATTCATCCATTATTCAACCCATACACTTTTTGTAAAGATTTTTATATTGTAAAATATTTTTGATTTTGCTTATACAAATATGGACTGATTTAAAAATTATGACTGATAACAAAACTTGACTAACAAGATTAACACACTGTGCATGATAAGATTTTTAAAAAAATTATTTACATTAATATAAAGGAAAAAGGTATGGCTCACAATTTTATTGCAAATATGTTTGATATTTCTACTTCGTATCAAGTTGTATAAATACATTTATATCTCACTCTAAAAAGCTGTTTAATATTATTAAATGAATATAATATATATATATATATATATATATATATATATATATATATATATATATTATATATATATATATATATATATATATATGCATATATATATATATATGCATATATATATATATATATATATATATATATATATATATATATATATATATATATATATATATATATATATATATATATATATATATATATATATATATATATATATATATATATAATTTAATATATGATAAAACCATAGGAAGTTCTGGGAGCACCTAAATACATACAAAAAATAAAAAATTAAATAAAAATGAGAAGACCAGTATGCCAGAATATTGGAAGTATTAGATATGTCAAGATTAGTAACCGTTGCACTACAGTTTTCAAGGATGCATAATACCACTTTAGTTTAATGCATGATAAAATCTTTTTGCAATAACTGTTAGCAAGTCATCAATAGAATGAGATCATCTTTTGCAGTTAAACTCAAAAAAATGAAATTAGAAGTTTTTAATTGGAAAATCAAAGATCTTGCTAATAAGAGTAGAAAGACTGATTGGGTGTTAGCGAAAGGTATTAGACCAATCAATTTTTACATCTGGAGCTAAGATGCCATTTTCTAGCAGCCATTAAAGTAAGATTTAGATAAGCATTTTTTAAACTGTTTAGAGGGTGTTAAAGTGAGTTGGCTGAAGTACTATTGTAAAGCTTTGACAAAAAATTTGCCAGGAACTGAAAATGTAGTTCAGGTCCTGGCAAATCATTGTAATTCGAGTGGTTCCGAGTTCAATTCTTACCACGTCCCTGGTAGTACCGCGCTCAACTCGTTTCTCCGCGCAGCGGCCTTGTTCGTCAAGGTTCGTGTTTCAGAGTTATAGAGTTGAGAGAGGGTTATAGCCACAAATAAGTAGCCTCCTCGTCTGTAGTGGCCTTCTCGGCCTTGAGGAGGTGAATTAAAATAAAAAAAAAAAAAAAAAAAAAAAAAATTCATTGAAAAATAACTTCGGGATGTCTAATAGTAGAATAAAGTATTTCTTTTGAATAATAGGAGTGCAGTTTGCTCTTTGCAAATAGTTCTGACCTAATCTTTGAGGATGTATTAAAGTTAGACCAATTTATGAGAATATTAGGAGATGAGGAACACAATTTATGCACAACATAATACAGCAAATACCCTAATATTTTACAGTATTTAATAAGATGAATTCCCTGAGAACGACCACATGTTTTCGGAAGTTATACTACCATTCAACCTCACTACTTTTAAACTAACTTTAAGAGCTGTAACCTCATTAAGAATTAATAAAATAGTTTTTTCAAAAAATGCTCAAGCAAAACCTTAAAAGTAAAGTCAAATACGTCATCATTACGAGAATTAGTGATATGACCACTATTGTCTTCTCTTTGCCCTGGCCATCAAAACTATAAATTATTCTTTTTGGTTTTGCTGCAATATTTAAACAGCAAAATATATATACTCAAACAAAAAAAATTTAAGGCAGAAAACAAAACGTTTACATAAATAACAGTCTATTGAAGAAGAAAAGAGTATGAGGTTGTTTGATAAAAATTTTTTTGTATCTCCGAAAATTTTGCTTTAAAGACTTTGTAGAAGATAATAGTCGAATGCTGTTAAAATTTGCCAAAGATGAAATATTTCAAATTAGTATTGAAACAACCTGACTAGCATTTACTTAAGAAGAATAAACTTCTTCCAGACTTTGCCTAAAAAAGCAGTTCCTTTAAGGCAAAAGGACATGTGACATATTGCACATGATTACATGTTGAAAGATTGTAAGGTTTTTTATCTGACCCAATGTTTAGGTAAGGTTAATAACATTTGCATAAAGTAAAAGTTACTATGAATGTAAAATACTAATTAAATATTTATTTAAACTAAACATGATTTACTATGTACCTTTAAAAATACTATAAAATACTGACTTCAGGTTCGTGAAAATAATCAATCAAGGCAACAAATAGAGGATGGTAATGTCATTTTTTGTCTTGAATTTAAATCTGCTGAGGCCCGGAAGTCTATAGACAGTATTACTATTAAAGTACTACGCAAATACTCTAAACAACATGAAGATGTAATTATCAAACATGATCAAAGTGAAGTACTAGATACAAAGGTAAATATTATTATTATAATTGAAAAAAAAAAAAAAAAAGTTTATTGATAATTCGAATATTATTTTATTCACGATAAAACTTTTTTAATTGGGTTAAACACTTTATTTGTCGGTAAAGTTTGTCTTGAACAGTACAAACTATAAACGAATCAAAGTGTTTTAAACCACACCTCATATAATCCAAAAATGTAGCTTTAAATAGTTTAGTTTTACTTGATTATAATAGCTACATTAGATAATCTTTAACTTATTTTAAGAAAAAAGATTTATGAAAGTAACCCAGTCAGCCATTTGGTATCATTGTTTTATCATATTTGTCTCATTCTGTGAGATCTATGACATCATAGCATGATACGTTTATAAGATCAATATGATATCAAAATAAAATCACACAGTTATATCAATTTGAGCTTAGATCGGAAATCATAATATGAGAACCTTATGATATCAAAAATTGATACCATCCTGTACTCAGAATGAGATATTTTGAGAATATATATATATATATATATATATATATATATATATATATATATATATATATATATATATATATATATATATATATATATATATATATATATATATATATATATATATATATATATATATATATATATATATATATATATGTATATATATTGTTATTGTTATTATTATAATTATATAATAAATGAAAATTCGACAAAAACGAAAACACAAAAAGAAATTACATGTTTATAATTATAATAAACTTATAATGTGCAAAAAATAATTTTTTAAAACAAATTCGAAAGTGTTCTTTAAACAAAAACACTTAAAGAAATTGTTTGTTTATAAATATTTTAAGTTTATAACATGTAAAAAAGAATATTTAAAATGTAATTGAAACTGTTCTTTAGCAAACTACTCAATCTTTTCATCAGAATCAAGTTAATACAAGATTCAAAATTTATCTTTGGTTTATCAATTAAATCTAGGATTAAAAGTTTAGATTTTGTCTTTGGATTGATTTTATTACTGAAATTCAACGTTTTGATTAGTTTTATCGAGATATATATGTTTCCAATACCTTATTTCTACGTCAGCACATTGTATCTAGGGATCGATTTCGTATAAACCAAATCAATGAACAGAGTTTAAACTAAAACACTTAAGTATTGATATATATTTAATAAAACACAGTTATTATAAGAACATAACACCTTTATTATAATTATATAATTATTTTATGTTTGTTAAAAACAATGTTTTACGTGCAATAATATAAATTAATATGGTAATAACTATCAAATTAAAAACACACTTTTATTTCCAAAATTAAAAATATAGATGATATAGTGCACTTAATATACATGGTTCATGGCAGTTTTGAAAACCCATTTTCCCTGATTTTCACCTATTTTTAAGTATTTTATCCCTAAGTTTGTGCAGTGAAAAGTATATATTTTCCCTCTCAACAACAAAGGATACTTTCGCAACTGAATCCATGTTAACTAAACATATTGATACTCTATTTTAAGGGCATAAAGAAAACTTATGGGTGTAAAATTAATTGAAAAATATTTAAAAAAACAATAGACGTTGTAAAATACAAGGTGTAAATACAGTTTTTTTCACTTGTTTTCTAAGATTTTTTTGTTAAGTTGTTATGTAAAATACCATCTTGCCCCAATAACCATCTCATATTTTTTCCCCATAGGTCTGTATATTATTACTTTATTTTTTGACATTTCATACTTTGTTTTGTTGCCGTTATAATTTTCAAAAATGTAGCTGTTACCTTTAATGCAAACTTTTCTTGATTGTTTCTTGGGGACTCAGTCTTTTTAATCACTTTTTCTCTGATTCTAACTCATTTTTGAAAAAAGGTTTTGCTATGTTCATCATTATTGGAAATCAACTAACAAAAAAAACGTTTAGTAGTAAAAGTCTATGAGTAAACAAAAAATTGTTATTAATTAAATGTGTTTTACATTGCGTTTTGAATAAGTAAATCAGTTCTAGATTTTGTTTTAGAACTAAAGCTAGTTGGTGAAAAAACTCCCTGTGATCCAGCAGCTGTATTTTCTTTATTATTTTTACTTTATATATATTGTGAATAAATGTTCTGTACAAAAACATCACGATTTAATTAGGGCATCTAAATTAAAAATTTTGAGGAGGCAATTTTGACGAAAATTTTTTATAACATTTATCACTAACGCCGTCATTTTTATGTTAAAACAATACCATTAAAATGTCTTTTTTTTGATAAAGCTTTAATTTTTAGATTTAGATTTTTGATTCCAGTTTTAAAAGATACCTAATACAATAATTAAATGTGTTGATTATAGTATAAGGTCTATATTATTGACATTCCTGTCCGTATTACAACAAAACATCTTGCTGCATGACAAACAATAACAGTAAAAGTCTAACATTTGATTGAGCTAAAATTTTGCCCATGTTCATTTTAAATCACATTTATTTGACATATTTATTAAATTCCAAAGAATATTTTGTCTTATGCTTGGAACAATATAAATTAGTTTGATTAAAAGTTCGATAAATTTTTTTTTACAAAAATGTCAAAATAATTTTTCAACCTTAAAGTTTAAATGTTATCAAGTAAATTAATTTTTAGAAATGTCAGCATTTATTTAATCGATATTACTAGCGTTTCCCATGTTAACAAGTCTTCTCAGTATGTAATATTTTGTTTTAACAACTTGATATAAACTGAAATGAAGAGCATGGTTAATGAATGATAAAATAAGTAAAGGATAAACCAGAGAAATTAAAAGCATAAATATATTTTTTTATTTATTTTAAAAGCATCTCAATAAGTAGTCCAACCTTATTAAAAAAATCAACTTAAAAGCGTTTCAGTTAAAAATTTACATTAAATAACTTTACTTGAATCACTACGTGGAGCGCTTAGGTTGACTATTGCTATATTTATGAGAAGCAACTGTTAGCTTGGTGTTGGATAATAGTTTAAATCCTTTTATATGCTACTTTTTTTTATTAATTAAACTTGGATTAAAAAACACAGGAACCTTGATCATTTTTAAATTCTTTGATATGAAACACTTTTACATTAAAAAAATATATATTAATTTTATGCTGTTATTATTCTGTTTTATCTTATTTTTTTTACTTTATCATTCTTTGAGGTTTCAAATTTTTTAGTTTTACTTTTTCTTTTTAATGCATGTTTGTTTATTTTAATTTTTGTTTAAGTTGGCATTTTTTTTATTAAGCGTATTTTTTGAACTCCCAGATTGTCAAAAATGAACACATGAGAAGGGTTTAAAAATCTCTATTTCATAAGAATCACTACTCAAAAGAAAACTGTTTTACTAATTAGAATTAATCAACCAACATCTCCAATTTACCACACCAACAAACAACGTAGTACTCAACTGCAAACTATCTTTCAATATACAGTACACTCTTTTACCCAACTTAAAAAAGAATAAATGGCTGACAAACTCAACATCAAAAAACCACAGTAGACAAAGTTCGGTGACTTCAATGACCCAAAAATAATTTCCGATAGCCAAAAAACAAAATTATAAAACCAACACAACCAAAAGCAAAGCCAGAACAACTCATCTACTGGGCCAATAACTCTTGTTCATTAAATCTCCATAAAATTGATGAGCTAAGAGTCAAAAATGTCAAAATAGACACTTTAAACCACACACAATTTTTATTGCTAAAACTTGCATCATCGACAACTCTGACACAAAAATAGCTCGGTGCCAACTGTTTCAAAAAATTCGAATTGGAACAGGAGGAGGAGTGGCTATCTGCACAAAGAAAAGTTTTGATTGTTTTTTCACCAAAATTGATCAGCTATTGAGCAAGTCTAGATCAAATTAAAATTTTCCGACGAATCAATTCTTATAGGCTGTCTCTACCGCCCTCACGACCTGAACAACTTAACACTGA
The DNA here is from genome assembly GCF_022113875.1 of Hydra vulgaris. Taxonomy (NCBI): domain Eukaryota; kingdom Metazoa; phylum Cnidaria; class Hydrozoa; order Anthoathecata; family Hydridae; genus Hydra; species Hydra vulgaris. Next base: position 31,976,196 of record NC_061164.1, read on the forward strand.
ATGAAATAATAAGCTCCATAAGCACTGCACTCACAAATGCAACTCAGTAATCTGCTCAATCTTACTTGCGTTTGGCGACTTCAACTTCAGCAACACTGTAAATTCAAATGTTGTCGTAGGAGGTGGCATTGCGACTGTTGCATACATACCAAACGATTGGACAACAGATTGCAAATTTCAAGACCTTTGATTTGACCTAGTTTATAACTTTTCTAACATATTGCAGTAATTGAAAGAAACCTCCAAAAATACTCTTGATTTAATCCTGAACAAGTAATCAGACAGATTAATTGGCATAAAAAGTTTTTTCAAGGAAAGTATCTCTCAAAGCCGTAAAAACTAAGAAACCCGACATAACTGATTCCTCTAACCTCTACAAGAAACGTCTGATCTGGAGCAAAGCCAATTACAACTCTATTTTTGCGCATATCGAAAGATTCGACTGGCATTCGGCCTTCAACGGCTTGAAAATTTCCGAAAATTATCAAATATTTATTGACATATACAACGAACCAATTTGGTTACACGTCCTATCAACAACCACCCCATTTACTTAAAAGCACAAAAAAGATGACCAAAAATGTTGCAAATGTTGATAAAATGAAAAGCAAACTCTGGGGCAAATTTATCGCAGCCAACCGCAAGCCAAATTTATCGCAAGATTTGATTTATCGCAATTTATTGCAATTTATCGCAATTTATCGCAACTTATTGCAATTTATCGTATTTAATCACATTAATCTCAATTTATCGCAATTTATCGCAATTTATATCATGATTTATCGCAAGCCAACCGCAAGCCATATTATCGCAAGCCAAATTTATCTCAAGCCAACACAATTTTCCAAACCTAGTAAAGGTGATGATGTTTCTCTAAAATTACCCAATCTCCTAATCAATAAAACATTTATTAAAAGGGAACCAATCGTTAATTTTCTAGGAGTAATAATAGATGAAAATTTGTCATGGAAATCACATATAAAATATATAGAAAACAAAATATCAGAAAATATTTATATATTATATAAAACTAAACCATATCTTAACACCTCTTCTCTAAAAAAAATATACTTTTCATTTATTCATAGTTTTATCTTTTAATGCAATATTGTATGGGGTCAAAGTACTAACTAAGAAGTTAAAAAAACTTCTTAGTAAGAAATAACATGCATGCAAGATTATATTTGGTGCCCACAGAACTTTTCAATGTGAACCTCTTTTAAGGATGCTCGGTGCCCTCAGTAACTATAAACTTAATAAACACCAAGTTCTACAATTCTTGTTTAAAACTAAACATGAACTCTCTCCTATTGTATTTCAGTCTTACTTTAGTGAAATCTTGCACAAGCATCCTACTAAATTTTTAAATAATAACTTTATTGTTTCAAAAACTAATTCAAAACTAAATTCTTACAAAATCTAATTCCACGGACCGTTTCTATGGAAACATTTTTCAAAATTTATCACAAAAAATAATAATGTTCAACACATCTCTTTGGAAAAATTCAGAAAAGATTCTAAGAATCTCTTATTACAAAAAGACTTTGATTTAAAATATCTTTTTTAAAAATAATACACAAATAATATAAATTATCTAAAAAAATAGTTATTGACACTACTTCTCTTTTGTTGCAATTTTAATCAATGTAACTTTTTGTTGGAAAACTTTAATTATCGGTAATCTTTGATATAATGCGTTATATTTCAACACTAATATTTATATTACGTTATTAGTTGTATTGTAACTAACGTATTTAAAATTCTTGTTATGTACTTAGCTACTCTTCATTTTTTATATTAACGGATGATTTTTAAATGTAAACTTTATGATGGGGCTTGATGATAAGACAATTTATGTCTTCTGCTTGCTCCAGTTCTCTTATTTATTAACACGATTTATTTCATTGTAAATTTTAATATATGACAAAACTCTTTGCTTAAAATAAAAAAAAAATTAAAAAAAAAAAAAAAACAACCGAACAAACAAGCCAACTCTACGCGAACAGCATAAAAGAGCATACAAAGCAGTAAAAAAAAAAAATATTTAAATTAACCGTTCTTGCTTACGAAATGAAACTTTTAAATAATAGTAGGCATGACCCAAAAATTATTCACGCGTACGTCAAAAGCAAAAATTGACCGCATCCGTCAACTTAAAAAAAATAATAATCATTGTACAGATAAACAGATCCTAAAATAATCTGCAACACACTTATATTTCAACAAATATATCCAATCAGTTTTCGATATTGAGCCGCTAGGGTTTTTACCAATATTCAACCCTTGTTCCACTAGCCTAAACCAACCGACACACTCGCATCATAGAATCCATCAAAGAAAACCTTTTGGACCTTAACTTAACCAAATCAATGGGCTCCGACGGCATCTACCCACGCGTCCAGAAATACTGTGCTGCAGGCTTTGCTTTTCTACTAAGCATTATATTCTCTGAATTCCTAAAGCTGGAGAAGTACCGTCTTAATGAAAAAAAGGCGAAATTACTTCTATTTTCAAAAAAAGCTGCAAGTCGAACCCCTCAAACAATCAACCTATCTCACGCACTTTGTGTCCCTTGCAAAATAATGCAATGCTTTTTACACAAACACATTACTGACGACTTAAATAAAAATAACCTCATCAGCTCTGCACTACACAGGTTCCAAAAGGAAAAAAAGGTTGCGTGTCAAACCTACTCAAAACTTGTGACATCTTGACTGAAGCTACCCGCAAAGGTTATCCAACCAATATTATATTTACAGACTTTGCTAAAGTATTTAACAAAGTTCCGCATCGTCGTCTGTGCCCAAAAACTTGCAAGATTGGATCAAAAGCTGGCTACCCAACCGCCTACAACGCATAAGCATTGGTAACAATAAATCCAATCGGAAAACAGTCTCTAGCAGTGTGCCACAAGAATCTGTTCTTGGACCACTCCTGTTCCTTATCTACGTTAATAATTTGACAGGCAAAATACAACTCCACTTTCATATGTATGTAGATGACTGTAAAATTATCGGAATTAAAGAATCAAACAATGACATCATAAAACTCTAAACCAACATCAACAAAGCAGTAAAGTGGTCGCACACATGACTCATGTCACTTATTGTCGACAAGTGCAAAGTCATGCACATTTGGCGCAACAATAAAAAAATCGACTGTAATTTATACAATCAATAACTTCAACAGCCAACTGCATCGGCTAACATGCACGTCATTCGAAATAGACTTAGGTGTTTTAATGATTAGCCGTCTAAAACTAAAAAAACGAGTCTGCGCTGCTGCACCAGCTGGCAAACAAATGCTTGGCAGGCTCAAGAAGGGTGTTCGAGGTCAAAGTTCTGCATTATGACGCCACCTGTATATTGTGAACATTCAGCCACACCTAGAATTTGGTCACCGTTTTTAGCTCAAGACATAATCAAACTTAAGCAAGTGCAACATCGAACCACAAAACATATTTCCACCCTAAAACACCTTCCGTATACTCAAGACTATTAAGCCTTAATCTGATAACACTACCTTAACGACGAGAAAAAGGAGACCTGATTTAGCAATATAAAACCATGAGTAAAACCAATAAAGTTAACTTTTAGCTCCCTTATCTTTAACTCAATCACGGTATCTTGAAGATACAGTTTTTGGCTGAGTAGACACACTAAACAACTAAAAGCGCAACTTGTCCGAAACAGCGGTGAAAGAAACAACTTCTTCACCATCCGTGTTGTAAAACTAACTCCTTAACCCAAAATGCGATAGATGCAAAAGACTTGAACAAAATATCAAACAGATTACTTTTCAAAGTTTTAATTAAATTTAATATAACACCTTTTTTTGACTGAAATAAACACTTTGTAATCAACAAAATCTAAATTCAAATGTAAATATTTTTCTAACAATGAATGACAACAAATAGTATGACAATAAATATTTTATTTACACTTTTCTGCCTAAGTACATGTACTGAGTATTTTTAACTCAAATACATTAATGATGTTAACATTTTATTAATTTAAGGTAATTACTAGAAAAACCTAAATAAAATTTAATTTTATTTAGGTTTTTCTAGTAATTACCTATAATTAATATAATTGACCAATACATAATAAGCATATGATAAATCATCAGCATTTTATATAACTACCCAGATAGCACACATACGTTGGCCCAACATCGGATCAACTTTGAAAAATCGTTGGCCGATGGTTGGCAACTGACGTTGCGACAATGTGTATTTGGAAGTTAGCACGACTACATAGGCAACCGTTAGGCTTACATTGAACCAACTTTAACCTCCGACGTTGGGCGAGCATTTCATTTTAACGTTTGTTCAAACGAATATTATTATATATAAGAGTCTTTTGACTCAAAAGGTAATCGCGTGCTTACTATTTCTTGCTGTATGTTTATTAAAACTATTACATTGACTTTTTTTCTTCAGATAAGTTTGAATAAATTTTTCTCGTGATTAACGAAAATTATTATTTATGCTGATTCATGAAACAGCTTATATCTTCAGAAAATCAAGTCAATTTTATTTTAACGCAGAAAATCAAAGTTTGCTCTGATAATCATTACAATGACATTTCTATTTGACGCTTAAATTGATGTTAAATTTTCGTACAAATTATACACATATATAATAATAAAAATGTTTTTTTCGGCTGCTTAGCTTCTTTACTAATCTTGAGTCTTTTATTTGCTGATGAGGAACTGTGACGTTTACATGCTATTCATTATACGATTTGATAGAAATCTCAGAATTTGCATCTTTTTTTTAATAAGCTTTTAGGCAATGCCATATCTACCGTTAAAAATATAGTTATATATATATATATATATATATATATATATACATATATATATATATATATATATATATATATATATATATATATATATATATATATATATATACACATAAATATATATATATATATATATAAATATATATATATATATATATATATATATATATATATATATATATATATATATATATATATATATATATATATATATATATATATATATATATATATATATATATATATATATATATATATATATATATATATATATATATATATATATATATATATATATATATATATATATAATAGAAACTAAAAGTAGTGCACAAATCAGTAAAAAAATTTTGTACTTAATTATATCTACTTCTATAAAACTTAATTATAATCTACTTCTATAAAAAAAAACCTAAAATATGTAAAATATATGCATATAATACTATATACAGTATGTAAAAAATAACAAAACCAAAATTATGATTTATTTGTATAAACATGGAGACGAAGAGTCACTAAATTTTTTTTAATCAATATCTAAACAGAAAATTATTGACAAATTGTATCAGTATTTTACTGCAAAAAATAAGAGTTAATTTGTATCAGTATTCCTTTATACAAATATCCAAAGAAAACAAAAATGAAAATTTGTCTTTCTAAGTCTGTTGTGAATTAATATTCATTAAGATCATTGTCATGTTGTTTATTATTACCTTGAACAAGAAGGTTTTCTCTTGCATTGTCATTATCACTTTCATATACGTTGTCGTCATAATAAACACGTCAATAATCATTGGTAGACATTATTTTTCTGATCACAACATTCAACATAAACTTTTTTTAAATCTCTATTAATTGGCTTTATAAATTTTCTAAATTATTATTAGAACAAAACTTAGTATCAGTTGCAATAAAATGTATATTTTTAGTAGCCTAATTTTATTATTTGAAACGAAAACAAAAAAAAAAAACTTTTATCATCCAATCATTTGACGGTAAATTATTTAAAGTTCTTTAAGGGAAATTTAAATTCAAATCAACTGATGCTTAAAAATAGTTTTAAGAAATGATAATAAAGTTTAATGATTTTGACCAAGAAAAATACATCTTTTAAAATAAAACATAAGATTAGAGCTTAAAATGTAGTCTTGATGCAAGATATATTAGCTTTATAAAAGTCTTATTGCATAACTTTGTAGATTCTCCTGTAATCAATGTTGCTCCTTGAGGGGTCATTCAATATGAAATCATATAGACCATTACACCCTTGCGCCTCAAAATTTGTTTATTTTTAACTCACTTGCAGCCCATATTAAAAAAATAATAACTGCAATGATTTCAATTAAAAGTACACATGGGTTCCAGAGATATCGCTATTTAAAATAGTGCTGACTCAGTATATTAGTGGTATCAGAAGCGACTACAAAGCTACTTTGATATATAGTATCTTCATAATGGCTAAGAGAAATTTCCTAATATTTAGTACCCTCATAGATTTTTACTAGAGAAATCCAAAAATGGTACTCTAAAGACTCAATTGTCTCAGAAAATGCATCTTTATCTAATTTTGTTTAAAGTTATAGACTTGTAAACTCATAATTTTTGGAGTTATAATAAAAACTGTGGCCCAAAAATCCGAGTAAAAAATTCAATTGCATATCATTATTTTATTATAGGTCTACTAAAAAAATCAGATTCATCAATTGTCTCTCTAATACTTGATTTAATTTGTGTTTAAAAATTCTATCTTATTAGAAAAATTTAAATTTTGTAACGTAAGCGAATGAAATGTTTTTTAAAACATTTATTTGATTAAAACGTTAAATAATGTTATTTATTGACTAGTTTAGGACATTTGTAGTCATAAAATTTTAGTTGTGATTATTTTTTTAATGTAGACTGCAAGTGAAGTAAGTATAAATAAATTCTGAGACATAAGGGGGTCAAAAATATTTTTTTGGACAACTTTATATAGAATTACCCTGAGGGGACTTAGCAACTGAACATTTTTAACTCAGATCCTCATGTAAATTGTGCTACCTTTAAGTTCTCGATGAATTATTTTCCCTAAAATATTGTAGATAAGTTTCTTTACAAGTTACGTAAACACCTAAAAATAGGTTTTTGTGTTGTATTTTGTAGACAAATAGTATTTTGCTTATGATTCCATTTTATGTACAAACCCTGCGATTGTTAAATTTGATGTAGAAGTCTGAGAAAAAGAATTTATTACATAAAGCTCTCATCTAAAATCTAGAAATAGTCGTAGTGAGAGTATAACTACTAAATTCAAAAAAGCACAAATTTAGGAATAAAGAATTTTAAAACTAAGCTGCCTAAACAACAATTAATGCGATTTTTTTTCACAACCACCTCATCTCGTGATACACTTTTTTTTGATTCCCTTATTACCTCTTCCTCTCGTGATTCAATCATTCTGAGTTCTAAAGACCACTTTTTTTTAATGTGTAATTCAATACGTTTATGCAATAAAATAATACCTTCGCAACCTTATTGCATTTATCATAACTTATACCTTACTAAAAATAAAACTTTATGCAAATTTAACTAAATGGTTTTGTTATTTCATATAAAAATGTTTGAAAACGATGCTTTACCAATATTATTATCAACTAAAAACTGATAACTAAATGGTTATTCACTATTTAAGTAAAGCCTTGTTTTATAAAAAAATTAGATACTTTGTATTTATATTTCATATTGATATATTTATACATAATTGCATAATGGTTTTATAATTTAATGTTATATCTAAAAATACACCATGATTAATTTAAATTTATAGCAATAAAGTTCTATATAAATATAAATTTTAAAATATTTAATAATTGTTCAAAATATTTATAAAAGTTAATATATATTTATAAAAGTTTTTACTTATAAATATATAAAAATGTTAACAAAATTACATAAAAAAAGATTAACATGAATTGAGAAAACAAACATGTTTGTTTGCTTAGTAATTTGTTACATATAACTTATAATAATTTTATATAAAAATACATCAGTTGTCGTTATTATTATTTTCTTCCTCTTCGTACTTTCTTTCTCCTGCATGATGATCTCCTTCATATTATAACCATGACTTTATTTTGTCCTTAATAAATGTAATATTTGCTTCAAGGCACTTATTCAATTGCGCAGCAGCTGTTCAATACAAGTTAAACAATATGTACATAAATATACATTTATGTACATATTCACAAGTTATGTACATATTCAAACATTATCAAAAAATAGCATTCTAAACACTAGTTTTAATTTGATTATAAATTTACAGCAACAAAATTCTCTAATAACAAAAAATGCGCTTAAATAAAACATAGCACCATTTCAAAATGACTGAAAACTGTTACAACATTAAAACCTGTAACACACTATACGCATTTTCAAATAAGTTGTATTCAGACGTTGGTCTGACGTTGCATAGTGACCCAGATAAGGTTTAAAATGGCAAAAATTACTTAACTATTAACAACATGTACATTATGCTAATACTATACATCAAAATGTGGGTTTTTAGGGTCAAGAAATTCAAATTAGTGATTTAAAATTTTCTTTCACATGCACTAAATACCCATACAACGCGCATGTACGCGTAAAAACGCGCGTTAGAGGACTTTAATATTTGTAAATGCTATTTTCAGTAAAAAATTTAGCTTCCTTGACCCAAAATATAATATTACTTTATTACTACATAAATGGGCGCGCATGCGTTAAATACTTGCCCGCGCGTTTAACGCGCGTAAAGTTGCATAATGCACGCAGACACGCCACAAAGCTCATTATGAGTCTTTAACACAAAAAAAAAAGTACACAAATCAGTATACAAAAATAAACAAGTCAGAATATTAAAACCTCTTTACAATTTAAATTACTAACTAGTTCAATACTTCAGGAGGCAAAGTTCTTCCAGATAACTTCAGTATTTTACAAGTGAAATGTTTGAGACTTTTGAATCCAATCTAATCAAAGGGTAGTGTTTATGATCTTTCATAGTGTTAATTCTTAATACTTTTGTTGTGTGATGCAAGCTTACATTTCGGACTTACTTGTTAAGACGGTCCTGAGCTTCTTCAGAGTATTGGGCAATCGGCAAATCAAATTGATTTAAAAGGGAACAACCAAGTATCAAAATTTTGTAAACACTTAGAATCATTATATACCAAACATATGTATTAACTATAATTTTAGCTGTATCAGTACAGTAAACTTCACACTGATTACTATAGATATGGTACCCAGAGGACATAGTAATAAAGACAATCTGCATTTTCTTTATAACTTTTATATTAACACCTGTTATTTTAGAGAAAATTAAAGAATTCTCAAATGCTCTTCTCGAAGTATTTCCGTCATTGCTATTACCAAAGCCTACTTTAGGCTGGTCAACAATGAGACTCAACTTTTCTCAAAATTTGATTTAATAAAACTCTTTTTTAAATTTACAGTAAGCTTTTCTTTTTTAATTCTGACTTAAAACTTCTGGATTTCCATTTTATAACCTAAATGTAAGATGAATTTAAGAGATCTTATCCAACAGTGCAAATTTGAAAAACCTAGTTTAAATGTTTTTATATTTACAGGCTTTTTTAAAACTCAATCTATACCATTCATCTCTTTGAGCTTACAACTACACACATAGCAGGACTGAGTTGACTTTGCGTCAACATAAGTTTATAACTTTCCCTGAGTTGATTTTGTGTCAAAACGATTTTATTACTTTCCCATCAAAGATAGTCGTATCAATTTTAAAAGTAACTTTAATAACTCTAACTGTACCAGCAATATTTAAATCTATCGAGAAGGGTAACTGACTCATTTGAGTTTGAAGATCAGCTTTTCCTTCTTTGCACAACTCTGATATCTTTTATTTATATTGCAGGTAAAGAGGTCTACAAAAGTGACAGCTGAAACTTTTATAATTTTTCCAAAAATATAATGTTTTCAACTTTAAACAGAGGAGGTACAATTGCTGTGCTAAGTTGGCACATCTTCAAACTAAAAACACTTTACAGAAGAGTCAAATCTTCTTTCTTTGACTCTTCCGTAAAATTAAGAGTATTAAATTTTTGTTTGTAAATACTTTGACTTGAAGCCCAATCAAATCAAATTTTCACTTTTTAAAATTCCATTCATCTCAACTTTGTAACTTTCCCTTAAATCAATCATATCTATAATCCTAGTAATTATGATATTTAGCATAGCATTTAGCATTTAGCATGATTTAGCATTTTGCTGACATTTCAGTAAATTGAACATCATCAGAATAATATTTTAGCTATTTTTTACCAAGCTTATTAAGACTAGAATATATTTTTACATGGTGAGATTGGGCTGAGTTTCTCAACATTCGGTATTATAAATCACTTAAGTCGGTTTGCATTTTTAGAGCAAGAGGCTTCTCTAGTTTTATAGTTGTTTGAGTCAAGGAATTAATACTTCTTCTCATCTGAGCTGCATCAACACATTCAGAACTTTTTTTCATAATATAGGCTGAATCTTTTTTTCTGCTGCTTTAGCCCTTTTTGATGCAGCAAGAGACAGAGCTACATGATGTTTATAATCTTAATCTGCAATCTTTGCTCTTTAACTTCTTTCAAAAAAATCTCCCTATACCTTTATTGGTCTTCCTTGATTGGTTTAGGATAAAAAGACACACTATAATCGATGAGATTTTTCCCTTATCAATTATTTTTGTACTTTAAAAAGTTTTCATAGTTTCTACAATATTTTTTAAGCTTATTTTTCATTTTCGAAATAAAAATTTTACAATTTTATTTAGCCCACTTAGTTTATCTTTAGAAATTATTTCGGAATTTTTCATAAATTTGATAAGTATTTCTGGAAGTGCTTCGTTATTTACTTCAGATTCGCGAACTTTTAAAAATAGATCCAACCTTTTCATTTTACTTTTAAAGCTTAAATTCTTTTTTATAAATACAAAGTTTTTTTAATTTTCAAAATTAAAAGTAACTACTAGATTGTATATTATTACACAAACGTCTGAAAACAGCTTTTAAATCAAAAAGGGAGAAGCGGGTGTTGCATTTGACAAAACTATGCATGAATCTATTGAAAATATCTTCTTAAGGAGCAGGAGGTTGCAGCAAAAAATGCAGGGTTTACTTAGCTATAATTTAGTGGTTTTGTTTCACTAAAATTAAACGTGAGACAACGTGGAACTTTTTTTTAGCCTACACTCATTTTCAAACTTATTAATAAAAATTTTAATTTTTTAATGGAAATTTAAAAAGAACTTGTTTTTTTTAAATCTAAAGAAAAAAAAGTAAATAATTTTTAAATGCCTAAGCACTCATTACAACAAAAATATTAAAAACGTTTTGTGTGGAGGCGGAAAATAAGGTTGCTTACAAGATAAACTTACCTTAAATTTTTGTAATTTTATGGTGATAAATTTAACTTTTTACACATTTATTCCTTCAAAATTATACATTAATTATATCAAAAGAATTATTTAAAGTTTATTTAAGATCAAAAAGAAGTTTACTTTAACATTTAAAGTCAAAAAACGATAAAACATTTACTTTTTTTTTCGGACTTTTTGCCATTTTTAAGTTGTTCTGGGTCACTGCATTCGTTCGACGTTAGTGCGTAGTTAAAAAAAATTGACCATTGCTATTGACGTTATTTTGAATTTGGCCAACATATGCGTGCTAGCTGAGTAATGTCGAAAGTTTATACCAAACTAAATTGTTATAACTGATAAACTTTAAAATTATTAAACTATTTTGCTCGTAGGTTCTCATAAAATTAGATTTGGACTCTGTTTATGAAGTAAATAACTTTAAAGTTTATGAACTGGACAAAAGTTTGCACAATGATCAAAAGAATTTGTTTTATCTTGAAGTTGAAGTAAAGTTTTTTAATAGCAGACCATGTAAACGACGTACTCATGATTTTCGTTTGTTTGGAAGAAAACCTCAAAGTAAGTTTTTTCTATTTTATTTTGGTTTATACAATATATAAATGAATTATTAATGACTTATAGTTGGCAACGCGTAGTATGGGTTATTATCAAATAAATAATTAATAACAGTTTGACTTGATCTCTAAAAAGATATTAAAATACAAACTTATCTAAATATATTAATTTTAGTCCTTTTCGCATTTTCTATCTGTCTTGGCATTTAGTTAAAAACATGGAAAGACCACAAAACTTAAGTTATTAGGTTCTTTCTAGAATCTCTTATGACAACAGGCACCAAAGAAGGAAAACCAAGTACAGTCTGTCAATACCTAAAAAAAAAGTCAATTTAAATTACAATAGCATTAAAAAACAAAAAACTTGGCTGTTATAACAGGCTTGCATTACTCACTGCAAGATTTATTTTAGCTAGTTTAACACAGTAACTCCACACAATAGTATATACTGAGCAATTTAGTTTTGATAAGTATAATCGAAAAATGTGGCTAATCTTTGGAGAATTATAAGTTTTTGATACTTTTTTAAAAATTTGATTCTTTGTAAAAAAATCTAATAATAACTAATATTCATAAATTTTTTTAATAACCCAGTAACCACAAGACGCATTTTAGACACTTATAGACGTCTAAAACTAGTCTAGGTAAAAACGCACTTTTACAGACGTTTTAAAGACATCTTTTAGACGTCTTTTATGAAGGCGTTTTAAATTGACGTTTAAAAGGCGTCTTTTTAAAAGATAAAAAGACGTCTAGAAGACGTCAATTTTTAAAACATCTTCTAGACGTCTTTTATAAAAGCGTTTTTAAAATGACGTTTAAAAGGCGTCTATTTAAGCGTTAAAAAAACGTCTAGAAGATACCTTTTTTTAAGACATCTTTTATACGTCTTTAATAAATGCGATTTTAACATGACGTTTAAAATGCGTCTTTTTAAAGTTTAAAAATACGTTTAAAAGACGCGTAATAAATAGTCTAAAATACGCATTAAAAGACGTCTAGATCAAAGCTAAAAGACGTCTTTTCTGAGACCTGTTTATAAATATCCCAGTAAGCACAAAGACGTTTAAAAGACGTTTTAAAGATGTCTTTAAGGAGGTCTAAAAGGCGCACTTGTAGACGTCTAGATCATAAAGCTAAAAGACGTCTAAATGAAGATGTCTTTATAAAAACGCGTTTTAGACGTATGTTAGACGTTTTTTTCAAGATAAATTTAAGTACATGACGTAACATTTTCGCGTAGTATGTGGTATATATTTATTGTATTTATAACGTCATATATTGTTATAATTTCGTATTTACAAAATATACATAAGAACCAGCAATCAAAATAGTATTGCTGTAATCAACACCAACGGTTGATGCATTAAAGATGAAAATAATAAGTAACAATAACAAATATATATCAAAACAGTATTTAAATCATTTTTAACTTACCTATTGTTATAATAATATTTGACATACGTATGGAAAGCTAATTTTTGACCGCATACTTGACTTATTATATGGCTTGTGGGTGTATAAAAACTAAAAGTACTGATATTTAACTTATATATTATTCTTGCCATTTTCACTTATTATCATGATCAGTCAACTATCTATTAAAAAAGCAAAATAATTATTAATAAAAAAAAGATATATTATTATTATAGCAATTATTTTAGTGATTCCTGTGACAACAATTTTAGCAATTGTGTAAAAAAGTAATTTAATTTAAAGTAATTTACACTTAAAACTTGAACAAATTATTGAAAATAATAAAAACTATGTTTTTACTTTGAATATACAACATCTACTTAACGCGTAATGACAAAGCCGTCAAAAAGAAGTCATAATGACATATTTATAAACAGGTCTCAGAAAAGACGTCTTTTAGCTTTGATCTAGACGTCTTTTAATGGGTATTTTAGACTGTATATTACGCGTCTTTTGAACGTATTTTTAAACTTTAAAAAGACGCATTTTAAACGTCATGTTAAAATCGCATTTATTAAAGACGTCTAGAAGATGTCTTAAAAAAAGATATCTTCTAGACGTTTTTTTAACGCTTAAATAGACGCCTTTTAAACGTCATTTTAAAAACGCCTTTATAAAAGACGTCTAGAAGATGTCTTAAAAATTGACGTTTTCTAGACGTCTTTTTATCTTTTAAAAAGACGCCTTTTAAAGGTCATTTTAAAAACGCATTCATAAAAGCCGTCTAAAAGATGTCTTTAAAACGTCTATAAAAGTGCGTCTTTACCTAGACTAGTTTTAGACGTCTATAAGTGTCTAAAATGCGTCTTGTGCTTACTGGGATGTCATTATGACTTCTTTTTGACGGCTTTGTCATTACGCGGTAAGTAGATGTCGTATATTCAAAGTAAAAACATAGTTTTTATTATTTTCAATAATTTTTTCAAGTTTTAAGTGTAAATTACTTTAAATTAAATTACTTTTTTACACAGTTGCTAAAATTGTTGTCACAGGAATCACTAAAATAATTGCTATAATGTTAATATATCTTTTTTTTATTAATAATTATTTTGCTTTTTTAATAGATAGTTGACTGATCATGATAATAAGTGAAAATGGCAAGAATAATATATAAGTTAAATATCAGTACTTTTAGTTTTTATACACCCACAAGCCATATAATAAGTCAAGTATGCGGTCAAAAATTAGCTAGCAATACATATGCGAAATTTTATTATAACTAAAGGTAAGTTAAAAATGTTTTAATACTGTTTTGATATATATGTTATTGTTATTTATTATTTTCATCTTTGATGCATCAACCATTGGTGGTGATTACAGCAATATTATTTTGATTGCTGGTTCCTATGTATATTTTGTATAAACGAAAATATAACAATATATGATGTTATAAATACAATGAATATATACCACATACTACGCGAAAATGATACGTCATGTACTTGAATTTTTTCTTAAAAAAAACGTCTAACATACGTCCAAAACGCGTTTTTATAAAGACGTCTTCATTTAGACGTCTTTTAGCCTTATAATCTAGACGTCTACAAGTGCGCCTTTTAGACCTCCTTAAAGACATCTTTAAAACGTCTTTTAAACGCTTTTGTGCTTACTGGGAAGTGACTTTTTTTGTAAGTGACTTGTAAAACCTTTTTTCAACATGATCATCATTAATTATGAAAAAATCATAATTAGCAAAAAATATATAAGAATTTAGTATTAACAGCATGTTTCAGTAATGCTCCCTTGTATTAAAAAACTTCTATTAAAAAGAGAGGTAGATGATGTTTAAGATAAACTGTGTTAAAAAAAGTTAATAGGATTCAATCAACTATTATGAGTATAACTAAAGTTATAATTGTTCATGGGTTAGGGTTAGGGTTAATAACAAAAATAATATTTTAGCGTTAAATAGTTAAAGCATAACTAACCACAAAAATGGATAATTGTGGCTGTGTAACGCTACTAGTAAACAAATTGATATTTTTTCTATAAAACTTTAAGTAAAGAGCGTTAACTTTTATAAATCAGCGTAGTTTAAACAAACTAAAAAAATACAATTGGAGTCAAATTTAAATAAAACAAAAATATATTAAAAATAATTGCACAAAATAGTATATTGCTTTACGAAATGTCTCTTGTAAAACGATATATAACAAAAACGAAACAAATGGAATTAAAGCTGAGTAGGGGAGAGTGGGGTAATGACGAACAGCTAAGGAGGAATGCGAATTAAAAATAATTATTTTATATATATATATATATATATATATATATATATATATATATATATATATATATATATATATATATATATATATATATATATATATATATATATATATATAATATATATATATATATATATAAATATATATATATATAAATATAAATATATATATATATATATATATATTTGTATACATATATATATATATATATATATATATATATATATATATATATATATATATATATATATATATATATATATATATATATATATATATATGTATACAAATATATATATATATATATATATATATATATATATATATATATATATATATATATATATATATTATATATATATATATATATATATATATAAAATATATAAAATGAGAAAAAAAACTTTAGAAACATTTACAAATACATCATTTTTTTTGTAATATTTATTTAGTGACATACCTCGTAATCAATGCACATCATTTTTTTAAAACAAACGAACTAATGTTTTTTTTTTTTTTAATTGACCGTTTGTGATGCAAAGGCTTTGGAGATAAACATTAACTTTATCAAGTGATTGACCGTTATCAAAAGTTTGACCTTTGATTTGAGCATCGTCTTCTAGTTCTATAAAATAGAATTGACGAGTTATATACTTAAATTTCAATTAACATAGGGTTTAAATTATGTTTTTAATAAAATGCACGAAATAAATAAGTTACCTGACTTTTGAGGTTTTTATACTATTTTAAAAAAGACATAAGGTTTCATCAGTATTCATCGAATTATCTAATATATACGTTTTTGATCTTATTAGCGACTAAGCAGGTATTACCAGATTATAAAGATTTAAGAATACCTTATGACGTGGTAAAAAACATAAAGAGAGTTATTAAAAGGTGTGCTAAATCTACTTTTAAAACTCCATGTCAAACGCGCACTAATGAGTAACGGCAACAGCATTGAATTAAATATTAATTTTAAACAATTGCATCATTTAAATATAGATTAACAAAACTAAATATTTTGTTATAGATAAATAGTTTTTTTTATATAGTTAGTTGTTTTTTTTTGATTTTAGAAGCTTGTCCTAGCTCCGAATATGATAACGTAAAAAAATGCAAAAAATTAGTTGCTGAGTATATTCAAGCTAAAAGTATAGAAGTTGGAGAAAATTTGTTCTTAGACAACACTATTCAGACAACTAATGCTGATATTGCATATCATTGGCCACTGGAGAATGAAGATGATCAATTTGAGGAAGGAGAAGTTGTGGGATTTATTGCTGATATAAATGGGAAATACTCTGTAAGGAAGTTAAATTTACAAAACTGCTCTCAGGCAATTCTTAATGGTGTTATCAGTCGATCATATTACTTGCAAGCTCAAATTTCAACAGACGGAAGTGATTATATTTATTTTTTTTATTTATTTCATTTTATATTAATCTTTAAGTTTGTCATTTATTTATAATAAATACAATTATATTAATTTTTTATAAATATTATTTAAATACATTATATTTTAAGAACTTGTATATTTATTTTTATACTTTAGTTTCTTTATTTTTTGTTTAAACCTATGTATATCCTAATATGTAAATGGTTGTAACTAAAAGCCGGCCCGGTCTGGCCGGCCTAAGAACATAAAATTCGGCTCGACCCAAACTTTAAGCCGACTTTTTTTATTGCAAAAGAAATATGTTTTTTTTTTTTACTTTTTCAAATATTATTAAAAATCTAAAATTTTCAAATATTATTTAAAAATCTATAATTTTTTTTTCTTAGAAGTTATTTTTCTAACTACTCCCTTTTACATAATATGAAAAGGAAGTACTTAGTAAAAAAAAAATTATTTAGAATGTCTTTATCATAAAAGTGTACGGTTTTTATTGCATTATCTAAGAAGCAATGAGATAATTACGAAATCCATAGGTAGGCGTTAGGGTTTATTTAATATTTACTTTAACTTATTTTAACTGCATTTTCAAGGAAGTACTGAAATCAATAAAAAAAGGAAATTTGTTAGAGTACAAGAAAGACCAAACGAAGCCTACCGTTTACGCTAAGCTATATTTTGTGCGTAAGGAAATGCTAAGGTATAAACGAGGTACAAGAGTGTTTAGCAAACTTTATGAAAACCATATGTCTGAAAGATCGGATCAAACGTCAAAAGGAGGAAACGTTTTTGTATATCGATATCAAGTAAACGCCAATAAAGATACGCAATTTATCAAACTTGTTCTAGTTTTGTATTTTTTTTAAAAAGAATACTGAAATATAAAATATTTTTTTGCGTTAGTTTTAATATCACAATCTAATGAGATTTATTAAATTTTTTATAGCGCATTAATTTTTAATTTTCAGATGATTGGGTTGCATATGGTTATCGATCGATTAATAATGAGAATGGTCGACTTCTACAAAACGACAAAATTAACCTGTAATATATGAGCGGAAATCGCAAAAAACATCAGGATCAACCATGAAGTTTTGTCGTTTTTCTATTATAGCAATCGACTGGTCTAAATGTAGTGCAGTATGTCGGCGATGAATCAACTGTGTCATCGTTTCTACATGGTAATAGTAACAAAACACCTACTATAAGTTCTTACGAGCGTACAGCTCCTTCGGTATTAGCAAACCTTGCTTATGAATTTGTAGCATAAACCCTCACTCGTGCATTAAAAATTTGTAACAAAGGCATAAAATATCAATGCTATTCCTAAAAATATTAGGCAAGTGGATAAGTGTTAGAGAATGATTTGCCACAAGTCGAAAATTACCCAACGATAGCATCGCTAATTTATACAATATCGCGTTTGATCTCCAGATTTTGTTTGGTTAATAAAGACGTTTCTTGACTTAATTGTTGTTGCAGGGTGGAAAAATCTACTTTCTCTAAAGAACGAACTTTTACTAACTCATAAAAAAACTTATATGCAATAGTTGATATATGATACAATATTTAATTTTGGAGAATTTTATATTTCTGTTTTTCTAATGCAAGGAGTTTATTTTACAGAAAAACCTGTAATAGCAACAATGTTTATGATTCACAAATGAAAGTTAAAAAGTACTCACAAAACTTATGTTAATATTTTAAAAGAAAAATTACCGGCTTTAAAAGTAACCAATTTTGCACTGATAACTGATGGTGTAACACCATTTAATATTTTTGAAGATGTGATTGAAGATTTGTTAAAAGCAACCGTGTTCCTCGATCATACAAAAACACTTCTTCGTTGTCCAACAAATGCAGCCTACTTAAAGATGTATAATTCTAAAGTAACACTCAAGTTCAACTATTTTGAATATACAGAGTCAACTATTTCGAATATATTACAACAATACGGTCCATAAATATGTAGGTACTAAGGTCGCGTTGTATTGGAACGGCTAACTGTGTATGACAACAACTTGGGTGTAACACAAAAAAAATCGGAAGGTTTTAATACTGGAGTCAACTATTTCGAATATATTACAACAATACAGTCCATAAATATGTAGGTACTAAGGTCGCGTTATATTGGAACGGCTAACTGTGTATGACAACAACTTGGGTGTAACACAAAAAAAATCGGAAGGTTTTAATACTGTCATGCACAGTGTGCATGAATGGCAGGAGGTTCCTATTGGTATGAGAGTAGTCATTCTCTACCATTTTCAGTGCTGTTATTTCAACTCCGCCAACCTCGGATTTGGTGATCAAGGAAATAATCATCTGTTAAAAGACGTATTTCCTCATTTTGTCCTTGCGGGAGATAGCATTATTGTTGAAAAAGTTCTATCACCGGAAGAACTTGTTTCCGAAAGGGAACGGCAGATCAAGAAATTTATAAACTCTATAGTTAAAAAAGAAAAAAAAGTTTATTCTGTGTCTAAAAATGTTAGAACTTAAACTATTTTTGAAAATAGCGTGTCAATTCAATTTAATGCATCTATGAAAGATTTTTTGGTAAAATGAACCAGTAACGAAGTACATTTGGTTCGTCTAAATGGAATAAAAAACACATGTTCCTGTTAACCAGTAAAGTATGTGACCATATTAAAGCTGTGCAAAGTCTCGTTGCACTACAAACCTCTGAGAAGAAGTCTATAAACTTAACGCGGCTACTTCAAAACAATCGTATTGTCAAACAACGACTAAGAAGAAAACAATCACAAATCGGGGATTGTGATGTCTATGCGGTTCCTGATGCCAGGAGCGATGGTGAAAACAATGCAAAAAAAGAGATTGTCTTTTTTTGTTGTTGTTCTTTTTATTTATTCAAAATAAGTTTTACAACATAAGAATGAATAAGGAATAAGATTCATTAAAAACATATAGTAAAAGTTAAAAACTTTGTTAGCGTTAAAATAAGAAGAACGCGGATACTCGCAGAAGATCATGAGATCTTGTCATCGAGAACCGCCTAAACAGATTTAAAATAAAAAATAATCCTCTTAAAATTCATATATAAATATTCACACTTTAATAAAAATATAATTTTTTACACATTTAATTCTATAAAAACATAAAAATATATATACTTATATATATATAAGTTAAGAAAAAAGATTTCATATATATAAATTACGATAAAAAGATTTCTTAAGAGTATTAATATAAAACAAAATAAACTTAAAAATATATAAGTATGTTTTCAATTGAGAAAAGAATTTTTTTCAACTTTCTTTTAAATAAGAGAAAGCTGCATTCTTGAGAAAAATCAAAATGTTTTAATTCTACTTTGTTCCATAAAAATGCTCCTCTAAGTGAAATGCAAAACTTACCAAAATTAGTTTTGAAAACTGGTAGAAGAATAAAATTTTCATTACGCAAATTGTATTTATTTTTAACTTTTAAAGAATATAAATTGTGAAAAGAAATTGGAGATGTGCGTGTTATATATTTAAATATAAAACACAATACATTAAAAATATTAAGTTGATATATATTAAGAATATTCATTTCGTTTAAAAGAAGCTTAGCATGATAAAAACGATTTTTAAAATTAATAAGTCGTGCAACATGTTTCTGTTGGCGATAAAGTAGTTCTAATTTAGTTATGCTAACACTACCCCAAGCCGCATAAGCATAGTTTAGATGGCAATGAATAAAAGAGTGGTATAACTGAACTAAAATATGTCTATTTAGCATGTTTCTTATTTTGAATAGTATTCCTATACTTTTGGAAATTTTAGATGATAAGTTTTCAATGTGTTTTTTTCATGTCAGATTTGCATCAATAAAAACTCCTAAAAAATTTGTAGCCGTTACTCTTTTAATTTGCATGTCATCTATAGAAAGAGCAGGCAATTCACTCGGTAGAAGATACTTTTTGTAGCATGGATGAAAAAGAGACCATTTTGTTTTTTCAATATTAAGAGAAAGCTTGTTTAATTTAAACCATTCAGAAATTTTAATTAATTTTATGTTCATACTTTGAAATAGTGTCGCTATGTTGCTATGAGATAAAAAAAAAAGTTCGTGTCGTCAGCAAACATAATTGTCATTAAATTAGATGCTTCATAGAGATCGTTTATGTATATGACAAACAGTAGTGGTCCTAGGACAGACCCTTGGGAAACTCCGCATGTTATATCTAACAATTTTGATTTCGATGATACGTAATAGTGAATGTCTGCAACATTGACAGAGATTCCATAATATTTAAATTTTTTAAATAGAATTTTATGATCAATCGTATCGAAGGCTTTAGACAAGTCAATAAAAATGCCTAAAGTAAACTTGGAATTTTCAAATGATTCAGTAATATTTTGTGTTATTTGAAGTATAGCGTGTTCAGTGGAGTTATTTTTTTTAAATCCATATTGATTTTTGTATAGGATATTATTTTGAGAAAGATGATTCAAAATTTTATTATAAAGAATTCTCTCTATAATTTTTGAGAAAACAGAGAGAACAGATATTGGACGAAAATTACTAACATTAAGTAAGTCTCCACCTTTAAATATTGGTGAAACTCTAGCTATTTTTAATTCATCAGGAAAAATTCCTTGTTGAATTGAACATTTAAATATTTTAAAATGGATATTTTTTTATGATATCATAGGAATAAATAACAATATTTCCATTGATATCATCAGGACCGACTGCTATATTTTGCTTTTGCATTTTAAAAGCTCTATCAAATCCATCAAAAGACAATTCAAAAGAATTTAGACAAGATACTAAAGGAAAACCACATCTGTTTATTATTTTATTTATATTAGAAATTTTCTTTGCTAAATTTGGTTCAACTGAAGTAAAGAATTCATTCATTTTATTTAATTTCGGATCATAAAATATTTTATTATCAATTTTAATAGTTCTAGGTAGAGAGCTAGCTATCAATTTCTTACTGCCTGTAATTTCCCTTATAATTTGCCATGTTTGCTTTGAATTCTCTTTATACTTTTCTAGTAAATTTATATAGTATCTTTTTGTTAAATTTTTTCTTTGGATTTCAAATTTTCTAGCGTAATTCTTATAAATTGTCTTACTTTCTAATGTTCTCGTTTTTAAATACTTTATATACAACTTTTGCTTAACTTTAGAACTTTTTCTGAGACCTTTTGTAATCCATGGTGACGTGAAATCTTTATTTTTTTTTAGTATTTTATGTTGAGGAAAATTAGTATCATAAATTTCGAAAAATGTTTTTTAAAACGAATTATAGGCTAAATTAGCATCATTAGAATCTATGTGTTTCCAATGAAGTAAAGATAATTGTTTCTTAAAAGCAATGCAATTCGCTTCCGTAAAAAAACGTTAAATGAAAAGTTTATTTTGGTGTAGAACTTTTTTGATATTTTGATAAATTATAAATAGTTCAATACGAATGTATCACATATGGAAAATATTACTTCAACGGAATGTTTGGACGTTGAAGCACAAGTCGTTGGACTGCTACCCCAAGATTTTTATTTTAAAATTTGTTATTGGTAATTGCACAAATAACAGTAAAGATTTAGCAACACTAAGCTCAGATCTTAAACAAGGCTAAAAAACGCAACTTTATTTATGTCCTAACTTCTTTTTAGGCTCAACGATGGCACGAACCATCATTGAGCCAAAAAAAACCTTGATGGTTGGCTTTATAAAAAAGTTTATCTATGCAAGTTCAACTGGATTCTTTTACCCCATCACGTTAACAACAACCACTGGACACTCTTAATTGCCAACACTCGTGATAAAACAGTTGGAATTATGGATTCTCTTAATGGAGATAATACTTCGAAGCCTGATACGCTTGTTAGATATATGAAATTATGTTTGTGAGATATATGATATTACGGCCTTCTGTAACTAATAAGTATGGAATATGGGAAAAAAATTTCTTTTAATGTACTTCAACAACTCGATGGAAATAGTTGTGGAGTTTTTACACTAATGTTTATAGAAGCTGTTACCAACAATGTAAAAAATAATATTGCAGATCTGTCAGCTGTAGCCTTATACCGTCAATACATTCGTGCTAAACTTGTATAACGCATGTGCGCTATCATCGATAAAAAATATATATGTGACATCCCATTTTGTGTTAAACCCCGTGGTGCTCTTTTAAAATGGTTTCTATGCAATCAGTGAATTCGTTGGTCTCATATTGTTTGCGCACCGTGTCAGTCAACTTAAACGACGTTTTCATGTAGCCAATGCATATGAACAAAAAAATGTTATGCTAATGGTTCATGTTGTTTAAAACTTTCTTTAATATTGTGTATTTAAAACTTTATCTATGTATTTAAATCTCTCTTTATTATTGTGAAAAAAACTAAATTTTTTTCACAATAAAAATAAATATTTTATTACTTGTAAACTTTGTTAATATTTATATTAGTTTGTTTCCTTATTTAATAAAATAAGAATTTTACCCTGGCCGGGTTATAATATTTTTGGGTCGGACTGGCTTCGGTCGGGCCAACTTTTTGGTACAACCTATGTAAATGTATGTATTATAGGATAACCAAAAAAAGCATAATACATTTTTTTTTTTTAGAAATTAAACATGATTATGTACCCTTTTTAAACAGTTCCATCAAAAACAAAAATAAATTACTTTTAATATGTAGAAAACAGCTACAAATAAAAACTATGTTTTAATTCAAAAATAAACTTTTGTGAAAACCAAACATTTTCAAAATCATTTTGAAGGAAATACAATTTTTAACGTTTTGTTAAAACTGCATATTTTGTATCAGATACATT
This sequence comes from Hydra vulgaris, assembly GCF_022113875.1. NCBI lineage: Eukaryota > Metazoa > Cnidaria > Hydrozoa > Anthoathecata > Hydridae > Hydra > Hydra vulgaris. The sequence continues at coordinate 31,999,865 of NC_061164.1, forward strand.
TAGAAAAATATTAACGTTCTTTAAACGTTTTATAAACAATGTATACTTACTGGGATATGTTCAAAAAATCTCTGCATTTGAATAATATATGTAAAATATGTGGCATCTTTTTAAAAAAAAATGTTCTTAAACAACTAATAAATTATTTTGGCCTTGATCTTCATTGCTGGATGTATTAACTCAATTTCTTGATTAAGACCTATAAATTTGACTAGACAATCAATAGTAACAAACCTAACTTCAAAGCTACAAAAGTCTTTATAAGGTGCAAGTTCATGAAAGTCTCCTCTATCTGATACAACTCCCTTACAACATTAGTTGTATTAACAAAAATTAAAAACAATAAATCCTTATAAGATGGTCGTGGAAATCCATTATCTTAAAATGTCATAAAATCGATTTTTTTTTTTGTATTTTGTTTTTATCGGAAGTTAATATTATTCTCAATTGTTTAAAATAAAAGTAAGTTAAACAAATTTCATTAAATAAATTAACTTAAAAATCATTACTTTAAAAATATACTTGTGTTTTAGGGCGGAGTGAAGCTATATGTATGATGGGTATTGTGCCAGTCCAAGTTAAAGGATCTGTTTGCATCAATGATGCATTATATGCATCTCCAGATTTTCCTGGATTCGCTGTAAGTAGTTACAATCTCGATATCAGTTTGCATCAAAGTAAAGGTCATATCGGATATGCATTTTCTACATATAATCCTGAGGATAAGAAAGCAGTATGTATTTAACATTGAGTTTTTTTTTCAATTTAACTGTGATTTAATTATCTAATTACCATACCGAAATAACCATCTGAAGGGAAGGAATATGAGGTTCCAGTACATATATTAATTAAAAAAATTAAGTTTCGACTTAATTTTTATATTGTATATATATATATATATATATATATATATATATATATATATATATATATATATATATATATATATATATATATATATATATATATATATATATATATATATATATATATATATATATATATATATATATATATATATATATGTATACATATATATACTCTTGCATGGTAGTCAAAAAGAGTTTCCCATAAACTGTTGTTTTAAAAAGCGCGTTAATAAACCAGAAAAAGTTTAAAAAATTAAATTTTTTTTACAAAATGATTGACTGCCTGCCCAAACCAAACCCTCATTCAAAGTAGCAGCACTCCCTTGCGAGTCAGGCTATTTTTCAGTTGTTGTAGCAGCACTCCCTTGCAAGTCAGGCTATATGTCAGTCGATGTAGCAGCACTCCCTTGCGAGTCAGGCTATTTGTCAGTCGATGTAGCAGCACTCCGTTGCGAGTCAGTCTATAAGATAGTCGATGTAGAAACACTCCCTTATAGCAGCAGGCTATAAGATAGTCGATGTAGCATTATTTACGCATGTTTTAAAAATGTTTTTTAATAAAACAAAAACAAAAACACCACTAATTAAAAAAGACTTTCTAGTCGTTATTAACTTTCTAGTCGTTATTAACGAAAAAAAAAGTTCTAGAAAGAACTTTTATTTTGGATAGATTGGTTTTTAACAACAACGACGCAGAATGAGAGAAGCCAAAATATAAAACTTAAAATAAAATTACAAAACGAAGAGCAAAAACAATAAACCAGACAGTCTTTTAAAAAAGTTTTAAATAATTAATGTAAATAAAATTTATTTTAATTTAAAAAAAAAAAATTAAAGTTAAAAAAAAATAAATAAAGGTAACTATAATATTATTACTTTTCATAACCACAACAGCCGTTTATTTTATTTTATTTAATATAGCGAATTTAGTAGGGTGATTCAAAAGCACACTTTTAAATTTAAAATTATATGGTCAATTGTGAAGTGTCTTGATGTTATTTCATCATATAGATGAAATAAAATAGAATTCTTTTTTTTCAGTAAATTTCAATTTCTTTATTTATTTCAATTTTTCAAAAATTTTAAGTAGAAAAATTAACAAAAGTGTAAATCAAATATTTAAACAACAAGAGTCCAATCATCTAATTTAAATTAGGCTCGTAGCAAGCTTTTTGCTTTTTTTTTGAGAACTTAACTTTGTATAACGAAATGGAGCAAAATCGAAACATTTATATGTTCATGTTTTTGTAAAGCCTTTCAAAAGTATTGCGATATTTGGAATCTGTTAAAATTAAATCACTCAAATGTTTACCTCCCTACTATGCCATTAGCGTGAGAGCGACGAATTTATAACATTTAAATATACATTTTTTTTTTACCTTTTAAACTAAATTTAAGTTCATTAACATATTTTTAATGTCAAACAATAATTTCTTAGTGTTACCATACAAATTTCGAGTAACCTTCCCAAATACATAGGGGATATATTATCTTTAATTAGGGAATATTATTGTTAAATATAAGTTCGTCTGACAATCAAATTCTGTTGCTCATTCAAAAGTTCGGAGCGAAGTTATTTTAACTCATTTTTCGTGAATAAGTAATCAAATGACAAATAAGTAATCAAATTTCGTGAGTAAGTAATCAAATGGCTTATTCATTAAAGTTTGTCAAAGAATAACGAAGAAAATTTGTTTTTTATAAGTGGCAATGATCTGCAAGATCATTCTGATTTTTTAAACAATAATATCAAATTCATTTTTTTTTTTAATTAATTTGGTCATTGATTATTGTTTTTTTTTTTTTTTTATTAAATAAAGACATTATATAATGCATTGGGTAATTTTTAATTTTTATAATTTTTTTTTTTTCTAAATATGCCGCTGCAATTAATTACTTTTTTTTTGTAAAATATACAAATGGTGGGGGCCAGAAGAAGAGAAATATAGTCTTAATATAGTCCTTCGCCGTTTGATAAAATTTACAATAAGAAAGATCGTACATATATAATATATGGCCGGAGCAAGAAGAAGACGTATATTGTCTTATCGCCAAGCCCCGTTTTGTTGCCTTTGTTTATGTAACAACTTAAAAATTACAAAATACAACACAATATATTAAAATTAGTAAATCGTATAATAAGATATATAAATAAACATTTTTTTTAGTTAGGGTTAGGGTTAGGGTTAGGGTTAAGATCAAGGCCAAAATATTTTATTAGTTGTTTAATTTTTTTTTCTTAAAAAGATGCCACATATTTTATATATATTATTCAAATGCAGAGATTTTTTAAACAAATCTCAGTAAGTACACATTGTTTATAAAACGTTTAAAGAACGTTAATATTTTTTTCATAAATTTTTTAAACATTTTAAAAACATTCTGTGCTTACTGGGTTGTTATATATATACATACATACATATATATATATATATATATATATATATATATATATATATATATATATATATATATATATATATATATATATATATATATATATATATATATATATATATATATATATATATATATATATATATATATATATATATATATTATAAATATATATATATATATATATGTATATATATATATATATATATATATATATATATATATATATATATATATATATATATATATATATATATATATATATATATATATATATATATATATATATATATATATATATATATATATACATATATATTATTTATAGATAAGAAATAAATCAAGACAAAAATAAAAGAGTCGTGATGACTTTTTCAGTTTTATTATTTTAGGTACTATTTTACAAAGAGATTTTTAAAATCGAAGCTTTTTCCTAATAGAAAACATTTAGATTCTTTTTTGAATTGTTCTAGGGAGAAGTTTAGAAGAGTTTTATTTTTAAAAATGTTTGTCAAAAAACTTTTCCATATAAATGGTCCACGATATTGAATTTGAAATGAGCTGAGTTTTAAATAAGATTTAATTTTAAAGTAATTTATTACGAGTGGTATTGCGTAGTAATATCAAAAGCAATGTAAAAAGATTTTATAATATGAAAATGTGGCTATTCATTTATCACTAAACCGATTAGATATACTTAATCAACAGCATTTCTCAACTGATAGTATTATTATAAATTACAAACAAAGTCTTTTAATGTGATGTTGAAAATCACATTAAAATCATTTAAAGACTTTATGAATATCTAATAGTATAATGATGTCTATTTGCGTAAACTTTGAGGGTTCTAGAAAAAAATCCACCGGGAAAAATCCCCCCGGAAAAAATCCCCTGAAATAATCCCCAGAGAAAAAATCCCCCCGAGAAAAAATCCCCCCGGAAAAAATCCCTCTGAGAAAAAATCTCCCCGAAAAATATCCCCCAATAAATTTTTTTTTTTTTACTTGAAAATTGTCAGTATGCAGTTATGTTTATTTCTTTATTTATTTTAAATATTTATATAAGCAGTAAGATAGTCGATGTAGCAACACTCCGCAGTGTTCTTTATTTAAAATATTTTTTTTTTTTTTTTACTTGAAAATTGTCAATATGCAGTTATGTTTATTTCTTTATTTATTTTAAATATTTATATAAAATACTTCATTTTTCATCAAAATGTCAAGATATGCGCTATTCCTCAAAGGTAGCGAATTTGAAACCCTAACCCTGACGAACTGCGAACTGGTAAAATGTGAACTATTTTACGAACCATCGTAGTTAATTTAGCGCTAAAATTTAAGGACTTTTAAGCGGAAAAATAATTTAAGAAAAAATAAAATGAAATTAAGTAAAACTAGATGAAAACAATATTAAAATAGATACATTTTTTTTTGATAATTTGATAGACTGCCTGCCTAACCCAAAGCCTCAGTCGATGTAGCAGCACTCCGTTGCGAGTCAGACAGAGCGAGTAAGATAGTCGATGTTGAAAATTTTATTTTAAATAAAGAACACTCCGCAGTGTTCTTTATTTAAAATAAAATTTTCATTTTTTAATTTTCACTTAAAAAATAAAAATTTTCTTTAAATAAAGCTTTAAAATAGAATATTAGGAACTGGAGAGATTTTTTTATTTTTAATTTGACTAACATCCGAGGAGTAGCGCATAACTTTAAATTTTGATGAAAGTTGAAGTATTTTATAAAACTATATAAAGTAAATAAATATAACTATTTTGTTGATAGTTTTTATGTAAAAAAAAAAAAAAAATTTTGAGGATATATTTTTCTGGAGGGTTTTTTCTCGAAGGGATTTTTCTGGGGAGATTTTTTCCAGGGGGATTTTTTCCCAGGGGATTTTTTCCTGCTACCAGTTATGAGATGTATTATCTATATAACTAAGAAAAACCAAGATTTTGGTTAACATACATACTTTTGTTAAAGAAAAGATATTTAAGTGCCACACTTAATTACGCTCTTATAAATATCACATTAGAATGTTTAAGAAAAGACTGAAACAACCACCTCACTTGGTTGGGGTGTAAACTTTGTTTTATCATAACCTTTGAATTTTTAGTTTTAACACCTGTCAACTTAAATTTAGTGTTAGAAAATAAAAAAATAAAAATTACTAGTTTGTTGTCCTCTTATTTGGAGTAGGGATGGTAGATGTTAAAGGGTGTTTTTGTTTCCAGTCTCTAATCGACGCACGTTTTAATTCTTAATGTACGCATAAATAATTGCTTAAATATAGGTCGGGTTATTTGTATATTACACAGTGGCATAGCAAAATACTTTTAATAAGAAATAGGCACACGTAGCTTAGGTGACTAATTTCTGTTTCTCTCGAAATATAATTTTGAATAAAAATTTCAAAATTCTTTAAATACATCTTCAGGCTGCTAACTCTTGTGGCCCTGGACCTAGTTGTTTGAGGAACTCTAAGTTTTGCTGACACGACCGTTGCTGTAGTTAGGTTACTGATACAAAACTCAGATAATGATATTTTAAAATATTGTTCTAAACTATACATGCCCATTTAGAATACCGTAGTTCTTAAAACCAGTGTTAAAATAAGACTTGCAGAAATACATTTTTCTAATGAAGTGGTGAAAAAACCCTAACCCTAACCCTAACCCTTACAATATCAAAACATCCTCTTAAATTATTCCTAAATCTGCATGACGTGGAGCAGCAGCCCCCATAATCCGGGACAGCTTTAATCTTTGCCTCTTTAGTTTTTAAATGATAAAAACCTTTACGCAAAAAACCTGTAAATAAAACTAACAATTATTCCTTTAAAACAACTAACCCTTTCTGAGACTCCATGGGTACATGCGCCTTCTGCTTACTACCATGTTTTAGCTTTGTGTGAGTTCTAGACTTTTGTTTTGCATTACTATACAACAAGATCCTCTCAAAGTTATTGTAAAATATAAGTAAATTTACGTACTTATTTTATAAAATTTACTTTTAAATTACTTAACAAATTATATTAAATGTAAGCTTATGCAATTTAAATTTTAATTTATATAATTTATTTTTAATAAAAATTTGCTTTTACTTTTGAAATAAAAAATTCCTACTTAAAAAATTTTATTTTATTCTTAAATTTAATTTACGTTTGATAGCATATTATATTTAAGTAATTTATTTTTTATATGCAAGTTTTTTTTTTATTTTTTTTTGAATGGTTACTTTTATACGTAAATGTAAATTAAAGTGTAAGGAACTTTTATATTATGTAAAGTAATTTTAAAAAGTAATTAACTTTTACATGTTAAAAGTGAAGAGTTTTTTCATGTGACCTACTCTTACATGTAAAAGTAAATTACTTTTAATTTAATCTTTTTTTACATTAATCACTTTTAAAATTAAAAAAGCTTAGATTATAAAGAAAAAGTCGTTTCAAAAAAATTAAATACTTACATGGAAATCTAAATGTACATTAAACTTTTAAAATTACTTTAGATTAAACTTTTAAAATTACTTTTTTAAAATTACTAAACATGTGATTTGCTTTTCGATAAAAATCAACTTACTCGTGTAAGTAAAAAAAAGGTAAGCAAAAGAACCTATGCTGAAGTGCATCCTATCTCCATGTTGTAGTGCAAGCCCATTCCTTTGTTGTACTGCAGCAGTTGGTTTTTTTGATATTCCGCAACGGATCTTCACATTTTTCAGTGCCTCTACTTATCGTTGGACAAAATGACCAAAGATAAGACACAATCGACAAAAAACTATCAGACACACGTTGGTCAACATATACTGATGCAACAAGTGCTTTGCGGAAAGATTACAAGAATATTTGATCTCCTGATACAGAAGGTAAAACTCGACAAGAGGTGCTTGGCAAAGTAAAACGTAATGTTGAATGCGAAAATGGTAATTTGACTGTCTTTAGGACACGATACTGCAAATATTCAATAAAACAAGTCTGGCTTTACAAGATGCCACTTTAGATTTAAGTTAAGCGGTTGGTTTGTTGCATTCATTGTTTGATAAGCTCAATAAGTTTTTTTTGATGTGTATTAAAATTGTGGTGACCACACAACTCTCATTTGATTATATTTTTATTTAATGATGTAGAGCAGTTTGTCATACAAAAATCCAGAAAAAAAAACACTTCATTTTTTAAAAAGCGACTGAATTATTAATTGCAACATGCCTATCACTTTTTCTACATGCCTATTATTTCTTGCGCTTTTGGCCACAAACATCCTTAATCTGCCTCTGCTCTTTAGCAGTTTGTATGATTTTAAAGATCTTTTAGAGCCATATACACATAGGTAGTGGCAACAACATATATACCTCACTTTCATTACTAGTTAATTTTTCTTTTAATAACAAATTTTGTGTTTTTAAAGCAGTTGTTATTTATTTTAGCATCAATAGCGTTTAATTTTTTAAATTGAACAATTTATTCATCATATATAACTGTCAAAACAATTTTTTATACAATTTTAAATAAAAAAATTTTCATTTTAAATAAAAAAGAATTTCTAAACGCCTGTATTATATCAAAACAAACTTGTTAAATTTAGTGTTTTAAGGATATTCTTATAATTCTTATAGTTATAAAATCATTACTAAAAAACTACTGGGCTTGTTAAATGGTCTTTCTTTTCAAACCACTATTTTAACATTGAGCATCCTTGACGTCCGAAAACTATGATTTTTGGGAATAAGCAAAATGAGATATATATAGATAGGCGCTTCGATTTGTACATACATCGACTGATTTATTTAGCCATTGGTATAGCGAGTGTGCATACATTGACTGAGCGTTTGGGTTTGGGCAGACTGTCTTGAACTAAATGAATTGTCTTTTTCATGTTTTTGGAATTAAAGGAGGCCGTCGGAATAAAGGCTTGATAAGAGAGCTTACCTTATTAAACATTTAGAAAATGTCTTTGGAAAACTGGCTTTGGTATTTCAAGATCAATGTTTAAACAACTCTAAATAGCTCGAAGATTGGGTTGTTCTCGTATAAATATTATTAATGCTATTGATTTTTTTAACAATGCTGGTAATTCAACAATACTAGCGATATTGGTTCGTTAAGCAAAAAAAAATGCAATTCTTGAGAACAAAAAACATATCCTACAAAAGATGTATAGGTTGGCTGAATCCTTTGCTAATACACCAAAAGTTAAAGAACAAATTGCTTAAAAATTTTTAATAAATCTGCTTGTCCGCGCTGTTAAAAGTCGATTACTTGAAAATATGCTATATGGAGGGATTACCCTTAAAAAAATATTAGTATCAAAATAAAACTTTGTTAGCTGTTTGACGTTTGAAAAACAATGCGTTCTTAAGGTTTTTCCTTTTTGAAAAAACGTGCTATGGACTAAAAACTCTAAGTTTGAAAGTTTTTATCTGATCATAAACAATATACTTTTCATCCCCAAAGTTAAGAAATTAACCCATGGGTTTTTCTAAAGACCGTAAAACATGGTTGTTGTTATATGATTGTTGGAGTAGAATTTTACTCAAGATTAGAACTCAAGATTAGATTTTACTCAAGATTAGAACTCAAGATTAGAATTTTACTCAAGACTAGAACAAGATTTTACTCAAGAGTAGAAAACACATTTAAAAGAAAACATGAACGGACAGTTTTATCTACCGGTAACATACTTTTATTTTTTTAATTATTAAAAAGTAAAATTTTTAAAATTCAATTCTTAGTATTTATAGTATTTATATGTATGAACCTTATTTGTCTTTTACGTTTATTTATTTTTACTTTCGACAAAAATATACGTACTTAACGCAATAAATGTAACGACGTAGTTGAAAAACAAAGCTATTTTCGACAGCAATACCTCAATGTCTTCTACGAGATTCCGCGTTCTTCTTTTTACAAACTTAATTATTCTTGTAACCATTCTATTATATTATTGAAACTATTATGATTGTAAAACGACTAATACTGTAATACATTTAAATAAAGAAGCAAAAAAATAAAAAAATAAAAAATCAAAATCCGGTAGAAAATTTGCTAAAAAATTTAAAGAAACTTTCAATTTTTTCCTGCAAAACTTAAAATGATTCACAGCAACAAATTTAGACCAACTTTGAACTTATTGATGACTGCTTGGACGCTGTTGCGCCTTTTCTAACTAAGTAATGTTGTCTTTTAATACTAAATTAGGCTAAAAAAGTTATATCTTATCAGCCGTTGTGCATCACTCGTCACTGAAAAACAGTTTGAAAATTACAAATTAAAATTACGGTGGAAAGAGTTCTGACGTTACAAAAGCAAAACAAAAACAAAATGACGTCAGTGATTTTAGTCACTTATGTCGAAAAAGAAAGTAAAATTTCTTTAAATATTATTTTTGAATATTAAATCACTTAGATATTATTTCATATATTTTATTGAGTAAATTTTCTCCTCTGTATGATAATATATGAAACTTCTCAAAGAAACAAAGATTACAAACCTTTGATGCTTGATTGCAGGGCTTACATCGTGCTATTATCTCCCATGTAATCATAAGATTTATGGTTTTAGATTTTAGTTTTCATATTACTTTGGAAAATTTAGTGTGATTTTTATTTTTTGGGTGCATTAAAAGATTTAAGATGGTTGGCATAATTTAGTTCAAATGCGGTTTCACTTACACCAAAAATAATGTTATTTTTGAATTCAGAATCTCAAGAACTAACAATGGCTTGAGATACAATATTGTCAGACAGGCATTTGTCTTTTACTAGAAAAGTTTATTTATCTATGCCTTTGTATTTTATTGATTTTGTATTTTCATCGCGTTGTAAAATTTTGTTGTTATGTGCATTCATTAAAGGTTCTCATCTTTAGGTAACATAGTTTCTATTAAAAACTTTAATAAGCCTGTGTCCTACTGGAAAGTGTAGGTTAAAAAGCAATTTCCGATTTTAGTCTCAACATTTTTACTAAACGGGGGGTTGTACCATATAATTTTACGTTTGCGATATCTTTTTTGATTTTTATTTGTTTGCAGTTGCTAAGTGAGCTTTGAATTATATCCTGATTATTAAATACAGTTTTATTTATTGCCATAATTAATAATCTTAATTCAATAGTAAGAGAGAGTTCTTTTATTATATTAGGTGGATGGTTTAAATCAGAATGAAAATACTTAAGTTGGTTATTAGGAGAACGGTATGGTTGATAAGAACTGTTAATCAAGATTAATGTTACATTAAGATAATTGTCAATTTCTTTGATGATAATTTAATAATTATTTAACTATATTTGCAAAAAGTTGTTTTAATTCATTTTATATGAATAAATAAATATTGCTCTATTATTTAATAGTATTGGGCGCTCTTAAACACTCAAAAGTATTTGTATTATTATTTTTTTACCATATTAATACATTATTTATGTATATATATATATATATATATATATATATATATATATATATATATATATATATATATATATGTATGTATATATATATATATATATATATATATATATATATATATATATATATATATATATATATATATATATATATATATGTATGTATATATATATATATATATATATATATATATATATATATATATATATATATATATATATATATATATATATATATATATATATATATATATATATATATAATATATATATATATATATATAATATATATATATATATATATATATATATATATATATATATATATATATATATATATATATATATATATATATATATATATATATATATATATATATATACATATGTATAAATATGTGTTATATTTTGATTATTCAAATACTCCTAAATTTTTGTTTATCTAGGTAGGTATAGTTAAAGCTGGGGTGTCAGTCTTAGAATCAGCACGACAGTGTTTACAGGATGTACAACTTCGCACTCTGAAGTCCCAAGTTGATGAAGTTTCTATAAAACAAAAGCGAACAAAAAGATGTAGGTTAAAGATTACCTAATATTTATAGTTGTTTTACACCTTAAGTTACATGGGTCAACATACATAATATTAGTATTAAAAATTACATTAACAACATTTATCATCATTACCATCATGATTATCATCATCATCATCATTATCATAATCATCGAGTTTCTGTATAAAAACTCTACCTTTTTACTGAAGATTCCTATTTTACAACGGTTGACGATAATCTTATAGTTTTTGCATCAATAGTTCTGAAATTGTTTAGATTACATTCTTGACATCAACATAATCTAAAAATAAAGTATTTTTTAAAGATTAAAGCGCACAAAATGTGAGGTTTTTTAATTTAAAGCGCACAAAATGTGACGTTTGACTCGTGTTTCTATAATTGTCGTTATCAAGTTTAAATTTGCTGTGAAACAGTTAAATTTTATTTAAGTATGTAGCTAGCACACTAATCTTAAAAAACTAGAAAAGTAACTTACTCGTTTCACTTGCACAAATATCCTGTTGAAAAGAGAAAGAATATTTTGCACTTTTTCTACTGTGTATTTGTAACTATTTTGACTAGAAATTGTTTAGTTGCAAAAATTACTCCGTTTTAAATTAATGCAAAAGTTTAAACACTTTTGCATAATACATTACAAATGTTTTATTTTGTTAAACATTATATTTTTTTCCAAAGTATTTTTGTGTCATCTTTAATGCTATGCAGTTTTTTTTGTCTATTCATCTCATAAGGGTTTTGTTATAGCAATTTCTAATAAACGTATGGTATAGAAACACTATAAAAAAAGTCGAGATACGAACTTTTAAAAAAGAATCAAATAACGCCATATTATCTGCTTTTTTCAAAAAATCTAATTGATTAAACACTCTTTATATAAAACTACATGTTGCCTCAATAAAAATTTCGAAAAAAACAATTATTTCAACATGCCAAGTAACATAGAACTGAGTGATATATCCTCTTTATTATCACCGTTATAGATTCTTTACAAAAATGGCGTGTTTCCACACTGAAACTTTTTACATGAAATGTTTCCAGATTAATATTCAAATAAAAAGGTTTTGTGTAATCTAGTGAATGAATGTTTTTTCTTTTTCTGAAGTTAATATGTTTTTCGTAAATGAAATAAACGAACTTTTCATAATAATTATTGCAATGCGCCATTGATTAAATTTAGGCATTGTCATGATCTGTATAGAAACCATACTGGCAAGTATTATTTCTATACAAAAAAAATCCTGTTCACTCGGTTAGTCTGCATATTTATCTTATTGCAGTAAAAGTTTTACTATATTTGTTGGTTTTCTTTTTTTATGACAAAATAAAAAAACATCTTTTGTTAAGTTATAAAATCTTTCGCCTATTTAACTGTAAATTGGTTCAACAACATTTTAAATTAGTTTGCAATTCTCATCAATTGTATAGAAATCCTACCTTCTAACACATATGCATGCACACAGATTTTTCCTGAGTCCTGGTTTTGTTTATAAACAAACAATTTTAAAGATAAAAAAGTATAAAACTGTTATAGAAAAAAAATATATAATACAATATTGAAAACAAATAATTATTTTATATGCTATATAACAAAAAAGCATAAAATGTGTAAAATCCGTTTGTAAAACATAAACTATCAATAAAATCTATTAATTGAAATCTTATAATTATAGCTGAATTGAGCCATAAAGTCATGTCAGATTATCATGCTTCTGATTACATGTAACCCAGTACAACCTGCTTTATAATATGCTGCGTGTAGGATACGCATTTTTAGGCAAAGACTAGGAGAAACCAACTTCAAATTAAAACACCCCCTGCCTTGGAAATCTTGGGTTTTTAAAGGGTAAAAATGGAGTCTCGATAAAAATACTCATCTTGGGCAGATGTTAAACCCATCCAGCTACTGTCTTGTAGAAGGCCTCCTAAGAAAAGGCTTAAGGAGTAAACAGGTTCTATCCGTTGAGCAGCCTCGCCTTCCTTATTTATCTATTAGGCTGGTGCGGATATATTTTTAATATATTGTTTCCAGTTTAGGATGTTAAATGCTGGATCTTCTTGACTCGATGCATAAAATTTGTTTTTGTTTCTGTTTTTATGACAAGCAACTCATTCTACCCGACGGGCATTTGTTTTTAAAATTTACGTTCTAAATGTGTTTTAAATGTCTTTTAAACGTCTTTTAAACATTAATGTTTAAAAGACGTTTAAAAGACATTTAATATATTTAGATCGTAACTTTTAAAAACAAATGCCCGTCGGGTATTATCTCTTAATACAGCTCTAAAACACAGTTTTATGGTTCTGAGGCCGGCTGGTAGTCAGGTTTCCCAAACTCAGTGGTAGCTCTTAAAGTAGCGCATGAATGGTGTCTCTGTTTGTACTTTTAGTATGAATTGTTAAGGCTACATTTAGAGCCCTTTGGTATGGCTTAGGTTCATTAATAGTAACAAGGCAGTTGCATGGATAATTAAATAGTGTACTGAGTACTATCTATGTTTTGATTCAAGCTCTTTAACAAGAATTAAAGCATAGATAGTACTCAGTGAAAATAAAAAAAGTCATTTGAAAATGATTTTTTTTTTTTTAATTTTATATTTCGCGAATAAAATAAGTTATAAATGAGTTTAAAATGGTGTTTATCAGTAAACAAAGTATTTTAAAAATAGACGGGGACTCAAAGAGGATTTGAATAATACAACATCCCTTTAATATTTTTATAGAGCCCCTTTATATAATAAAATTTTTTCAGATAGAATTTTAACAGTAATAAAAAAAAAATATATAAAATAATCTGAAGATAGTCAGAAAGCAAATTATCTTTACAGCTACAATGGTATTTTGCAATAACTATATTTCAAAGCTAGGTATTCAAAAAAGCTGAAAAACATACAAACGAGTCAGGGTAACAACATCCGCATTTGCTATGTCATTGTTTTTGCAACAAAATTTGAACAACATCCGAAATTTCATTGATGTATAATAACATCCATGCATCTGAATCTGAAGATTTCTGGAATGTAACTACATCCGAAAAAAATATTTTTTAATATTGCATTATTTTAACCAGATGAAGTTGTACATCTGACTTTTATCGGATGTAAATAGATCAGCCAAAAAAATAAAATTGTTATAATGCATTATTATAAGCAAAATAATTTTTTTGTTCATAATAATGCATTATAATGCATTATTATAAACAAAAAAATTATTTTGCTTATAATAATGTTCGATATGTAATACTTTAAGTCACTGATTTTTTTCGGATGTACCTACTTCCGGAAATTTATATTATTTAATAATGCATTATTTTAGGCGGATGTAGTTACACATCGAGAAAAATTTCCGGGTGTAATTACATCTTTCTAAATATGTTATTAGACATCAATGAAATTTCTGATGTTTTTGGACAGATATAGTAACCTTTTTCCTATACAAGCATATACAGAAAGAGTAAAAAATTATACATAAAAAGACGCATAATGCGTCTTTCAATGTAAAATTTTAAATCATATTATATCATTAGTATTTTATATCATATTATATCATTAGTAACTTTTAAGAATAAAAATCATTTGAATAAATTTACAAAAGGGTTATGTTATAATTCCTCAAAATTCAATGCGTGTTTCTTTGCTTGGGGCTTAAATAAGTTTCATGATTTTTTTTTATATTTGCATTAATTTTTTGGAAAGAAATTCAATACTTAGGTTCACGATATGCCATTGAATATTTTGTATATTTATTTAATTTTTTTGGCAATTTGAAGGACTATGATATAATTTGTTCTTAAGAAATACTTTTCACTTATATTTTTCTTAAATCTTTTCTTAAATTAGCCAGAGTTAAATCATTGTTATAATTATTCATGAAAATTAGGTGTTGATAAAAAGATATTTTGTCTACATCCTAAACTTTAATATACCTAATTAAGGGTTTAGTGTGTTCCTCTCTTTTTTTCCCGAAAAAAAATCTAGACGCATGTTTTTGCAAACTAAGTATTTTTTTTAAAGTTTTTTTGGTTGCTTACTATCCCATGTTATAATAGCATAATTAATAGAATAAAGAAAGAAAGAAAAGTATAATAACTTTAGACAAACTGTATTTACATATGGACGAACTCGGTACATCACACCAATGGTTTTACTAACTTTTGATTTTAACTTTGTAATATGGGCAAACCAAGATAAATTATTGTCAACAAGTATTCCTAAAAAACTTTATATAGTTTTGCTTATTTAAAATAGGGCTGGTAATTTAAAGGAAAGAATTTCTTTTTGCATTTTTTCATGAAACAAAGTATACTTTGTTTTTTCGACGTTTAATGAGAGTTTGTTATAAACCAGTCATTTATTTTACTTATTTCCTTATTATTACTTATTATATATTATTTATTATATATTTTACTTATTTACTTATTTCAATATTCATGTCTGCATAAATTTGTTTGATATTATTGTTAAAAAAAGAAGCTTTTTTCAACTGGGAGCATACTTGGGTTTAACTTTACTAATGCATTAACAAAGTCATATATATAATCTAAGAAAAAAAGAGGACAAAGTATCAATCCTTGCAGACCTCACTCGTGATTTTAAGTTTTCTGCATAGTTGATTTAGAACATAATGCTTTTTTATCAATGAGGTAACTTTAATCCAATAGTAGACTTTATTAATTACTTTATAATTTTTCAACTTTTCTATCAAAATTCAATTATCGACAGTGTCAAACCTTTGATAAAACAATAAATATACCTAAGTAACTTTATTTTCGCAAAAGCCATTATTTATTTGATCTACTTATTCAATACAAACATGTTCAGTTGAACAAATTTTCTGAAATCCAAGTTATTTTGAATAAAATAATATATTTTTAGTAAAATAATCTATGATTCTATTGTAAATTAGAGGGTCGAATATTTTTGAAAATACAAAAAGCACTGATATGAGCCTGTAGTTAAAAACGTTAGAATGATCATCGGATGGTTTTAGATTTTGAAATGAATTATAGGCTGGTGATAAGGTTGGTGTATTTTTGTAAGCAAGATAAGATACAGGATTTGTAAAATATTCATTTAACACCCCAGATATTTGTTTAGGACAGAATACATCAGTATTTTTCATATTGGTTCTTTTGTTAATGGTAATATTGACTCTTTTAGGTATGACTAAAGTACCAAAAATTATAAAACACAAAAAACCATTGGTCGTCACCAAGTTCTTCAAACCTATCATTCACTATTATTTGTGGTCTTCGAAGGAAGTTTCCTACTGTTAAATCTTATCTCTCGCATAGTTCACCAGACCAACTTGCTCTTTGTGAGACTAATTTGAGTTCAGCTTTTTGTGAGACTAATTTGAGTTCAGCTGTTTCATCTTGTGATTTTATGTTGATGATTATCTTCCTTTTATTTGAAAAGATTCCAATAGTCACATTCTTGGCATGTGCATTTACATTTGCAAAATTTTACACAATTGTTCTGAAACTAGGTTTGAAAACACCGACTATTCTTTTATGTGCTTTCGTTTAGCAGCATTTCATTCAGTTGCCTTTTTCTTTGTTTTATATTGCTCTAATTAATCTCAAGACTGCACTTTTTGATATTATTTCTGATCATATTGACCAAGTCATCTCTCTTTTGTCATCAGTCAATATCGTTGTTGTTAGTTACTTTAATGCTAACCACACTGAATGGTTTGGCTCTAGTATCAGTGACTCTGCAGGTGTTAAGACTAACAAATTTTGCTTGTATTAATCTCTAACACAAATAGTCAACTTTTCAATACGTTATCTTGACAACCCGATTCATTTATTGTCTCTACTCAACTTATGTATTGTTTTTGATCCAAGTCAGTGTTCAGTTTCTCCACATTCACCTTTAGGTGCTTCTGATAAAATATTATCCAGTTATTCTTAATTATCAGAATCCCCCTATCATTGTAACTCTTACAACTACCTTAAAGCTGACTGGGACTCTTTCTGTGATTTTTTTCGTGATGGCCTTTGGGTAGATATCTTTCGTCTTCTTGATGACAAACCTGTTTTTACATAAGTTCATGGATTCGGGCTTCTATAATATCATTAATTCTCTCTCGAAAATTCGAAGTCAAGACTTACTCTTCTTCATGATTTGCCATACATTGTGCTGCTTCAGTCTCCAATTGTAACCATTACTTCCAGATATTTTAGCAAAACTATTCTCCAGAAAATAGACGTCTGTTTACTATTGCTAAAACTATTGTAAAATGTTTTTGTTCAACACCAAATCCCGCTATACTTAAGTTATGAAATCTCGTATTTCATTGCAAAAATTAGGCTCTCGTGACTTATAGAGAACCTTTAATAGCATCAATAATAAAGGAAAATCTGTTATTCCACCTGTCTTGTATGGTTCAGATTTTGTTACCTCATCTAAAGACAAAATTGAATTGAGTTTGCTAACAACTTTTCATCAATATCATCTCTCAATTCCACTAGTTGCGTTCTACCTGATTTAGCCGACAAAAAGGTTAATCTGATAATTGATAATAATATCACTCGAGTTTCTGTATCTAAAGTATTTTCTTGCTTAGACTTTTCTACAGCTTGCGGTCGGGAAAAAATAACTGTTATAGCCTTGCAGTGCTCTCTGGAGCTGCCTTCTATACTTTCAAAACTATTTAATAAGTGATTATCAGATTCTTGTTTCCAGCCTGCTAAAAAGCAGCATCTGCTATTTTTATTTTCAAAAATTCTGGAGAGCGATCTGACTCATCGAACTACCGTGTCGTTTCATCTTCTAGGATTAGTTTTTACTCCCGATCTTTGTTGGAAACCGTATATCAAATTTATTGCAAAAATAGCATATGCGAAGGTTGCTTATCTTTATCGTGCTTAAGGCTTTCTTACTCCATATTCTATTTTTTATTCTTATTTTTATACTTTTTAACTCTATTAATCTCAAATCCATCCTTGCATAGAATACTGTAGCAATATCTGGGGTATTTCTTCTAATGATGCCCATTCTCTTTTAGACAATGTGCAAAAACATATTGTACACATAGTTGGACTAGCTCTTGGAGCCAATCTCCAACTATTTTCACATCGTAGTATTGTTGCTTCTTTTTTTATAAAGACTTTAATTAGCACTGCTCTAAAGAGTGTCTCTTTTGTGCCATCTGCAAATAGCACAATTGACGTTCTTGATAATACTTGATACTTTACAGCTCTAGTGCTGCAAAGTGTCAAGTAAGATTAATGTTGTTAGGATATTGGCATCTCCATAGAGAAGGGGTCGAGTGGTATATTTTTATGGGGCCCGATTTTATTTCAGTGCCCGAAAAAAAAAATGTAAGCTAAAAAAAGTCCCGTAAACCATTTTATTGTATGCTATCTTAGCAGCAAAAATAGGGCGACATATATTTTTTCCCAGGCATTTGTTTTGGCTGAAGACGACAACTTGTGACGTTGTATTGTATAAAATGATAATATTGCATGTTAAAACAGTCGAGAAAAACATTATACAATGTTAGTGAAAACAAATGTTAACCTAAAAAGTTGTTTTTAAACAAGCCATTAATTAAAGATTTTGGCCATTTGAAGACAGCGACAATATGCAAAATTTAAATTATTTTGCTTAAAAAATGCCAGTAACAGAGTCTTTAAAAATAAAAAATAATCTTTAAAAGTGTTTTTAGCAATTTTCAATTTTAGTATTAACTTATAAACGTAATATTTTTATATTGGCTAACAATTTGAGCCTGAAATTTTCAGGGAATCCTCAGTATGCTTAAAAAAATTGGTTAACAGTATGGATTTTAAATATAGCTGTTAATTTTTGTCGCTAAGTCTGACAAGAAAATATTTTAGCAAACTCAATTTTAAACGCTTTTTCCACCATTATAGATGTAAAAAACTATATATCGTTTATTATCTAAAATTATATTTCAACAGAAATATACAAGTTTTTTATTTTGTTTATATTTTTTGTTAAAAGGTATTTTTTTCAAGTACTACCTTAAATCAACCGATGACTTTCTAAACTTTATCTAAACTAAAAAAGCTAAATCTCCTTCAAAAGTAGGGTTGAAAATTTCCCGGAAGTTTTGAAGTCGGGTTAATTTCCGGAAAATTTCCGGAAAATTTCCGGAAATTTTGCAAATTTTGGAAATTTTCAAATACTTGTTAAAAAAAAATTTCAGGGCTTCTCTGATTATTTTTATATGTTTACCATGATTTTACTGTTTTAATAAAGAAGGTTTATATAAATAAAGTAATAAATTTCAGAAATAAATACCTAGGTATTCACTAATAATATTAGTAAGTAGTTCTAAAGTAAATCTAATGGTAATAATGGTAAAAATAATAATTACAACAACAACAATTATTATAACAATAGTGATGATGATGATGATGATGATGATGATGATGATGATGATTATAAAAAAATGATTATAAATTAAAATACTAACAGCTTTTTTAAATAAAATAGATAATTAAATAACTTATTTACTTATTTATTTTATACAATATTATGAATTGGTAAAAGTGCAATATTATTAATTTTTTGGTGTATAACTTTATTGCATTTTAAGTAGTATTATTATATAAAGCTGTCAACCTAAACCAAAGAATAGTTGATACAAGAGAAACAACAAATAACTTGCCATTATATATGTTATATAATTAAATAAGTTTTTTACTCTTTTTGAAATAATAACAATAAAAACATTACAAAAATACTTTATAGGTATATTAGTACTATAGCTATAATGATAATAATAAATTAGTGTTGAATATAAATTATTTATTAGATTTGCAGTCGGTATGAACTGCTTTTCTAAACTAAGTATACATTTTAAATTATTCTCATTTATTTTTGTACTGTAAAAATTTTTTTAGCAACAATTATGCCTAGAGAATTAGATCAAGTCTGGAATGGTCACTTTAAAAAAAAATATGTCAATATGGGAAAACAGCATTTATTTGCACATATTGCAATGCAAAATTTTGCACACAAAACTCTACACGAGCTAAAAAACATTTAGTTACAGATTGTACTAAATCTCCAAAAGCTGTAAAAAAAAGTTTGCAACAGATGTTATGAAACAAAGTTTTGCTCCTAAATCAAAAAACGGAATATTATTAGTTAAATCTTTAATTGAACTTAACACAAATACAACAAATAATACAAGTGTGTCAGATTTAATAATAGAAAATGAATGTTTTATTGATTGCTGTGACAACAATTATGCCATCTTTAAGAGAAAGTCAGAAACCAGTTCCACAATGAATGTGGCTAATAACGAATAACATTCTGATTTACAAGAATGTTCTTTATCAAATATTTTAGAAGAAAAAAAAGCTTTCTGTTCAACTTCTATATATACTAGCAATCAAAAATCAATATCATATTTTTTTGATAAAGTTTCAACACAAGAGTGTGATGAAATAAATATACAATATGCAAGAGCAATTTATGCAACAGCCAGCCCTTTCAGAATGTCGGAAAATCCATTCTGGACTAAATTTTTTAAAAAGATTCGACCAGGTTGGTCACCTCCCAATCGTTATGCCCTGAGTCATAATCTTTTAGACACAGTATATAACCAAGTAAATAAATTCATACAAGATTTAATATCCAAGTCAGAAACTTTTGTTCTGATGACAGATGGTTGGTCTTGTATAAGTAATGATTCACATATACAGATTATGTTAGCTACTCCAACTCCAATATACATCAGAAGTATTCATCCAAATGAAAACTCCCACACTGGACAATACATATTCAATCAAATTGTTGAGATTATTGAAGATAAAAATGTTATATCAAACAAAAGAAAAATAAAAGCTTTTTGCACTGACAATGCAGCTAACATGGTAGCAGTTTGGAAATTAACAGAAAATTTATATGATTGGATGTCAGCATATGGCTGTTTTTCTCATGGCCTAAATTTATTAGCTTGTGATCTTGCAAATAAGAACAAAATAATTTCGGAAACACTGAAGCAAAATAAACAACTAGTTAAGTTTTTTAAAAGTAAGCACAGTCTAAAAAGTATTGTTGAGCGTTGTAGCCTACACTCCTTGAATAAAAGTTTTAATTTAATTCTTCCTAGAGTAACAAGATGGTCATCACAATTTTATATGCTACAACGCCATATTCTACTCCGTGATTCATTGCGACTAGCAGTAACTGATGAAAAAGCACAAAAGTATCTTGACAAACATAATAATAAAAAAGAAATTGACTTAAAGGAATTAGTATTGAATGAAACCTTTTGGAAAAAGACTGATTTAATTTTTTCAAACTTCTGAAACCTATATCAGAAGCCATTTTGGAATCAGAGAGTGATGCAGCGTCAGTATCTATTGTTCCACAAGTGTTTTTTTAAGTAATGACTGAGATATCTGATGTGTTGCAAAACTCAACACTTTTGACTTTACATCAAAAAGAGGGTATCATTACTTGCATTAAAAAGCGTGAAGACTTTGTTGTAAGACCGATACACTTTGCAGCAAATTTACTTGATCCAAGATTTGTTAAGTCATTCAGAAATGCTTTAAGCTAAGCAGCATGTATTCAGAACAGCTGAAAATGAAACACTAGCCACTGATATAATATTGGATGAAATAATGAGTTTCAAAGCTCGTAGTGGAATATTTAGCCAGGATAATCGCAACTATATTTGGAAGCTTAATGAAGATTGTAATCCAGTCACATGGTGGAAAGCATATGCATCAACAACATTATTGAATAGAATTGCATTAATATTATTGTCTTGTAACTGCAGCATTGCATCTGTTGAGCGTGCAAACAAAGAGTTTTTATTGCAAAAATCTAAAGTAAGAAATCGCCTAACCGATACAAGAGCATCAAAGCTTTTATTTATTGCTTATAATTTGAAAATACAGAATAAATTGGCTAAACGTAATTCTAAAAAGATAAAACATTCATGTTTAAAAACAAAAAACATTGATGAAAAAAGCCAAAAAAGTCACAGCTGCTTATCAATCGATAATGATGATGATGATGATTATGATGATAACCAATACGGTAGTGAGTATTCAAGTGAAGATAGTATTGACTTTCACATACCATGAAAATGGCTAAGCATTAACGTTTGCAAAACCATGCTATTTTTTTATAATAGTCTAGTTGGGGAGTTTAAATAAAATATATATCTAAAATTATTTTTTTATTTTTATTTATTAGTTAAAAACCCACTATAAAAGTAAGCTAAATTAAAGTTTAGTTCAGGATAAATGAAAAATCTTAAAGTTTTTTTTTTTTTTTTATCAAGATTTTCATTCAAACATGATCATCTAGGAATTTTTTTTTTTCAAGAACGTCCTTAAAGATTGTTTTTTTGTTCCTTTGAGTTCCAGAACTCAACTGCTCATTTTAGAGTTTGAAGATCCGTTTCAGGAATTACATCTATTAAGTCAATGATTTTTTTTTTTACTTTGCATTATTTTCTCTAGATTTAGTTCATGACTATTGCACAAACCTTTGACACTACCTAAAAAAGGTTCTGAAGCTGTTTTGTTTTTCAGCTGCTACTTTACAATATTAAATGTCATTTTATTGCTCTTCTGGTGAATAAATAAGTTTAGCTTGTTTTGTTGTGTAATTATTGATACATACTCAATAAAAAATAAGGGATGAATAAAATTTATGCAATGTTTTAAAACGTTAAGGAGTGACTTCAGTGCGTTTCTTCCAACTATATCAAGCTTTTCCATTAATATTTTTTTAAGTTAACAAAGCTTAGACCATAAGGTAGTGGCACAACCAAAGTTTTATATAATTGGACAAAGGAATTTGGGTGAACAAAACGGATTCCAGATTGAATTAAAGTTTGGATTACTGCACGGATTTTAGGAAAGGTGTCCCATATAAAGCCTAGATGACTTAATTTATCGTGAAGTTTTATTTGTTCGATATTGTGCGGTTTTTAATTTGCTTTTTTCCGGAAAGTATGAACTCGGTTTTGTCAGCATTCAATTTTATGCAGTTTTTGTGTATACATTACAGGTATTAATTAGCTTTTGTAAAAAAATTCCGACCCTATTAAATACTTAAAGAAAGATGTGTATAAATAAAAAAAGGTGTTGTGCCTATAGAGGTTGCATGTTTTTAATAAATTTCTTTTTTTATTAGATTTTAAACGACTTAGAAATTTTAAATAAACTTAAAATTTAAATTTTCTCCAAAACGTCTTGTGGTTTTTAGTTTTTATGTATTTAAGCAAAAAAAAAAATGACAGTTATCTCATTTTTAAGAGATTTAATGCTTAACTCTTTGCAATTTCTTTAATACATAGTAGTAAATTAAAAATTAAAAAAAAAAAAAAAAATCAAAATTTCCGGAGATTTTAAGCAAATTTTCATGGAAAATTTACGGAAAATTTCCAAAAAATTTCCGGAAATTTTCCGGAAATTTTCAACCCTATTTCAAAAGCCATCAATTTGTTTATATTGAAAAAGAAAACTAAAATAAAATAAACATAGTAACAAATTATTTGTAATAATAAAAGAGTAAAACTTTTAAAATAAGACGTAGAAGGTTGTATTTAATACTATACAAAATATTTACATTTACAATTTTAAATTTACATAAGTAACATATTTACATATCTATATATATTATCTATTGTCTATGTAATAAAAAAAAGATAAAAATTTTTCTTGCATTTACCAAATATATATATACACATATATATATATATATATATATATATATCTATATCTATATATATATATATATATATATATATATATATATATATATATATATATATATATATATATATATATATATATATCTATATCTCTATATATATATATATATATATATATATATATATATATATATATATATATATATATATATATATATATCTATATATATATATATATATATATATATATATATATTTATGTACATATATATATATATATATATATATATATATATATATATATATATATATATATATATATATATATATATATATATATATATATATATATATATATTCATATATATATATATATATATATATATATATATATATATATATATATATATATATATATATATATATATATATATATAAATATATATATATATATATATATATATATATATATATATATATATATATATATATATATATATATATATATATATATATATATATATAGATATATATATATATAGATATATATATATATATATATATATATATATATATATATATATATACATATATATATATATATATATATATATATATATATATATATATATATATATATATATATATATATATATATATATATATATATATATATATATATATATATATATATATATACATATATATATATATATATATATATATATATATATATATATATATATATATATATATATATATATATATATATTAGGGTGTGTCGATTTTCGATTTTTTTTGAGAAAAAAATTGGGGAGTTGCTCAAAGTTGAAAAATTTGATGGAGAATCCAAATATGTTTTTAAAAATTGAATTAAAAAATATTTTGCTTAGGGGATTTAACTTTTTGTATTTCAAACAAATTTTGACCTGGTTTCTTAAAAAAACCCGGTTTTTACTTAGAAGTTTTTATGCTTTTTTTCTACTTTGTTTGATAAATATCAGTTGAAATAGAAATGTTGAATAAAACTAATTTTAGATATTATAATACTTTCTTTAGGAATTTGTACAAAATATAAATGAAATATTTCTTATTTTAAAATCAGACTTTGAATTCAATTTTTAATATGCATATTAATTTAAAACTGAAATTAGATGGAGAATAATTTATAAATATTAAAATATTTTTCAATGTATTTTAAATACAGTTTGCCTTCATTGCGTATTAATTTTATTGGTATTTTTGCTAGAAATACAGCAAGATATTAAAGTAGTTAAGACTGGTTCATAAACCGGTGACTCCCATGACAATAGGTCTGCCAATTTTTTTAGCATTAAGGTTTAGAACAGGAGTTTTTCTTGGTCTAGGAGAAGAATCACCTTTTTGTAGATCTTCATTTCCAGTACCTCTAATATCTTTTATCTTAATAATAGCTACACTTTTATCCTCTTCAGTATTAGAACACAACAATGTATATAGTATACACTCACTGAAACAAAACCAAGATGATATTTGAATAGAGGGTGATACTATTTTAATGACATCTTCTTTTTGAAATTTAAGTTGCTGCAGTTGGTAAAGTACATGTTTAGGACCTTTAATACAAGAATGTTCAACTTTAATCTTAAACCAACAAGGAAAATAAACACCTACAATGTACTCGATGATAGATCTTAAATTTTCTAAACCTTTACCTTGAATTCCATGTTTAGAGATCCATATTCAACATATTCTGTTAGCAGTAGTTAACCACCTTGAATGTAAAATAGGCCCAATTTGTAATAAATAAAATTTTGGTGGTAAAATAGCACTTATAATGGCACAAACAATTTTATAACCATAAAATTGATCTGTCATTTATTATTTAATCACCGATAGAAATAAGTGAAATGCCAATTTTAATAGTTTCAAATACTGGATTTATATGTAGATCTTTAGCATGATGAAGCATGGAACCAATAACACCAGACCATTTGTTGTTTTTGATTTCGTTTGACCATCTAAATTGGTCATAAGATGTCTCAGTGGCAACTCATTTGTATGGAATTGACATATAAGCCAAACAAGTTTTTTTCCTAATTTTATTTCTATATGTTTGATAACTCCACCCTCCCAACCGGTGTTTACATTTGTAGAGTCTCCACCAACAGCCAGTAAAGAATTGCCAATACCTCTCTCAGTCAGTTATTCAACTGTTTTGTTTGCTATAATCTCTGCATGTTTAACACTTTTTGTTGCTTTCTCGGGATTAAAGTGAAACAAATATTTTCCTCCAAGTTCCATACAAACAGAGTAATGTTCTTCTTTCACTATTACTGGAAATTTTGCATTTGAGTCATCAAATTTAATCATTTGCTTGGTTTGATCAATTCTCTTATCAAAAAATGAGCATTTCACTTTTCGATCTTTTGCTATTTTGTCAAAATCCTTACTAAGATCAGAGTTAACTTTTTCTTGCGCTCTCGAAACTTTACTATGGTCAATAATTAACTTTTAATCAATAAACAATCATTTATATTATATAAAAATGAATTCCTTAGTAGGCAATAATTATCATCAGATATTATTAATCCTGTATCAATTAGTGTTGCTGTAGCAATTGCAGCTGTAGCACGTGCAGATAACCCATATCTATGTGAGCAAAATTTACATAGAAATAGAATTACTTATAAAGAAAAAATCATCATCGACTAAGTTCATATATATAAATATATATATACATTTATAAATATAAACACGTTACTAAAAAACAAATTTATTTAAAAAGAACTATACCTTACGCTATTCATAGCAATCTGTGAAATATCTAAAGTATTGTAACACTTTTTTTTTCCTGATAATTTCTTTAGTACTAGAGGTAATTCTACATTAGTAATATCATCAATGTTATCATTTAATTCTATTTCATTACTAAAATCACTTTCTTTTTGAAAGTTTATCTGATCTGACTCAATTTTTTGTTTTTTAGTTAAAATAGCATTGCTGTCTTTATTCTCAAAATATTTTTCTCGATCTTTTCTATGTAATCTTTTGAACTGTTTCCTGGTTTCAATACTTTCAGGTAATCCAATTTGAAACTTGCTAACAGTTCCAGTTTTAGTTCTTTGAAAATATATAAACTTAACGTCAATAGATGGTATTTTGTACTCTTTGATACATTTACATTAACAATGAACATTTTTTGATACATTTACATTTACAATGAACTTCTTTACCACAATCATCAGAACAAATAAAATCATCACATTTTACAATTAGATTGTTGCATACTAGTATATCAAATAGTTTATCAAGTTTTTCTTTAAATTTTATTATTTGTTTTGCTCCTTTTTTTTTTAACAAGCTATTGCTGAAGCGTTGTTCCACAAAGTCACTATTTTATCACAAATTGTTTTGTCAGTAATTAATTTAGGCGATGTAAATTCCAAATTTGCACTCAATTACTGCTGTAATAAAGCTGGAAGTATATCTTTGGCCATCTCTTTTACAAGATAATTTCTTTTTTTTATGTCTTCACAGCCCTCTCTTAATGAAAATGCATATCTTATAACATTTCTGTCGGTTGGTAATTCTGAAACTTGAAATTGTTTTCCTGTATCAAATGCAACACTAATTTGCGTACAAGTACTTATTCTGGTTTTGGGTGCCAATATTCCTCCAAGTTATAAAATATTTAAAGAGAATTTATTATTGTTTAGTAACGAAAAAAATTTTTTTTCTAATATTTTAAGAATAAAAACAATTGATTAAAAGTTCTTAAGTTTATATTTAACAATATGCAGATCGCAGTTGTTTACTAAATGCGGAAATTAAAAATTATTTTCTGACCATTACTAAGATTAAAAAATTACGTTTGAGTAAATTTTTTTTTATTAAAAAACTTTTTTACGCATTTAATACAAAAAGTTTTTAAATACATTATACATATTAATTTAATTGATTTTTTTATAAACTTAATGCAACTTTGTTTTGTTGTTTATAAGTCTGTTTTTTTTACGTATAGTATTGTCCGGTAACGTCGTTATTTCGTTTAAAAGGAAATAAAACCCCTTAATACTTTCATAAAAAGGCTACCCAGTAAGCACAAAGACGTTTAAAAGACGTTTTAAAGATGTCTTAAAAGAGGTCTAAAAGGCGCACTTGTAGACGTCTAGATCAAAAGGCTAAAAGACGTCTTAATAAAAACGTCTTTATAAAAACGCGTTTTAGACGTATGTTAGACGTTTTTTTCAAAATAAATTTAAGTACATGACGTAACATTTTCGCGTAGTATGTGGTATATATTAATTGTATTTATAACATCATATATTGTTATAATTTCGTATATACAAAATATACATGGGAACCAGCAATCAAAATAATATTGCTGTAATCACCACCAACGTTTGATGCATCAAAGATGAAAATAATAAATAACAATAACAAATATACTTCAAAACAGTATTTAAAACATTTATAACTTACCTTTAGTTTTAATAAATTTAACAAACGTATAGCTAGCTAATTTTTGACCGCATACTTGACTTATGATATGGCTTGTGGGTGTATAAAAACTAAAAGTACTGATATTTAACTTATATATTATTCTTGCCATTTTCACTTATTATCATGATCAGTCAACTATCTATTAAAAAAGCAAAATAATTATTAATAAAAAAAAGATATATTATTATTATAGCAATTATTTTAGTGATTCCTGTGTCAGCAATTTTAGCAATTGTGTAAAAAAGTAATTTAATTTAAAGTAATTTACACTTAAAACTTGAACAAATTATTGAAAATAATAAAAACTATGTTTTTACTTTGAATATACGACATCTACTTAACGCGTAATGACAAAGCCGTCAAAAAGAAGTCATAATGACATATTTATAAACAGGTCTCAGAAAAGACGTCTGTTAGCTTTGATCTAGACGTCTTTTAATGCGTATTTCAAACTTTAAAAAGACGCATTTTAAATGTCATGTTAAAATTGCATTTATTAAAGACGTCTAGAAGATGTCTTAAAAAAAGATATCTTCTAGTCGTTTTTTTAACGCTTAAATAGACGCCTTTTAAAAGTCATTTTAAAAACGCCTTTAAAAAAGACGTCTAGAAGATGTCTTAAAAATTGACCTCTTCTAGACATCTTTTTATCTTTCAAAAAGACGCCTTTTAAACGTCATTTTAAAAACGCATTCTTAAAAGACGTCTGAAAGATGTCATTAAAACGTCTATAAAAGTGCGTCTTTACCTAGACTAGTTTTAGACGTCTATAAGTGTCTAAAATGCGTCTTGTGCTTACTGGGTAATTACCTAAGTAAATATTTTTCTGATTTATAAAATTTTAACAGATTTAGATTCTCCGTTAAATTTCGCAACTTTTAGTTATACCCCAAATTTTATTAAACTTTTTTTTCAAAAAATGTCTAAAATTGACACACCCTAAAATATATATATATATATATATATATATATATATATATATATATATATATATATATATATATATATATATATATATATATATATATATATATATATATATATATATATATATATATATATATATATATATATATATATATATATTACATGTTTTTTAAGTCTAATTTAATAAAAAAGTTGTTTAAAACTATTTAGAACTAAATTCTTAAAATTTTTTATTTTAACTAAAATTAAAGCAAATCAGTTATTAAAAAGAAAAACAAGGTTACTTATACCTCATTTTTTGAAAATATTTAATTTCCTTTACAAACCTTGAAACTGCTACTTTGACTATGACTCTGTAATCCTTTGGCTCAAAAATGCTAAAAACTATCGTGTTGTTCTTGCTATTTAGGTTTAAAGTATTTGCAATCTGATGAGTCATATTAAAACTTCCCCAACCATAATCAACTCTATTTTTATTGTGCATCTCTTTTTCAGGAATAAATTTGTTGTAATTGTCTTTTACACTACAGAAAATTAAATCAATAAACAATCATTTACATTATATAAAAATGAACTCCTTAGTAGGCAATATTTTTCTTTTAAAATGAACACAAATATACTTTAAAGAAAAAAACTACTTTTTGAATAATGTTTTAAAAATAATTTAACTTTTGGTTGTTACAACTGCCTATCTACTTCATCAATATGTTTTAAAATATGTGTTGGTAAATTTTCAATATAGCCCCAAAATACAACAGTTACTGATTTTTTCTAGCTGCTGACAACAATAACTGATTACATTAGTTTTTTAAATGTAGGTCATCACCACATAATTTTTATGCAAGTATTTCCTGTGAAAATTGTTATGCTGTATTTATATTAAAGCTCTTAAGTCACCTTTTAACAAACAAAAAATATCTATTTCATTCTATAAAAATTAGTTTAAAACAAAATTCATAAAGTAAAATATTAACTTGGACATTATGTTAAGCTTTTTCCGTGGTATGCACTGATCTGCTTTCATTGGTATCATGTTAGTGGCATTAATTAATACTTTTTCAGTATTTAGATTATTCAATATTATTCCTTTTGTCTCTGCTTGAAAAAAATTTAGCAGCTTTGATCACTGACAAAAAATTGCATCATTGGATGTACCAGACACAACTTTAAATTGTATTTTAATAGAAGTATTTCCAACTTTTAAAGTTGTAGCTGATGTTGGTTACTACTTACATAAGCTTTTGCAGTGAATGTAATCAAAAATAGCTAAAAAAAGATCAATGAAAACAACACCTGTTTTAATAATATTTATTAAAAACGCTATTTTTTATTTTAGCGATCATTAAAAATGATCATACTTTTTCACAAATACCAGGGCAGTTAAAAACCTTTTTATTGTGTTTAAATACTTTAGCAATATTTAGACCATTTCTGAGTTTTTCTAGACAACAAAAGCAAACACCTCAATAAGGTTGCCAGTTTATTCATAAAAAAGTTTTGTTGATTTATCTTTTTTGATAAATTTGTTTATGGTATTATAAAACTTATGGCAAATTTTATTCGGGTAATTAGTTTTTATCTCATAAAAACATTGGGAAAAACAAAACAATAAAAAACTGAAAAGTTGTTTTATGTCATGCTGTCAGACATGACGTAAAACAATTTTTCAGTTTTTTTTTTTGGCTTGTTTCAAAGTTTAAATTTTTTTTTCTGAAACAAGTATCAACAAACCCTAAAAAGGAGGCTCAAATTCTTGTTATTAATCTCCATTAAAAAAAAAGCTAAAACTGTGGATAAATATACTGGTTTACCAAGAAGCATTAACTATATATATTAAATAGTGTTTATATTCATATTTTAAATTAAGCTAACAAATCAATATCAAGGGCATATAAAATAAAAAGCTTCATTTAAAATTAAAAACTTAAAAACTTTGAAATTTTTTTTACAAAGAACAATTTACATTATTTAAAATGGAGTCAATTTATGATTATATTTGGATGAGAATTTTGAACAAGAAAAAAAAATTTAGTGCAAACATGCACTACATATGAGGAGTAAAAATAAAATTTTTATGAACAAAAGATTCATAAAAATAAAATGATAAACGTTTCAAGTTTAACCGCTCAAAAAAAAAAAAAAAAAATTACAAATCTATAAACAAATCGATGAAAAACTTTGCTTTTTTACTAAATCAGCATCATTCATAAAATGTGAATCTTTTATTTAACATCATTAATAAAATGTGATTCTTTTATTTAACCAAACACTACCAATAATTCATAGCTAGTTATCCTGGTAGAAAATGATAAAAAAAGCAAGTAGTAAAAAAAAGGTTGGTACGCAATTAAAAATCAACTTTATTGCGAAAGCCCGAAGCCAATTTGAACCTTAAAGTTTTTATAATTTAACCGCGCTTGGTTACAATAACTTTTTGTTTGTTAAATAAGTATAAACTACCGTGCTGTACAAACGTAAGTTTTTCAACAAAGTTACTATTTTTTCTTCTTTAGTAACGGTACTAAAAAATTATTAATAAATTAGGCAAAGTTTAATTTAGTTCAGTTTAGTTTAGATCTCAAAAATTCATCTCTTAAAAATATATTAATGTACATTGAGCTTTAAATTGTGTGATTGAAAGATTGAATAGTAAAGGAGAGACAAAAACTCACTTATATACAAACATCTCCATAAAAAAAATGATTGTTTAAATAGTTAGAACAAATGGATTCTGTCTGCAATAAATTCGACCTTAATATTAAAGAAAGTTTGTTCAATGAAAAAAGCCAGAGTTGAACAAACAGTTAAATCATTATAAAGTGTAACATACAATATATATATATATATATATATATATATATATATATATATATATATATATATATATATATATATATATATATATATATATATATATATATATATATATATATATATATATATATATATATATATATATATATATATATATATATATATGAATCTTTTTAGCAACTTGCTTGAAAAGCAACTAAATACATACATATATATATATATATATATATATATATATATATATATATATATATATATATATATATATATATATATATATATATATATATATATACATATATATATATACATATATATATATATATATATATATATATATATATATATATATATATATATATATATATATATATATATATATATATATATATATATATATATATATATATATATATATATATATGTATATATATATATGTATATATATATATATATATATATATATATATATATATATATATATATATATATATATATATATATATATATATATGTATGTATTTAGTTGCTTTTCAAGCAAGTTGCTAAAAAGATTCTTACCAATTTTTGGCTTTTAAATCTTTTTACGATTGCTTTTTGTTTTCTAGATACCTGCACTTGTTTCGTTGTTTGCATAGCTTTAGCTATTTTAAGTAGTACTTTTCTTTACCAAATTTTTGCACCTGGAACAAGTTTTCGATACTTTCTTTGTAAGCAGGGAAGATTAAGTGGATCTGCATCTTTTCAATTTATTCCACTTCGTGCAAGTAATCTTGTAAGTTTTTTTTTTATAGTATTTAAAGGTTTTTTGTTTTGTAAAGCTTTTATCTTATAAATGTTTCTTAAATCCAGAAATTCGGTGTTTTTTAATATTTATGACAGTTAACTGTCATAAATATTAAAAAACACCGAATTTCTGGATTTAAGAAACATTTATAAGATAAAAGCTTTACAAAACAAAATTAAATTAACACATATAATTATATGTGTTAATTTAATTTTGTTTTATTTAATATTTTATTGCACAATAGATAAAGATTTCAAAAATGTTATAATGTTGATCTATTTTAACCGAGTTGATTATATTTTGTTGGCAATCATAATAATAATTTAAATAATACTCTATCCACTTTTCATTTAAATTTTTTTATTTTTATAGTATCCTCACGTATATGGTATTGAGTTTGAGTTTTTAACCCTTATGCAAAAGACAGGTCACACTGAGTATAAAAAGTTAAACCTCACAGGTTCACTTATTTAATGCATTATATTTATTGTTATATATATATCTAATATATATATATATATATATATATATATATATATATATATATATATATATATATATATATATATATATATATATATATATATATATATATATATATATATATATATATATATATATATATATATATTTATATATATATATATATATATATATATATATATATATATATATATATATATATATATATATGCATATATATATATATATATATATATATATATATATATATATATATATATATATATATATATATATATATTTCTATCTAAATTTATATATATATGTATACAATTTATACATACTACTCAAAAAATAATTTTTTTAGCAGTAGTAACCCTGCAATTTCCGCAAGCTAAACATTTATTGATTTACAGTCTTAAATAAGTAGTAAAAAAGGCAATATAAATCTTTTTTTAATTTCATTTCTTTTTAAATCAAAAAATAAGATAAAAGTAGTGTAATTATGATCGGTTTTTTTACAAATTTAGTCGGCAATCGGCTATATGACACAGTTCAGTTTGTGAAGTATTTGTTTTAAGGATCTTTTTTTTCTTTTTTAGAAGCTAATCGGTACATTTTGAGGATTCACCTACCTCATTTTATTAGTAGAATTGCCTCTGCTTGTTTATACTTCAGCTATATAAAAAAAGCGTTATGTCCATATATTTTCTAAGACTGTATTTTATTTTTTTACCTTTGCTTTTTTTAAAAGTAGTTTTAATTAATGTACACATTTTAGTTGGTTCGCTTTATTTTAGATATATGAAATGTTATAAAATATATTTCAATGAAGCTTGTAAATAATTTTTTCTACATGCAAGTTGTGATATTAAACTGAGAGTGAAAAAACATAATGCTTGTGTCTAAATGTTTTTCATCACTAGTTACATTTGTCTTTAGCTCATATTTATCTAAAAAAGAAAATATTGGATGTTCTTCGTGTTACAACTTTTTTTAAAGCTTCTCAGTACTTAGATGCATTTGCACTAGCAGTCTTTTCTTTTGCATATAACGGATTAAGATTTAGAAAAAAAAAATAGTCTTTAAAATTTTTTACAGAATCAACTTATTTATGTAAAAATTACATTAAGTTATATTTTTTATTGAAACATTTAAAGAAATACTTGTTTCATATTTATCTGCAGAAAACTTAAAACTTTGATAACGAGAAATTTTAATTTGTTTTGATGATGAAAGCGTTCTTAGCTTAAGTCTTGCACTGTTGCTTAGTAAATGTTAATTCAATCTTTATTCTTCTGCTATTCCATATTTTGGGAAAGCTTTATAGATTTTTATCTTGAGATCATTTTACCTGTGCTTTTTGTTATTTTGCTATTAATAATCGAGTTATACGAATCTATGCTTTTTCATTCCTTCATTACAACAGAGAATATATTATGTTTTCCAACCCAAAGGATTTTTAAGCAATCTTCTTGGACATGTCTTTAACTTTTTCAGCTGCTCTAGATGTTTTATATTTATTATTTTTCAAAGGCCGTTTTTTAAGCTTTTGCAGAGGTGTATTAGTTTCTTCACTAGTAAATGCTACTTGGAAGCGCTCTTTATTCTCAGCATATTTTAGTTGTATGGGTATAAATATAGCATATTTTAGTTGTATGGGTATATATATCTCAGCAATTTTAGTTGTATGGGTATAAATTGATTCTACAATGATGTCATGAACGGCTTGCTAATACTATTTTACAGTTAAAATTCTCTTTAAATTTTTCAACACTTTTGTAATAAAAATAGGTTTGAACTTTATAAATAAGCATTTTAAATTTTTCAACACTTTTTTAATAAAAATAGGTTTGAACTTTATAAAAAGCATTTTAAAAGATAAAGTTTTTTAATCTTTATTACCAGTTTTTTTTAGGGAGCAAAGAAAATGATATCACTGATTAAACAATGATTATTAACTCATGCTTACTATTTTTTAATTTAGAAAAAGCAATAAAAATATATTTTGTTTCCCAATTTTATTCACGGTGTTTTTTATTTTATACATGGCTCTCTTTGTTTTAGAAAGGTTATTTTTAGAAATTTCTTCTGGTATTTCCCTTTTAACTTGGATATGTTACATACTATTTTGTAATAATCAATAAACATTTAGTCCACTCTTTATCTTTTTTTGTGTCTATTAGTTTATAAAGCTATCACACTGGGTAGTTCTTAAAACAGTGTTTTAAAAAACTTTCTTTTACTGAGTATGTCTTGTATAAAAAAGTATAAAATATCTTGTTTAAATACAACTACATAGCTATTAATATAAACTCAGGTTCTTTCATATTATAATTAATAACTATTCAAACTTCGAACTCTGACTTTTTTCATTACTTGAATGTATTGAAGAAAAAACTGGTTCATAAGTAATTCCTTCTTTAAAAAATTTACTACAAAAGTTTAGACATTGTTTTGAGGTTTTCTATGCTTTCTTTTAAGTAATTTGTTATCTAACTTTGCACTTTATATTTTTGCTTTTGTTAAATATTCATTCCCACTCTATTTGGAGTCAATCTCTCTAAATCGTGCTATGTATTACGATAACTGGAGAAAAATAAAAACCCAAAAATAAAAAAAATAAAAACCTGAATTGGAAACCAGTTTATATAAACTACAACAAAAATATCAAATAAGTTAAATATTTTTAGGCACTCTAAATTTTTGCAAAAGTTAACCTAGGTCAACTGTATGTTAACACATTCCATCACAAGAAATAGGACCTTTTTTAAAAAAAAAGCGATATAGAAATACAAGTCCATTTCTTCAGAATGTAATCGAAAGAGCCAAAGATGATATTCCAAAAAAATAGACTTAACATCCTACAGAAAAATAACTACAAATTAAAAAGGCTAAAAAAAAAAGAAGAATTTAGCTTATAAAACTATTTGAATATTGAGGAATATGAAGATTATGTTTTGATTTAAATAATTTTTTTAGTTTATCAAAATTTTGAGTAACAAGTATATAAATTAAAAAAAAAAAAAAAATTATAACACATGTTTAAATCATTTAAGATAATTCAATTAAATAAATTCAAAAAGGTTATAGTACATATTTAGTTGAATTGTTGTTGAAGCACAAAGTCTTTAATACATGTTGCAGTTGTGGTGTAGTTGAAGAGCGCCTGCTTCATAATCAAAAAACTTCGAGTTCGATCCCTACCATGTCTCTGGTAGTTCTGTCTTCAACTTGTTTCTTCCCACACAAACCTTGTTTGTCAAGGATCGTGTTATGCAGTTAAATAGTTAGTAGAGCCTTCTTAACTAAGTTTTTTCAGAAAGTATACATAGTGGGACTGGTGTCATTTTAATGTACACTTTGAGAAATTAAGAACATTAGGTACAGAAAAACATACTAGTTTGTTTTTTTAAGTTATTTTATTAATTTTTTTAAGTTATTCAGCTTCATTTTGATTTTAGTTATTTATTTTATCAATATGCACAACTTTTACATTGCTCTCCTTAAGTTCTAATGAATATATATAAATACAATCAGAGTGGAGCAAGTAATATAAAAAATGTTTGATCATCAATATTTATAAAATAGAAAAAAATAAAATGAAATTGTTGCTCTAATATTATACAAAAGAGTGAAATTAAAAAGTTGAATAAAAAAAAAAGATAAAAAATTAAAAAACAGTTTAAACTTTCTAAAATAATATTTATCAAAATAACATATTGAATAACACGAATATATAATTTACAAATTGGTACATATGCGGATGCATATTCAATACAAAACGTATTATATGTTTTAGGAGTCCCAATAACCAGCTATCCGGGGTCGAGGTTTTGTTAAAACAGATTGTAAATTAAAGAATATTCAAAGGATTTTGAAGATTCAACTTTATCTTTTTATATTTTTATTCAAAATTAACATAAACAAACAAAAACAAGGAAGATATTTTTTAAAATAAAATTTAAAAAAAAAAAAATAGTTTAAGTATTGTCTAAGTTTGGCAAATGTTTTGTTATAGTTCTTTTAATTATATCAATAGATTTTCTTTTTTTATATATATAATTTATTTTTAGTCAAGAATTGTATTCCTCAGGCGTTTTCCCTGACATGTAATTGAGAAGTCAGTTTTTTGTAGTGATGTTAGTGTAATGAAGTAAATACGTATGAATTGTCATGTATCTTATTTATGATGAGTTAGAAAAAAATTATTAAAAATGTTTTGGAATTATATTACTTTAAAGTTTAAACCTAAATAACAAGTTATGGTAAGTATTTAGTCTGTATACATTCAGATCATTTCCTTAAGTAACGGCTCGACACTTTAGTTTCCATCGGTGCCTGAAACAAATTAACTTGCATCCTTTGTTTTGTATGACTATTTGTTAGGTAAGATGACTGATTCTTCTTTGCTCAGACAAAATTATAATAATTAGTATGACTATGTATATACAAATAATTTAAATTTTTTAATCATATTTTATTCAAAAGATATTTTGTCTAGTACATAATTTGCAGAGTCTTTGAAAATTTATTCTTGACGAACGTTGATTGGCTTATCCAATTTTAATGCTCATCAAAAATTATTGGAAGTATTTTCATTAAATAAACTCTTTTAATTTTAATATTGTTCTAATAGAAAAGTAGTTTGAGTAAGAGATTTAAGATTTAGATGCTTTAGGAAATAAAATATGTTTCGTTTTGCCAATATTTAATGACTTTTGATTTGCTATATACCACTTAATAATATATATTAGTTCTGTTTTCACATAACATAAAACATGTTTTAAATTTAATCCTGAATAAAAAAAACATTAGTGTTTTCAGCAAAAATATTATAATTAAGTATCTTTTAGGAGCAATAAATATCGTTTGTAT
This sequence comes from Hydra vulgaris, assembly GCF_022113875.1. Classification (NCBI taxonomy): domain Eukaryota; kingdom Metazoa; phylum Cnidaria; class Hydrozoa; order Anthoathecata; family Hydridae; genus Hydra; species Hydra vulgaris. The sequence goes on from NC_061164.1 coordinate 32,038,111, forward strand.
AAAATAAAAACATCAATCTCCAAGTAATGTTACTAATGGAATACTGCAACTTGTTGATTCAAATCGTGTGCACCCCAAGTCGTGTAGAACTCCTTTTTTACAGTTTTTAAATAACTTTGAAACCACTTCAATTCAAATTAAATTACTTCATAGTTGCGTTGTTTAAAGTTAATAATCTTGTGCTTGACAAGATCAAATTGTTTTGATAGATCTTGAAAAAAATCAGTGTGTAACTGTTTTAAAACCATTCAAGATAAAATTTGCAGGATCAGTTATCGCATGTTCTGTGTAGTGGTTTTTTCGAAAACTGAACCATTTATGATTTGTTATCTTTTAAGATAATTGCGCAGTCTATTGCGCATAATACGATCTAGTTTTTTGGAATCTCAGGAAAGTATCAGTCTTTAGTTAGATTTTATCTAGTCATCGCCACTTTGTTACATTAGATTTATTTTTGCTAATTTTAATTGGTCAAGAAAAATTTAGTTTATTGAGTAAAAATTAAGAACTATAAAAAGAGGTTTCTCTATAATATCTGAAACCGCTTTTACAACTTCAGGGTTATTTTCATCCAGATCCGCACTTATGTTTAATTTTAGCATACTAATTGCTGTCGAAGTTCATTACTTAAAGCTCCGATTCATCCATAAAGAAATTTGATTTTGTCAACAAACATATAAATCAGGAATTGCACCGGCTATTTTGTTCCAATATTTGTACAAAGTTTATTAAATGGTGCACTTTCTGTTTCTTTTTTTACAACTTATTGAGTCCTTTTTTTTTCCACGGGCTCGGCATACTTTTATAATTATTCCTTTTTTTAATTTTAGAAAGACTTATTCTACACTTAACGAATGGACGCAGCAGTCTTGATATAAAACTTTACAAGTTGGAACAAACTGTGCTTACGGTGCTACAAAATCCGATGATATCCGTCTTAAAGAAGAAGTACAAACACTTAGACGGATGATATTGAAAGAGCCAAACGACGGAGAAGCTATTGCAGAAGAAACTATATTTGGTTGGATGATTATGGGTCCAGAACAAAGTACTTTGAATTGCTTATACTTTAAAAAGTCAACTAACGAATGCTACAAATAACTATACAGCTTAGATGTATTTGGTCTGAAAAACCAAAGCAAAGGAAATCAAAACGGAATATTCGAAGAGTTTAAAAAACAACAAGACTCAACTGGTTTTTATAACACTAGATTTCCATGGAAATAAAAATGCTCAAACCTAGCATCCAATTCAGAAGGAAGCCTTTCTAGGTTACACAGTTTGCTAAGGAAATTGGAAAAGAAACAAATAACTAGTGGTACATCAAGATAACAAAGTCACTCAAGGACTACTTACTATAAAATCTCGCATTTGCAAACGAGATTTATCTATTCCAAGACTTGAATTAACTTCTGCAGATAAAGTAGGCAACGCTCTTACAAACGTTAAACTGGCACTTGATAGCTCGGTGGCATTACATTGGATTTTCAATGACAACCGCAAACGGAAGCAGTTCATGTCGAATTGATTAAAAGAAACCAATAAACAAAGTTGGATAATTTGGCGCTTCTGCCCAACCAATCTGAATCCAGCAGATATTGGAAGTAGAGGAGTAAAAAACCGAAAACCTCCATATATCCGGTTCAACTCTCCAACATTGATGGCCAAAAAAATGAGTGGCTGCCCAACATAGTCCATACCCAAATGGAAGAAGTAGTGATAGAAGTTAATTGGACTATCATTTTGCTATAACCGAGAAAGTTTGCTGCTTTAATGAGCTTATGAGCAAGTATCAACTACACAGATTATAAGAATAGTGGCATGGATCTTAAGATTTTTTAACAACATCAGAAGCAAAAATAAATATTGTGGGTTGTTATCAGCTGACGAACGAAACAAAATGAAGCAGGAGCAGATCAAAAATGTTCAATACGAACTTAGAAATTTCGAAAAGTATAAACAAACTGTCGAAAGATAACGAATACACAAAAATCACAATGGGCTTTTAGTCTGTATGGGTAGTGCGTAGGGCGAATACCCATTCTTTTTACCATGCAAGCATCCGTTCACTAACTTGGTGACTCAAAGAGCACATGCACATACACATCATGGAATGGTTGGCTTAACAATGCCAATGTTTCGTGAGCACTATTAAACAGATACCCTACGTAGTCAGTCAAAACAATAATATACAATTGCAATTGGTGTAAAAGATTCAAGTGCAAACCCCTACTAGCTCCATCAAAAACGGATTTGCCAAGATATCAAACTAAAAGAAGTTATCCCTTTGAAACTGTTGGTTTGGACTTTGCTGGTCTAATCAAATATAAAGTCAGCAAAGAGTTGTACAGAAAATCTTATATTGTACTGTATACTTTTGGATCTGCTAAATACAATGGAAAATAAAGATTTTAGACGAAGCATGAAAGAAATGATTGCAAGAAGAGGGGCACTTATAATAAGTGACAACGCTAAAAATTCGTCGGCACTGCAAGGTGGATCCGTCGTTTACAAAAGGATTTGCAGATAAATGAATACCTAGGTGAAATGAACAGAAAATGCTTATACCAATGAATGAGATCAATATTTTTTAAGACTAGCTATCTACTAATCTAGATCAGATGAACTTAAAGTTTTTGCAATAAATTGAGTGTCATTAACAAATAAATTAAAGAAATCAGATATAAACTTAGGCATGACAATAATAAAAATTAAAAACCAAAATTGAGCAATAACCGAACCCCCCGAAAAACTCCGCTCAGTACATCTATATAATTAGAAGAGGATTTATCAAGAATAACACGTTGTTTGCAATTGCTCAAAAAATCTTTTATCCAACTAAGTATTATGTCACTAAAACCGTATCTTTTTAGTTTTAGGAGAAAAAGAATGTGTAAGACACAATCGAAAGCACTAATAAAGTCTAAAAGAGTTAGTAGTGCAGAGCAGGGATCAATAATAGCTCCGGTAATAATGTCTAATATTTCTAAATGATTAATCGTACAGTAGCAAATTTGAGCAATTCTATGTTGATAATAGGATAATAAATTGTTGGTGTACAAACGGTCTGCCATAAAGTTGTGAAGTAACTTTTCAATAACCTTACAAACTATAGTTAAAAATATATATTCCAATTATCTTAAAATTATAAACACAAGGTGATCTACATAAATTTAACTATTAAATTCTGTATTTCAATAAAAGATTTCAATGAATAAACACGTTTAACTTGCAAAGGAATAACGCAAAATCATAAAGAATGACCATCAATACTATTTGATGTCTTCAGGTACAAAAGTTTAATACAAATCAACCATCAGTTTTACTGCAATCTTCTTCTCCAGACCATACGCCAGGTGATTTAAAAGTCATTTAAACAGTTTCACACCTAATTTCTAATAATAAATAGATATTAAATAGCGTAAAATATTGTAAAGTATAAAATCCAATACTCTGTAATGCTCGGCTAATACAATAAAAACAATTTTTTTCAAAAAAAATAAAATATCAAAGAAAAGTTAAGACAACAAAAAAAACCATCAAACATTTTAGCTTATTTGATATCTTGTGTTGTGCTCCAGGGATTGTTTTTTGGGCCTCTACTTTTTTTTATATATGTGCATGATCTTTGGAGGGTGTTAAATATCTCAACAATAATGTTTGCTGACGACAGTAACTTTTAAATCTCCGGCAAAGATATACGTCAACTTCTTTTTCAAGTAAACGATGAGCTAGTAAATATTTCAATATGGTTAAAAGCAAACAAGGGCTCAATTAATTCAAATAAAACAAAGTTTTCTCTTTTCCATCCTTTAAGTAAATTTAAAAAAATTATAATTTCAATTACTAAACTAATTATTAAAAACAAAAAATAGTCGTGCAAGAGTGACAAAATTTCTTAGTGTGCTTGTTGTTAAAAATATATCCTGAAACAAACATATTGCTGATATTGGCAATAAAATATCAAAAAGTATAAAAACTTTATACCAGTAAAGGTATCTCATAAACAAACATCACCTTAAACAAATATATTTTAGCTTTACACAAAGTTACTAAAATTACGCAAATATTGCTTGGAGCAGTACTACTAAAGGCAAACTAGAAACACTCTATAGAAAAAAAAAACATGCTTTAAGAATAATTATTTTAAAAATAAAAAAGTATATGCAAAATCACTTTTTAAAATTATAAATATTTATAAATTATACAAGCTAAGCATATATAAAATTTTGAGTCTTATGTACAAAAATAAATTCAAACAATGTCTTTCAAATTTTAACGATCTTTATGAAACAAAATCTAACCATAAATATACCTTGCGTACAACAGGCTATTTAATTGAATCTTTATCCAATGCTAAACAAGAACAATTTAAAATTACATATCTGGAACAAAATCTTAGCCAAAAATAGTAATATAATGGGTGTAAAAAATATTAATTGCTTTCAAAAGTTAATTAAAAAGAATTTTTTGGAGCACACAAATCTTATTAGTTATTATTTTTAAATTTAAGTCCTTATTTTAAATATTTATTTCTTATTTAATTATGGCTTTGAGAAATTTTTTGTTCTCAATACCATTTTATGTATGTTTGTTTAATTTAAATATGCAATCTCTTTCATAAAATAACTTGATGTACGTTTTTTTATAAAAACCTTAATATATTTTCAAATAATATGAAAAAAAGTTTTGTTTTTTTTATTTTAAATTACGATACATAACCCAAAACAGGGACTTTGTCATCTTTATAATTTAATTATACTATTTTTTTTTTAACTTATTAACTTATTTTTAACTGTTATAATTGTTTTAATACTTTTTGGTTCTTAACTACTAGAAATTGTTTATTTTTTATTTATGATGTTTTGGATTTTTTTAAATGTTTTTAAAGGGGTTTGGTAATAAAGCTAATATGTCTTCTTCTTGCACCAGCCAATCATTTTATAATATTATATTATTGAACATTGTAAACCTTATTTAAACGGCGAAATAAAGATATAATTTAAAGGTTGGTTTGTTCAAACTGCAGCTTTTAAATTTGAAACAAGATACTTAGATGTGATCCATTTAATTACCATAAAATAATTGTCTATTATTTTACTTACTGTTGGTTATGCCAGAAAATTGTTTTAACTTTTCAAAGGCGCGCTGCTTAACTACAGATTTATCCATTTGCAGTATAAGTAAGTGGTATAAATATATTTTGTTTCTATATTTATATGTATATATATATATATATATATATATATATATATATATATATATATATATATATATATATATATATATATATATATATATATATATATATATATATATAAATATATATATAATTATATAAATACATAAACATAATTATATGTATAATTATTACTTTTACTATGAATGATATAAATTTAAAATAAATAATATAAAGTGTAAATGATTTGAGAACGTCAAATCATGCTATTAGTATAACATTACCAAGTCAAAAATTATAATTCGTTGAAATAAAATATTTAATGAAATATAATAATATCACCAATGACAACATTTATTATTAAATAGTTTAACCTATCGTACAATAATCTATATAATATAGTAAAACCCATGACAATATATTACATAATATCATGATAATTGATTTTCTTTTAAAAGTAACGGATTATGCACAAGTCTTCGAACTTTTTTTGAAACTGATTTAAATAAGGATAGTAAGTTTTCAACCTTCAACTTATAGTTTATTTTGAAGATCAAACATTAATGTATTTCAATCACTTTTAATTTTTATCTAGACTTCTATACAAAAAAAAATGACAAGGTTTGATCGAGAAGCTCTTGCAAAACGAATTGTAACGTTCTATAAAAATCGTACAAGCGATAAAAAGAAATTAACATATAAACATTTTTAAAATAAAGGAATACCAAAGTCAACTATATTTAGTATTCTTGCAAGGTATGAAAACAATGGTGTGTATAATGATTTGGTTAGATCAGGTTGTCCTCCAAAAATGGATAAAAAAAAAGTCAAACAATTGACTAAAATGCTAAATAATTCAACTGGTATTAGTCAAAAGTATTTAGCTTTACATCTTAAGGTGAATCAAAGCACAATTTTAAGAACTATTAATTTCAAAACAGATATTAAATGCTACAAAAAACAAAAAGCACCTTTGTATGAAAAAGATCAACAACAGAGAGCAGCAACATCATCGAGAAAATTAGTTAATAAAGTATTCCATGAAAAAGATATAATCATGGATGACGAAAAATATTTCAACCTATCAAACTCAAATATACCTAGAAATGATATATATTATATAAATAATAAATTGTTAGCCCCTGATAATGTAAAATATAAGTTGAAAAAAAAATCCGAAGAAAAGATATTGCTTTGGATTTGTATTTCTTCAAATGGATTTTGTGAACCTTATATACATAGATCAAAGAATTCAATAACATCCAATATATATGTGAAAGAATGTATGAAGAAAAGACTATACCACTTGTTAGAGAACATCATTAAGATAATAATTTTATGTTTTGGGCAGATCTTGCAACTGCTCATTATGCTAATAAAATAGAAAATTGGTTTATTGATAATTCCCTAAAATTTGTACATAAATGCACTAATCCACCAAATGTTCCACAGGCTAGACCAATTGAAACATTTTGGGCTGTTTTAAGTCAGATGGTATACAGTGATGGTTGGAGAGCACGTATGATATATCAACAAGTTCGAAAAATAAAGAGCAAATTAAATGAAATAACAAAAAATGATCCAGACCGTTACAAAGAGTGTTAAAACAATACTTAGAAAATTCGCTGATAGAGGCGTCTATTCAATTTGTTAAATATGTTAATAAATACTAGAATGAATGTTCTTTATCATAGAGTTTCATTTTTTTATCTACTAACAATATTTTTTTACGACTCTATAAAAAAAATTCGAAGACTTATGCATAACCTGTTAAGTAAATGTTTTTTTGACAATCTCAAATCATTTATACTTTATAATATAACTTATATTATTTAATTTATATAATAAATAAATAAATAAAATATATAAAATAAAGTATATATGAATTTGGGGCCTCAAAAAACATTTACTTACTTTTAAGCTAGAGTAAAATATATGTGCCACCACAATTTGTTTTGCTGTAAAACATTTCTTATTTTTTGTTTATGAATTCCAATAAAATTATAACAAATGGAAAATAATAAAAAGAAATAAGAAAAGTGATATTTGTTAATAAGGAAAAGTGACATTATTACAATAGATATATACGGCTGTTGCCTTCCTGTTGCAAATTTAATATACTCTCATAAGTTAAGTGTTTTGGGTGATTTTTTGATTATTAATACTTTAATTTTGCTTTTTTTATTTCCATTAAGATGTTTTGGATTGAACCTTTAGCCGTTTAAATTTAAATCATTGTTTAATGGCACACTTTATCTAATGCTTTAGCATAATCTATATATACATAAATTGCATGAAATGCAATTTATGTATATATAGTTTATGTGTCATTAAGACAATGTCTACCGTTACTAGTAAATCGGTACAACATGGCTTCTGCCGAACAAAGCCATGCTGGTGTTTTGAGCTCAATGTGTCTTGAAAGAGGTGGGCCATTTTTTTTTTTTTTTTAATTTAACACGTGATTTAACATATTATGGCTTGCAAAGAGATTGTTATGTACTCAGAAGGGTCATATTATCTTTTTCTTTGCATACCGGGGTCATATTGACTTTCTTCCATGTGCCGAAAAACATTTCTGTTTAAAATAATAATAATATTAGAAAGGAAAAAATTCATGATATTACTATATGATACTTGTTAAAAAAGTATGGGCTTATGTCATTTAAGCCAATTGGTTTGTGCTTTTCTAACTGTCTTTTTTACAATTTTAGTAATTACAGCCGCTTCATAATAATGAAATTTGTCAGTTTTGCATGTCTAATCAAATTCAATTGAAAATATAAACTTGGTCTTGCAATTTATCTAAGAAAATACAGGTTTAAAAAGTTTATTTAGATATTCTGCTTTGTCGAGCGGTTTTGTTGTGTCAATTCTTTTTATCCTCTGAGGTGGAACTAGAAACAGTATTTTTTTTTTTTTTTTTTTTGACTTCTGATACATTTTTATACTATTTTTAGATTATGTTTTGAAAATAGTACTAGTTTTGATTCATAATTTTTACGTGCAGTATTAGTATCTTTTTTAACCTGCTTTCATGTTGCTTGTTACAGTAAGTTAATAAAAAGGCGAGTGTTAGCGAAGATAGCACTCATTTTAAAGTGAAGACTAAATTTACTTTTAGGTTGGAGTTTAATGTTTGTTTTAACCATTTTGTGAACCACATAAGGTTCATCATCCCATCATGATAACCCTGCTCTAATTAACTTGTAAACCACTAAATTTGTTCTTAATGGACTACACTTCTCAAAAATTACAAAGCAAAACAGCGTGTTCACCTTAAAAAAAAAAATTAAAATTTTTTTTTTTTTAGGAGTCAAGTACTACTTAAATACTGATCGTTGCGCGTACCGATCTATTATACAATCGAGAAATGTTCGTTTGACAACTCCTGTGGTTTTTGGCCCTGACGTGTTTGCAGTAGACAAAAAATGCTACCACGCGTTTTATTACGATGAACCAGAGGAAGATTGGCAGCGTTATACATCTGTCTCCTGGGAAACCAAACAAAATATATTTTGTCAACCTCCATCAATCTGGAAAAACTTCACACCGTCTGAAACTTAGTCTCTGTTTAATCGTTTTATACTGAGGTGTAGACCAGCAATATAGAGTTGTATACATACATCATATATATACATTTATATATATATATATATATATATATATATATATATATATATATATATGTATACTTTAAGCTTGTACCTAATACATATATTGTGAAGTAATAATGAGACACTGCATTTTCTTGGAAAAGCTATTTTAAACTTGTGTGAGACATTTATTATTTTTAAGCATGATTTAAATATTTGGTTAATGTAAATTTTTAATGGAATTGGTGTACACTTGAGGTGATTAGTTCTTTTCCTTGCTTTTCGTTTTGGGTTGATTAAGACAAAATTGAACAGGTTTTGTAGCTGTAAAAGTGTTGTTTATTTCAATCTTTCTGCTTTTGAAATTAACAGCATTAACAAACTCTTCATGCCTAATTCATTCTTAGATATTATTGGATTTTGACCGGCACTAAACGGTAATACAGATTATGTGCTGATAATTAGTCATAATCGTTTTACTATCAGCGCCGTCTTCCTGATTTAGCTCCAGTCTTATTTTTTGTTTTGCACACATTTTATTAGTTGGTTTTAAACCAAATTTATTAAAACAGGAATTTTTTTAAATTTTTACTTTGCTTTACTAACGTTAGTTTCCTTAACTTTTATGTTTTATTTTTATTATTTATTATTATTATTATTATTATTATTATTATTTTCTATTAACTATATATCAAATCTCTTGCTTGAACAATAAATATTACAAGTTAAGTATTTAACTGGAAAACTAAAATAAAAATAAACTTTGTTTAATAAGAGTCGTTTTTCATAAGAATAAGGAAAGTTGAATTAGTTGTGTTATTGAATTCTCTTGAAAATTTTAGGGATATCTTCAAATCATTAAAATAAAAAAACTGAAAAATTGAAACCATAATCCGCAGCGGTTCAAAAGTTATTGTGGTTCTGAGTTTCATAAAACGTTGACTTTTGAGGTTATCATTTTTCAAAGTTGTCCGTGTTTCATTGTAGCAACTTGATGCAGTTAAAAAAGTTGTTTAAATAAGAGGACGTGCTGAGTTTTATAAACGAATATGATATGAAGTTGTATAAATTAAAGAAAAAAGTAAGTTTTTAAAATAAATGAAACAACGCAAATCTGTATTCTTGAGCATAAAGTCTCTGGTTATGTAAGGCTTATAATAGTATGTTATAAGTTTTCAAGAAAAGAAAATCGCTGTTTTTACTGCAAGTACAGTCAAACTGATTTAAAACTAACTTTTAGTCTAAAAGTCATCTCTCAAAACCTCACCTGCTTTTTTTATCCTGACTTTGAGAATCAAAAGATTGATGTGCTAATGAGCTATTGACTAATAGGGGAAAGGTGCCTATGATGGCATACTTAACTTTGAAGATTCATTATGAAGTATCCGGAAGACCAAAAATAAAAATGTTGGTATAGATACATTCCTAGTAACATGTAGAACAATAACAACTCTCAAAGTTTTTATCATTTTTACTTTTTTAAAGGTTGTTTCAATTTTTTAAAAAAGAACGAGTATGCCATCATAAGCAACCAACTGCTCCTATGATGGCATACTATTAATAAATTACACAAACAGAGCGTATTTTTTAATTTTTACCAATAATAATACAAGTATATTCTTCAAAAAGTTATAAACAAAGTTCACATATAAATTTTCTTCGTTTTTTATCTACGCCTGCGCATAAACAATAACACCAAGAGTTGCAATTTTAGCAGCAAATGTTTCTGGGAATAAGATTGTGAATAAAGTTCTCCACAAAATAAACAAGCTGTATTAGATACAAAATTAATTTTATTGAGTCTTGTATTATTTGCATCAGTGCAATCAATTTTTTCAAGTAACATTTTTCTTTTACTTTTTCTAACAGTTTTTTCTTTTTCAACTTTACTCATTTGTTTTTCTTTTTCTTTTTTATCATTTTCTATTGCTTTATCTTTTAATTCTTGGATGTTTGGAGTAGAATTTAGATGCCCAGTTTCCACGTTTTCTTGTGCGCCTAAATTCAGTTTTTAGAGTTGCTAAAGGCAAGGGAGATTTTGTATACCATATTTCAGTTCTTGTCTTGAAACAGAAGTTTCAACACTGACAGACACATTTGATGCAGGAGAGCTTACATCTAAATGTGTTGATTTCTTAGGTTCTTGTACTTTATCTGATGCAGGAGAGCTTACTTCTGTATGTGTTGAACTCTCAAGTTCTTGCGTTTTTCCTAATATGTAAGAACTTATTTCGAAATGAGTTGATTTCTCAAGTTCTTGTGTTAAATCTAATGTTAGTGAACTTATTTCAAAATTAGTGGATTTCTCAAATTCTTGCATTAAATCTAATGTGGAAGAGCTTATTTCAAAATGTGATGCTTTCTAAAGTTCTTTTGTTTTTCCATTGCTCTTAAATATCTCAACTTGTTCTGTTGTTAATGAAAGTGCAAACATCCAATCTTCAAAAATATTGGGACTGAAAGGGTATATTCCAGTTTTGGCAAAAACATCCACAGCGTTTGCTAAAGTTACACTTTTTAAATATGCATTGTTTAAAAGTCCACGAACCTGGAAATGTCAGGTTCGTAACCTTTTAAATCACAACTCTACCGGGATGTTGACTGAGCCATGTTTAAATCTCTTGATCATAATATGTCTGTAATGGACCAAAAAATCCTACATCATGTGGTTGGACGCGGTGCGTTCAGTTTGATGGAAATCAAAATATTATAACACCATTTTCTTTTGCATATTCCGAAACTGCCAAGCTTTTATGAGTAACGTAGCCATCTAATAAAAGTAGTTTTTTTGTTAGTTTTCAACGCACTAGAGTGGTGTACAAAATGGTCAAGCCATTTTAAGAAAATCTCACTAGTCATACACCCTTTTTCCTGGCAAAATGATTCAATACCTAATGGAGCGCTATCCATTAACTTATTTTTTATTCTTTTTCTAGGAAATATAAATATTGGTGGTACGAATGTTTCTACTGCATTCATACAACATAATACAGTCAATTTTTGACCACGTTCACCACTACTAAGTACCCCTATTTTTTTTCTTCCTTTTGTAGCAAATATTTTCTTTGGTTTTTTCTGCACAGTACTTAACCCGGATTTTTCAACGTTATATATATTTTGAAGAAAAAATTTTACTGTTCCATAATCATTGACAATGCGGTGAAATAGCAGTTGATATTTTTTTGGGCGATTCACTTTGATAAGGTTTTTATGGGCAATTCCATAAAAACTTTCTCAAAGTGTAACTTAAGTTAAAAATAGTTTACATTAATAATATAATGATATGAAAATTTTGCAATTTTAACTAATTATAATTAATAAAAGTCAACAATTTTTTCAAAGTTCAAAAAGCTAATAATACATTATTGTATTTGTAATATTAAGCACCATGTAATTTAAACATTAAGTCCAATGATAGCATACCAATGCCAACATGCGCAACTCGTAAATATGCTATCATTTAAAAAAAAAAAAAAGACACCATTTTCACTTAAACTAGCTGTGCTTGCCTTGTTCGAAAGAAACATTTAAAGTAAATGTTCTAATTAATGCACAAAAGATGTAGATAAAATGCAAAACAGTTTCTATTTTTTTACGTTTAATATTAAAATCATAATATTAAATATATAAAATGATGAAAATTACTTTATTTTATCCCAAAAACAAATTCTGTTAATAATGAAAACAATATTTATGCTAAAGTTACAAATTTTCATATAAACTATTCTAAGGCCAATATAAAAGTATAGATCTAATCAGTTTTTCACTAAATCAATATTTATGGAAATATGACCAGTATGCCATCATAAGCGCTATGCCATCATAGGCACCTTTCTCCTAGTTTTTTGAAAATGGTTTATACACCTATATAGTTTCAATAAATTTAAATACTCTTATAGGTTGTTTTTCTTAAATGAAGATAGAAACCAGAAAAAACAAACTGCTGTTAGAATCAGTAGCTATTTAATAAATCAAAGGTTTCAATTTTGGTTGGTGTATGGTATTTGCTTAATATTTGAATTTTTTTTTTTTATGTGTGAACCCTGAATTCAAATACCTTACTTTATTTAGTTAAAAAAAGTAGTTTTGTGATTTGAATGAAATTACTTAATACCTTTAAAAAATACAAGTAATTACCCTAATTTTTTTATTAGTCTTTAAATTATTTTAATATTATTAAAACCATTTCTTTAATATATTTTTATTGTTATGTATAGTTTAACATTTTACATTTATAATAAAGTATCCCGCTATTTTCTATGATAGAATTCATAGAAAATCCCACATAGTGGTTACTTATAATTCAACATCTACGTTGGGGAAAGCGAAAGAACATTTTTGGACGTTTTGTGGTTTAAGATTTCTATAAACTTACAAATATTCTTATTTAGCTGCTTTCAAAATGCTAAATAATTAATATTTTTTATAAATACGTTTTGAGATTTTTTAATGATATTTTTATGAGATATTTACATGAATTTTGTAAAGTGAAGAGTTTAAATTTAATTGGTAGAAGTGTTTGATTCAGAGTCAAAATAAAATAAAACACTCATTTCATAACATGATGAACATAATAATGTTGATTATATGAAAATAATGTTTTAAATAAATTAATAAATGTTTTCCTAGTTCTTTTCCAATAATTGGTTAGCTGTGCAGAACTCACAGAGACAGCATGTTTCAAAATTATGATCAAATAGAGGATGATTCTACTTACAAGCTTGATTTAGTGTCCCTAGAAAGCACTGTTTTTTTCAACAATTTTTAATGAATTCATAGCGACAAGCGCTCCAAATATAAGCTCTGCAAAATGGCATATTAAAAAAACTTATACCAATTACGCATCAACTTCAACAATTAACTACCA
>NC_061164.1:32056752-32064652 GCF_022113875.1 Hydra vulgaris
GACTGTAGGGTAATGGAAGAAATGGGACGTTTAAAAGTGAAGTCAGCTTTTGAGGGAATCAAAGAGTACCCAAAAAGAATACAAGAAGCGTGCAGAGTAGTCACTTGTATGCCTGTCTCACAAGCAAGTGTAGAAAGACTATTTTCTGCGCTTAAGTTTATATCAAGTGATCTGCGTTCTTCACTAAAAACTGATATTTTAGATAATATTTTATTTTTAAGGATGAATCAAGATTTTGATTAATAAAATGTTAATAGTACTTAAGTTACTGTCATAAAACCATAAAAAAAATTTTTTTTTGATTTTTTTTTTCGGAGCCGCTCCGGAGCTGCTCCGGAGCCGGAGCCGGAGTTGGAGCCAAAAATTTTAAAGGAGCCGGAGCCTGGAGCCGGAGCCAATTTTTAGACCTCGGCTCCAAATCCCTGGTACTAAACACTAATAAATCAATGTTATATATATGGATAAGGCAAATTTGAATGATTAATTGATAGTTCCCTCGTAGAAATGCTTTTCCCGATGAAAGAATATTCATAAAAAAGTCTATAGTCTATTAAATTTATTAAAGAAAGAGAGACTTGAGCATAAGGATCTTGAGGCAAGGTTATTATATCTAATTAATTCATTCAATGAAAACGCTATGAAGTTCAAGATCAATAAATTTTAATTTTAGGTAAATACATAAAAATAATCACAAATAAACAACCACTCATTAAAAATCAATGTCCGTTAACTTCCAATTTGTAGACCGCTAAATATAAAAAAACCAAAAACACGGCTAAAGATTGTATCAACACTGAGATTGCAGCTTTAAACTGTAAAGTTACTGGATTGAAGACTAAAAATAGAAGTGGATTAATTGCTAAAGATAAAGAGGATAAATTGTGTTTACAAAAAGAGCAAACCATCTCATCTAATGAAAGAGCTAGTAAAATAATATTATGATCAAGCTCAATAGAAGAAAACAGGAGAGCTGAGAAAAGATAGAACCAAGGAAATCTGCTTGAAACATATAAAAGTCAATAACAAAATAAAATTCAGAATCAAATTAGCCGGTCCGTCATTAGAAGTAGATATACATCTTTTATTGAAAAGGATTATTTATACTGCTGTTCATTGCTGTAATATAATTTATTACATCCATTGTATCTCTTTATTTTTTAGAGCACTAAATCCTTGACAAGTTGACATCTGAGATAATGAAAATATGGAACATCATAAAATAAAAGCCACGTCAAAATATTCTCATTTAGATTGAACAGAGCTTAGAATAAGTCTCATTGAAAACACTCTGATGGATTCATTTGCAGTTTGATTTTAAAATAGGTTGGAAAAATTTATTATTTTTTGGGACCAGATGAAGTGTGTTTTATTAGCCAAGGCAACAAGACCAGAATGCCAATGTGAATCACAGTAGCTAAAAAAAAGATGCCGATGAAAAACACGCATCTTTAAATGCTTTAACTCATGGATTAGACTTTCAGCGGTTCTTGGTTATAAAAAAATTTAACGAACACAAGAAATCTTCAAACTAATATGGTTATGCCTGTTGATTTATTTGATAATATTACACAAATTGTAAAATGCAAAAATGATTCTTGTTGTTGGACTATAAAAAACTTTTACTTTACTCTAATTGGAGCTCAATTTATTTCGCCACCTATCCCAATTTGCTTTTCAAAAGATGGTCTGAAAACAGTGAATTTGTCAGAAGGAGATGTTTTTTTCATCATTCCTGATTTTGCTCATCGCATTAAACATTTGTTTATTGATTTCTTCCTCGAAAAAGATTTTTCAACAATTTGGTATTATGAGTTTTGTCTATCACTTCAGTCTCGCCTATCTTATAGAAATTGTAAAATGTATAATATCAACCTTTCCCTAAGAAAGCACGTTTTTATACATTTTTTTGCTATAACACTGCCCTTACCAAAATGGTCACTTCGCATTACTGTCAAATTTTAAAAAGAATTTTGGCATTTGCTGCCCTGCAGAAGAACTTGAAACATGCTAAATGGATAGATAAAAATGAAGTTGACGCAGCGGATCTGGTTGTACTTCAAGAGGACATTGACCTTTTAGTTCTCAGAGACCATTCACTACCTATTGTTTCAAATGAAGATTATTTTAACAACCTATTGGAAGTTAATGAGTGAGGGAATTTATGTTAAAGATATAATTAAAATATTAGCTCAGTTATTTATTTTATGAGATACTATTCTATAATATTTTTTGCTTAGATCTGTTTTTATATGAATGTTTAATTTAGGCAGAAAAAATCAATGTGTTTCCTCATTTTTCCAATGCTTTTTAGGGAGAGGGGGATATAAAGACTGACATCATATATAAAAAAGGTTAGCCAAAATTTAAAAGAGTTTGAGAGAAGGAGTCTAAGAATTAAATAAAATTCTGACACCATTTATTGAGAGCCATTACCTAATTCTGACTTAACTGGACATAAATATAAAAAATATGAACTTGGAAGATTACAGAATTACTTTATTATTGTACGCACTGTTGTTATATTTAGACTTTTAAACTTATGTCTTATAGACAAAAACTATTTGCTAATAAGAAATCACTAAATATCGCTTTCATCAATCGCCTTGCTGCATAAATCCGCATAAAATAATCACCATGCATCAGATTATGTGAGCAAACTCTAAGGATTTTAAGTTATTAAAATAAATGATATCAATAAGGAGCGTAGTATATTATTAATTAAAATATAATCTGTTACTGCATTACCGCATTAAACTTTTTTTCAAAGTGGGTTTTAATTCTTTTAATTTAAATGCAATATTATTGGCAGATGGCAGGAGTATGCATTTCCTTTCGAATCATCAAGAAATAACTTGTTTTTAACAATTAGACTTCCTCTCATCATTAAAAACAAGTTTTTTTAAATAATTAAAGAAAAAAAATCTCTCCTAATTGAAGAAAAAAACAAAAAAGTTTCATTTTATCAATAAACCTTTTTTTCGGAGATGCTTATGGTTAGTTTATCAAGATCTAGAGAAAATTTTGGAGATAGTCAAAATGGAAATAATGAAGATGATTTTTCACAACCCATGAAACAATGGACGTCTCCCATACGTACTATAGACATGCAAAACAATTCCACTCGTCCGTAGCGGACGAGTGGAATTGTTTTGCTCGGACATCCGAGGACATTGAACTTAGTCTAAACTCATCTTGATCCGTTGGATTGTTATAGTTAGATATCCAAAGACATCTATGGACGTCGGACAAAGTTCATTAATGACCTTGGGGCTCACGCGTTACAAAAAGGCATATTTTCGAAGTGCTACTTTAACTCGTGTTAATCCATTTGATTATAACCATAATTTTTTAACAATGTCAGTTTTTGTTGAAAGTTTTTTTATTGCTTCAATATCTTCATTTCTATGTGACTCACCCGCTCAAAGTCTTTTAAAGGGAATTGTGCATCATAGTGCTTACAATGCGTGTGAGCTTTGAAATGATTATGGTGTATAAACGCTGAGCAAGATATGTTTTTTACAGACTTTATTGGTTCTAACAAACTGAACATAATAATTCTAAAAGAAATTGATTAAATATTCACTACTTTTCTTTAGACTATTCAGCACGATTGTCATCATTGAAGCAAACTTATTAACAAAAACAGTATTTCCAGCTCCCTTGGTTGACTCGGATAGTTGTGTCGTATATTTTAAATTAAAAAGGATACATGAAATTTTATCGCAGAAATGCAATGTACCTGAACCAGGATGGCAGGAATTTGAATTAGTTGAATACATCTAAAATTCTTGAATATTAGAAACCTTTAATCAGATACTAAATTTTCACACAGAACATGAAGCTGAAAGTTTATGTAAATATTTCAACTTTTTTGTGCAGTTTTTTCAGAATATATAAGTGCTCATTTTCAAAACATAACATTTTGTTGTTTTGTATTAAAAAAAAAAAATTAATAAATAATAAAGCTGCAAGTCGAGTAATTGATTTTACTTTCACACCAATATCATCTTCTCAGCACTTTACAGCTGATGACGTTTCTGAAACAGCTACAAAGTCTTTAAATTTCAAAGTTGCATCATCATTTAAACCAGATACTTGTAAAACCACCAATGTTGTTGAGAAAGCTTCAAAAGTAGGTGATGGCGGTTTCTCATTAAAAGAATTGTCAAACAAGTGTAAGTTAAAAGTTATCACCATGCTTATTGAATTGTAATACATTGTTTTTATATTTTTGACAAGTATTTATTGCTCAGGATATTACCCTGATTATACTCGCAATATAAGACTTATTTATTATGATTTTCGTTTCAGTTGCCCTTATTTCTGACAAAGGAAGTTTTGAAGTATACAGTATCGAAAGACTAGTCGGCAATTGGTTAAAAAATGCTGTACTGAATTTGCAGAAAATAAACAAATTGCAACAATTGCATTTTACCAAAAGAAACTTTGTTTTAATACTTAATATAAAAGATGCTCTACCAATAAATGGAGTTTGTTTTACTAGTATATTTTTTTGCCTAAATGTTTCTGTTCCTTTAACTGTACCCTATCTACACCATATCAACTTATTTAGTGCAAAAAAAACGCTTGAGGCAATGACCATAGTAAAAGTTTGTAAGAGTGTGAGTGTTTTTTTTGTAACATGGAAATCCAATGACGTCTGGTAAACGTCCGTAAGACCTTAAATATTTGTCCAATTTAACTATAAAATAGACGTCTATTAAGGAATAAAATTAGGGGACGTATTATGTTTTATTTGGACTTAATTTAGACGTCTATGGATGTCCAAAACAGACGTCTGTTAGTCCCAAATAAACGTCTCTTGGACGTTTAGCGGACGTCCAAATGTTTACTAGTCCTAATGTCTTCTGGGTTAATCTTATCTTCTTACCAAAACGAATATTTTCGGCATTAAAAGAAAAGTATTTTAGGGATGTCGACTTCACCCTAACTAAAGGGCTTTTTAAAGTCAATTTCTTAATTGTTCAAAAGTTGATCTCTGAAGAGTTTAATAGCATTCAAGTTTTTAAGTAACAAGGGTTGAAAACTATTATTGGCTTAAACGTGTATGATAACTTTGTTTTTATTTAGAAACTCTTTGTTATTACAATAGAAACAAAGCATCGACATTTAATGTTTGAAAAGTATGCCTCCCAAATTTTTTGTGTATACTCAAGGTACTGCACCAATTAATACGCATTTCCTCTTGTAACTTGATATGTTTGAGATTATTTCAAGAGAGGTTGCCCAGTTGCTTTTTTTATTTCTAATTATGCGAACGAACAAACCGTAACACTATTTTTAGTAGAAATAAAAGAGACAATTATTGATGAAAAATATCCTTTTTTTATCAACTTTGTATAGTATTATAAAGGCGCATAAGCATAAATCTCCTAACTTCATTAAATACTTTGTCACATATTATGCTTTTAGACGTATAAAATGGGCTTCTTGTTATGGCATGTTTTAATATGCCAACAGAGATGCTAATATATTATATGGATCATTTCATAATAAATTGAAGTAAGTTTTCATGGAATAAAAACCAAATAAATGGTTAGATAACTTGATTAGCTTACTTTAAACAATTGAGGGACATAACTATTGGTAACACAAAAAAGCTAATATTTTTCTTGGTACAATATTGCTCCTTAAAAAGTACGAAAAGTAGATATAAAAAAGAAATGATGATTTCAGAGATCTGTGCTGTTAAATGTTCATCAACTCAGCATAGTTATAAGTCAATCTAAAAATCTAACATATAATGTTTCCATTTTAACTAATATTTGTTCAAAAAGATCATGTTTAGAGGTATGTCTTAATCCTACTTGTAACTGATTGTGCGCATATTTGCATAAGTGTAATTGTAATGGCATGTTAGTCCTTTGCTAGCATGAATACAAGTTACGATCATTGCTTCAGAAAACCAAAGAAAAAGGTTTTGCAAAAGTATCTGTGGCTGGTAGTTTAAATGATAATCAAATAAATAAAAATCACAACCGTTAATTAATGAGGCTGAATGACTTTATAAAAGCATTAAATTTTATAAAAAAATTAAAAAATGTATTTCTTAGTAACTAATCCCATGATATTAAATATGCAACTTTTATCAATGAACAGGCAATTGGAAGACATGGTCAGACAAGCTAAAGATATCAAAAAAAGTCTAATATATACTTAGTTATTTTTATAAAAAAACTAAATTAGATACCTCAATAAAACTTTTTTATAAAAATAAAAAGTTTTTATTAAAATAATTTAAAAGCCATTGTTGCACACTCACCTCTTATGTTTTGAGCGAAATAAGAAGTTGGATAATCAATGGAGGACTAGAAAGTTTAAGAAAACATGAAAATAAAAAAAGAAAAAGAAGGAAATATGTAATAATATCCTGCGCAAAATCAAAAATAGAAAATAGTTTTGGAGCTGTCTCAGCATTATATTGATTTAACTCGTAATAAACAAATACAATATTCTCGTAATAAACAAATACAATATAACTCGTAATAAACAAATCTCGTAATAAACAAATACAATATAACTCGTAATAAACAAATACAATA
The DNA here is from genome assembly GCF_022113875.1 of Hydra vulgaris. Lineage (NCBI taxonomy): Eukaryota > Metazoa > Cnidaria > Hydrozoa > Anthoathecata > Hydridae > Hydra > Hydra vulgaris. The sequence continues at coordinate 32,063,316 of NC_061164.1, forward strand.
AACAAATACAATATGTAAAAATTTAAAAACTAATGACTTCAATGACACTCTCACGAGCGGTCCTAATATATTTTACTTTCACATTTTTGCGACTAACTTTTTTTTATAAACATCTTTACGCATTTTTTATTATTTTTTTTATATTTAAAAAAAAAATATATATATTGCTAAATATTTTTTCAGACATGGCTCCCATCAAGTTACTTTTGTTTCCCTTTTTTAACTAGAAAACATCAAAGCATCTAAAACTTTTCTAAAATTACAAAACAACACTCCGGTTTTTCCAAAAGACTGGCTTCAAAATGATGTCATTTTGAAGCCAGACATTTGGAAAAACCGAAGTGTTGTTTTGTAATTTTAGAAAATTTTTTGCATTGCTTAAAAACGAACTATCTTTCAATAAAATATTTAGGTCTAATGCAAGTATTAGCTTTAAGCTATTCAAAGAGTTTGAAATTTTTATGAAAAGATATTGATAGGTAGTTTATAGAAAAGGTCCTTATTGCTTTTAGTTAAACTAGTTCTCATTAGATTTTAATACATTTTAAAGTAAACGCAAAAGAGGTTACTGTACTTTATTTGCTTTAATTTAACAATATGTCTAACAAATTATCCCACAATAAATGCAATTTGATTGTTTAAGACCTTTTTTAAAACTTTAAACTTAAGTCATGTCAACCCCAAATCATTATTTACAGAAAGATAGTCATACTTTAATGCTAATATTTGCTAATATGTGCTGCTTTAAGAATGGAACAATTCTGTATAAAATCATCAATATTTTTATCTTTTAGTTCGCATATATATTTTGACAGCATGGTGTCTTTTGAATACTTCTTATTTTTAAAAGATTGCTATTGATTGGCAAAACGTTTTTTTCCATTCTCCCTCTGTTATGCCAATATATTATTTATCATTACATTCTTAGAGGAAACAACACATTTATATACCACATTTTTTGATAAACAACTTCTACTCATTCGACAATTATTTTTTTGTTTACAATTACAATTTTCTGTAGTTTTTTTATTAAGGATTTCTTTATTATTTAACAAAGCATTATTGTGACTTTTTGTAATTCTTTCCATAATTTTTGTGCAACTGTAGCTAACTTTAATTGTATTTCGATTAAAAAATTTATGTAATTTATTATTGGACAAATTTTAAAAACGTTTTTCCTATAATAATGAAAACATTTTTGATATATAGGGGGTTGAACCAAATTACATTTCTAGTTTGATTCCGTTTTTTTGTTATCTTTTTTTCAGGGTCAAATTTTTTATTCAAAATTTTCAAAACCTCTTTTTTTAAGGGCGTCTTCGAATATTTGTTTAGAG
>NC_061164.1:32065652-32128152 GCF_022113875.1 Hydra vulgaris
AAAAGTAAAAAAAAAGTTTATTTTTAGGATTGGTTGCTTCATCAAGTAAGCTTCCAGTAGGTACGCTATATTTTTTACCGCTTTAAGATTTTCCATTTAATAATTTAAATGGGCGTTTTTATGGAAATTCATTTGTATGTAGAGCACAGACAATCCAATTTATCTCTTGACTAACTTTAGTTTCATTTAGTGCAAGATTTTTTTGCCCATCAAAGAATAAACAGTCTATAATCTCTTTATAGCAGTAACTATAAAATTGATTAGCTACTTCAATAATTTTTTTATCTCTACCCGACGGGCATATGTTTTTAAAAGTTACGTTCTAAATGTATTTTAAATGTCATTTAAACGCCTTCTAAACATTCTTACGCAAAAAACGTTTAAATGACATTTAAAATACATTTAGAACGTAACTTTTAAAAACAAATGCCCGTCGGGTAGCTCTTCTAACTTTACAGTGATCAATTCTTATTTTTTTTCTATTAAAGTATTTATAATAACATATAATAATATATAATAATATTAAAAATATATTTAACAATATTAATTAATAATATTAACTACTGTTTTCAATTATTACTCTATTTTCATTTTTGGATAAAATATCTCTTTCTATCTATGCTTTAGTAGCTATCGATGCAGTTGCTCTTAAGACAACATCATATTTAATAATGGTCAATGTAGTTTTGGTTATATCATCATAGCTTCTAGATTTTTTAAAAAATTTTGCACCTTAGTTTTAAATAGAAATTTATTTTCTATCAAAATGTAACTCTTTAAAAATTTTATGTTTGCTATTTTGTTTCGCATGAGCATTAGTTTTGTTTTAAGTCTTGAGTTGCTTTTTTTTCTTATTAGTTTTTCTTCTACTATTTTTAGTTTGCAACTTTCTACTTTTATTAATCTTTTTGACGCTTTGAAATTAGCAGACCCAAGTTGATAAGGATTGAGAGTTACAATCTTTTCTTGCTAGGCTAACAATAAATGAGAAAAAACTTTTTTTTTTAAAAAAATCAAAGAGATTTTAAGAATTATAATAATTGAGCCTATTAACTAAAATGTTCATTAAAAAAGTTTTTAATTTTATTATTAGTAATACTTTTATATTATATTTAGCATAACTAATCATAAAGTTTATATAAACCAGTTCATTTATTGGTATTTTTTCCTCTCTAGGGCCCTATCATATAAAAAATTTACAATATTGTAAACTTTACAATGTAAATACGCCGAAATTTTGTAACTCTATTATAAAATTTAAGCCGTCTTATAAAACAATGACGTTTTTATGTAATTGGCGTTTTTATGTAAAATCTAAAAATATGTCTCGCAAAAGCGATTTAAAATTGCGCGGTAATTTAACTTTGACTTTAACTAAAAAACAACAAAACAAGATATCGCTTTAATAACACTTATAAACCAACATAGGAAAGTTTAAAAAAAAATAATGACCTATTTTTAAAATAAATTTTATAAAAAAAATTGGCATTATTTCTGCAATGATAAAAATATTAAGATAATTCGATTTTTTCGAAAACTAAATATTTATTTAGCCTACAAATAAATAAGATAAAAACCTTAAAAAAAAAGAATAATACACTACCAGCAAAGTTAAAGGATGGGAATAAAGAAATTGTTTCGAGGCCTGTATGGTTAAAACATTAATTACACTTTACCTTAAGTTAAGTGAGAAATGGGGTTTGCACTGAAAAACTTGTTATCATTGTTAAATCTATTTTTAAATTTTAAAGTAACCATTTTGGTTTTAATTATAGCTTTACTTCCGTGTGGCGATCCTACCCTTACTTCCTTGTGGCAAATTCTTAGCAACTTTTGCAAAAACCAAAAGCATAATTTAATATTTTTATAATCCTATATAAAGGAGATTTTCTATCAAATAATTACATGAAAACAAAGTAAAAGAAAACTAACTTTTATGGGAATGCTTACTAAAGAACAGAAAATGTTATGACTAATTTCATTTTGCAAAACAAAGAGAAAATGATCAGTTCTCTTTCTCCATTATGCAACATTCAAGATCAAAAAGAAAAATGGCAATAAGTTAGAAATCTTCTTGTAGCTCACGGTCTTTCTTCCACTGTTTCAGTTGAACATGTTCGGACAACTGAATGACAAAACCTAAGAAGATCAACAATGGATAAGTTTAAAAAACTCAACAAATCTGGTGCTGAAGGTGGTCAATTATTCGATTATTATGCACTGTGATGGAGATCATTGGAAAAGAATCAGCACATATTCTACCAGTTAATGTTGATGACATGAGAGTTAGAAAGAAAGTATTGATAAAAAAATTGCCGGATTCTGTAGACATCCCAGACCCAGGTAGTTTTGTATCATATTTAAAAATCAATAAACTTTTTCTAAGATGTTTTAATAAGTTATTTAAATCAGTTATAACAGTTGTTGACAAAAACTCTAAATAAAAATTACATAGTAGATGTTAAAGTGGTACGGTGGTTGATAAAAGCAACATATGTATAAAATTAAAATTTTCAATGTTTTCATTTTAAGTTAAAACAAACTCTAATTTATAGAAATCTCCATTGGGCAAGACGCTAGTTCATCAAGCTCTTGCATTGTTGTACAAGTTAATCCAGCCTCTAGCCAAGAGTCTGTCTCTAAAACGTCTGTCGAAACAGTTCCAAAATCTTTAGCTGCAAGATCGATTGCCCAGAATATACCAGCTATATCTACAAGTACTAAACGTTCTGTAAGAAGTTATTTTATAATAATCATTTAACTTCTGCTATGGTGTTTTACTTTATCTTCCTATGTGCCCAGTTAATAACAATCTAGTTTGTGTTAAGTAGTCACTAAAATATCAGTGTAACTTTTGAATTTTTTAAACACTTAGTAATTGATATTATCATATGCATGCATAAATTTATTTTAAATTGTAAACGTCATAAAACATAATTTAAGTCTTCACTTTCACATATTTTTTTAAGCATCTTTAAGTAAAATTGTTTAGGCTTTGACAAAACGACCGGCATCATCGTCATCTAAAATCTTTTCGCATAATGAGTACGGCACATTAAAGAAAGCCAAAATCAAGCAGAAACTGGATATGTTAAATAAAAAGGCTGAGTACAGAGCAGAACGTCATCTGATGGAGAAAATTGGTTTATAGCGGAAACCGAAATAGTTATTCTTGAGTAACAACTTCTCCGAGCTCAAATCCAGTCTTTAACTCCTCAAGACGCTCAAACATCCGAACCAAATACTTTCATTCTTAGTAAATCATAAAAACTTTTATATTTTTTTTAAAGTTTTATTACAGAACTTAATTAAATTGTTGCAGCAATTAAACTGTTTAAAAATTGTTGCCTAAACAAATTTAAAACTTTTTATATTTTTATTAAGGAATATATTATGTACTAACTCTAGATTTAAAAATCTGTAAAATTTGAGAGCTGCAAAGTTGTTAAAGAATATTTCAATATAAGTTACTCAAATTACGGTCAGGTAAAAATTAAGCAAATGTCGAAACTCCTCAACTCCAACCTCCCATATACCTGAACAAGACAAAAATAAGTACATACAAAATTTTCTAGAAATTACATTATATTAGACAGCTTTTTATTTTCCTTTCCAATACCAATGGTATAAGTAAAAACGACGCTCCATGTATACGGCTACTTTCTTAGAAATTAAACTTTATGTTCCATAGGGTTGAATTTGGTTATCAGCTGTCCAATATAATGTAAATCTATTAACCTAATAAGATATTAATAAGAGAAAAACTCGAAATTTTTGTTTAAAATTTAATAATTTTTTTAAAGCTAAAATTTAATAAACTGTGTTTATTTATATCAGTTAAACAACTGCAGTATTTGATCCGTGCGAGTACCTGATTGAATTTCAGTTTGAGTGTCGTCTTAAGCTTGAAAGGGCAAAGGTGTGGCAGATAAAACTGAAAAATCTTCATATTGCCAACTTTAAGGCACATACTGTGAATCATACAAGCACACACAACAAGTTTTGCAGCATTTTCTAATTTAGAAAATCAAATAGGTACTTGCAGAAAGTAAAACCTGTTTTTCAAAACCCCAAAACATCGCTTGGTAATATTTCTAGTTTTTCGGTGCACAAATCTGGTCCACAAATGTAAAAGACATTCAATGAATAAAACTGGTCGCGATTGAGAAATGCATCTTCATCTTTTGATGTAGGGATAATTGGTATGTGACTTTCATCGATGCAACCACACACACTTGGAATCTGTGCCATAGAATAACTGCATACTGGGAGGCTGTCAACAGGATGAGACTAATGAATAACTTCCTCTCGTTGACAAAGCAAACTATTCAAAACTGCATGAAAAGCTTGATTGCTGGAGTGTTTTTCAACACCATGATCTCGAATAATAAAATGAAGCAGCTCCTGAAATTTAAAAAGTTTTAAACTACTTAAAATATAACAATTCCATCCATACAAAAACAAAGAATACTTCATTAAAAAACCAGCTATACAAAAACAAAAAATAAAAAATGGAACTTTAAGAATGTTAGCAGTCTTTCCAGATATATTAAATTGAACTTTTATAAAAATCTTGAAATTTACATAATCCATACTTTAACTGTTAAAGCAAAGTAATCATTAAATTGTAATAACATACAGTAGCGTCCAAAAGTTTGCGGACAGGCAAAAAAATAAAGAATTTTGATTATATTTCAGCACATACTTTACTAAAGTCAATATATTATATACCAATTAAAAGGTTTTCAAATTTACAATTAGGTTTTGAACAAGTAATTATTACCTGAATAATATTTTTAAATTGGTATACAAATCAAAGATCTTTGATAAGTTCAAAAATTTGCGGACAAAGCATTATTTTTTTAAATAGTTAAAATATTTCAACAATATTTGATTAAAATTTTTGCAAAAGCAAAATCACATTAGTATTTTGTAGGATATCCTTTACAATCAAAAATAGCTTGGCATCTATGAGTCATAGAGTCAACTAAATTAATGCAAACGTCAATGGGAATTAAGTCCCATAATTCTTTGATTTTAATAAACAAATCAGCATAATTTGTAGGCTTAATTCCTTTCGTTTGACGGTAAACATGTTCCCATAGATGTTTAATGGGATTTAAGTCAGGTGATTGGAATGACCACTTCAAAACATTAACTTTACTCTCTTTAAAAAACTTTAAAACCGATTTAGCTGTATGTTTGGGATCGTTATCCTGTTGGTAAATCCATCCTCGAGGCATTTTATCCTTTGCATATGGTAACATAATAGTTTTACATATATCATTGTACTTTTCTTGATACGTATTCTCGGTAATTCTATGGAGAGGACCGACTCCATTTCGGCTAAAACATCCCCAAACTATTACATTACCTCCTCTGTGTTTTACGGTAGGCAGTTGGTATTTAGGATTGTACCTAGTATCTACTGGACGTCGAACATATCTGATTCCATCGGTGCCAAACAGCATAAATTTGCTTTCGTCACTAAAAAGAATTTTTGACCATTTTTGATTACTCTTTTTAGATGTTTTGATGCAAATTCGATGTAGATCTAGTAAGCTCAAATCTCTTCATAATTTGTCCAACAGCAGACTTACCAACTCCATAAAGCTGTGCTGTTTTAAGAAACGAGTTTCCATTCTGAACTGATCTCAAGATCAATTTTTTTACTAGAGATGAAATACATTTCTTAGATCCCATGATCTCAATCACTTATATTTAAAGTTTTGAAATTATTTCCACAAAGTATTTGTTTATAAAATCAACAAATTAGCTATTTTGTGGTGAAAATGTTAAAAACGTTAGTTTGTCCGCAAACTTTTGAACTTATTAAAAATTGCCATTTTGTTAACCAATTTTAAAATGATAATTAAATATTCATTATTTGCTCAAAACATAATTGTTAACTTGGAAACCTTTTAATTGGTATATAATATGTTTAAATATATATAATTACATATAAATATATATATATATATATATATATATATATATATATATATGCAATTATATATATTTAAATATATATATATATATATATATATATATATATATACATATATATATATACATATATATATATATATATATATATATATATATATATATATATATATATATATATATATATATATATATATATATATATATATATATATATATATATATATATATATATATATATATATATATATATATATAATATATATATATATATATATATATAAATATATATGTATATATTATATATATATATAATTATATTTATATATATATATGTTTATATATATATATATATATATATATATATATATATATATATATATATATATATATATATATATATATATATATATATATATATAAATATATATATATATATATATATATATATATATTTATATATATGTATATATATATACATATATATATAAATATATATATATATATATATATATATATATATATATATATATATATATATATATATATATATATATATATATATATATATATATATATATTGCAAAAGATCCCTTTATACTGACCAGATTCCTGAAATAGAAGCAACAGATAAAAAATAGAAAAGAAACTAACTAAAGAATATTAATAGACACAAAAAACAATATGCACTTTGTAGTTTTTTGAAAAGAAAGTAAATAGTTATAAAATATGTTATTTTTTAAGCATATGCTTCAAGTATTTATTTGCTTAGAAGAAAAAAAGTAGTTAAAAAATATGTTATGCTTTAAGCATATGCTTCAAGCATAGTATTTGTTATTATTAATATTAGTATTAAATAATATTAATAGTATATTATTTTTTTTAAACTTATAGTAAATATTATTTTATTTATAACATAAGCATACATTTAATAATTATTATTAAAATATGCACTGCTTGCTTATGCATACTTTAAAAAACATTGCTTGATTATGAATACTTAAAAAGCATTGCTTGCTTATGCATACTTTTGTATTTAATATTAAATATATGCTAATAATATAAATAAATTAATATAATATTAATACTATTTATTACTAATATTAATAACAACAAATACTATTAAATACTATGTAAATACTTTAGAGAGATGCGCATCTCATTAAAGTATATTTTTTAGTAGTATTTGTTATTAAATAGTAATATATTTTAACACTAAAAAAACAAAAGACTTAGAACTCTACATACATAAGAATCTCTAAAAAGAGTTTTAAATTTTAAAAAATGTGTATACGTATTCTTAGTAACTTGATTGGCAAAATGTTTAATATAATTTGCAGTTTAAAAAACCGTTTTGCTTTTTAATGGATTTTATATTAAATTATTACATATTTTGAATGTTTTAAGTAAGTAAACCAAATTCAAAATAATAATTATTTTCACTACTTTACTTATTTTCAATATGTTTGATATATTTTTACATTTTTAACTCAATAAAATTCAATATTAATTACAATTTTACACACCTCTTGGGCAGTGTAAAATTGTAGTTGACACAATTGTAAAATTGTGAACAAAAAATCGCCCTATACTTTTTATAGGACTGCGTAATTTTACAATGTAAACATGTAGCTACATTGTACAAATTTACATTGTAAATTCGCCTAATATTACTAAAGTTTATTTTATTTAGTTTACTGGTTTTTCTAGAAAAATATCATATTTTAATACTTCTTTTAAACTTTGTCATAAATAAAAAGATAATAACATCAATATTGATAAGAAATATATTCCAGGTAAACTATTCTTATAAAATAGATTAAAAATTAAAATAATACAGTTGCATATTCCTTAATAAAAGGAAACTAAAAGCAATCCTGCCTTTATTTCTTTTTACCGAAACTATATTTATCAAATCATATCACACTATAAAAACTGATCAAATTAAATATAAAAATCTACTTTCTGAGTAGTTTCTTTTAATAATTTCTATGATAAAATATAAAAACCAATAACTTGTATACAAAATGTTGAAAGAAGTTTTTTAATGAAGTTTCTGTTATTAAGTTATTTGGAAAGTGTCCTATTAAATTAAATTTACTGAAGTTATTACATAAAAATTCGACAATTTGCACCTCCCCTTTTTTTAATGATTCTACTAATTAAAAATTCTGAAACAGTTTAAACTACTAAATGTTTCATGCTTATCACGTATTAGTTTCAGTAAATAAGTTTGCTATAAAGCTCATAAAATAAGTCTGTTGTAAAGCTGGTTTAAGACTTTAAATGTTTAAGTTGATTCTAAAAGTATCAAAATATGCTAAAACCAAAATTTTTTGCAATTTTTAAAGCAGTTCTCTGGTAGCTTAAACTCATTTAAATTTAAGTTTAATAGTACTGAAATTGATATGTAAAACACTTTTGTTTTTATAATTTCAATAAAAAACCTGGTTATTACCTAAGTATGACAAAATCTGGTCATTACTTAAGTATGACACATCCTAGTCACTATATAGCTTCATTTAACAAAAAAATATAAAAAAGAATATAAAACTTAAATTTACCAAACGTTTATATATATATATATATATATATATATATATATATATATATATATATATATATATATATATATATATATATATATATATATATATATATATATATATATATATATATATATATATATATATATATATATATATATATATATATATATATATATATATATATATATATATATATATATATATACACATAGATTCGATCAGGTGAATAATGAAACGTTGTGGAATCGCTGCTTAGAACTTTTGGATTTGTCCAGACAGTTGATACTTTTTACGAACATCTTCACAATTATTTCTGCGGTTGACGATATCCCACAGGTTCTCGATAGGGTTGAGATCCGAAGATTGAGGCGGGCAATCCATCACCGATAGGTGGTTGTCTTGAAACCGCAGCTTGACTACTTTTGCAGTGTGTTTTAGATCGTTGTCTTGCTGAAAAATCTATTTTTTTTGCATATTTCATTTAGCATAAGGTAAGATAAAATTTTCCAGGATATTTTCATATATGAAACGGTCGATTATTCCATTGACTCAAAGTATTGAACCTCGACCGTTAGCAGAAAAAGACCCCCAGACCATTACATTGCCTCCGCCATGCTTTACGGTCTTATAGCAGTAACGAAAAGCGAGACGTTTTCCGGCCGGTCGACGTACACAACAAATAACATAATTCCAAATGATGTTGAACTTTGATTCATTACTGAACAGAACAGTTCGCCATTTCTACACATTCTAGTTAATTTGAGAAGTAGCAATAAGGTGTCTTTACATCTGCTTCTTTTGTGAAATCAGCGGTTTCTTTGCAGAGCGTCGAGAAAACAATCCGGCTTAAAAAGCACGTCGTCAGATTGTTTGATCCAATACAAGCACCTCTAAGTGCTTTTGTATCTCAACTGATAATATTTAGGGATCTTTTTTGACGGGTCTGATGATTATAGAATTCTCTCTAGAAGTGGTGGAACGCGGTTTCCATCTTTGTTATCTGCTGCCAACTTTCCTGTAAAACGATATTTGAAACATAGTCTTGATACAGTCCATTTTTGCACGCGATAGATATCACAATTATTTTTTATTACATTTCACTTACGTAATCGCTATTAATTTTTTTTCTTAGTTCCAATCCAAGACTGTCGGGAGTCATTTTTGCACTTAAAGTCATTAAAATAATAAAAATAAATTATCACGCTTCTCAAGGCTTACCGTGTTGCATTTACCTTGTGATAATACAATAATGCTCTGTGAAACACAACGTTTTGGTTGGATGTGGACTGTATTGATGTCATGAATCACATGTTGTATTTCACCTCTTGTATTGATGTGCTTCAATAAAACACTTTGATAAAACTCTCTTCGATAAACTGTCTTGATGATACTGACCGATTGACTTCCATATACTAAATTACATGTCGGTTTACTTTTCTCTTATATAGTAAAATGAACCTGTGTGAACCTGTTCTAGAAGATTTTAGATGCTTCTTTTTGATGCTTCTGGATGCTTCTGAATGTTTTTGGCTACTTCTGGATGCTTCTTGATGTATCCAGATGCTTCTCCTGGAAACTTCTGGAAGCTTCTGAATGCTTCTGGAAACATCCGAAAACTTTTGGATATTTCCTTTAACTATTAAAAAACTTCCGTGACTTTGACACGGACCAGACTTAAGAAAATGAAAAACAAAAAAAAAAGTTTTACTTGTTTTGTCCGCTGCAAAATGGCACTTGTCAACAAAAATCTGCCTGTGTGCTGTCACCTGTCAGCTGATTGCTCATGTAATGGCATTCTATGAATTCAGACTTCTGAACTGTTTGCTGTGGTAGTATAGTTCGTTTCGTTTTTAAGACATGTAAAATTATGAACACTTTTTAGCATTGTTCGATGTTGGTTGCAAATATTTTGTCCAATACTGTACATATCACGTGTACACCCACTTAATGTAGGCGTATTTTTAACGGTTAAAAGTAAATGTCTTAAAATCCTGAAAAAGCCTTTCATTTAAACCTAGCTATCCAGGGTTGCTCAAGCAGCTAATCGACAAAAGGTTCTCTAGCAGCAATGTACGTTCTGGCTTTAAACAAACAGGTATTTTTCCTTTATATGTGGGAAAAAAAAAACTAATGAAAAAATAGCTGTTAAATCAATTTTAATGCAAATTACTTAAGCCTTACTAACACTGTCTATACCAGTAATTCCAGAAATTCGTTCAAGAATACAAAAGCATAGAACTTAAAATACATAAACTTCTTTGAGCTTATTAAGACAAAACTTTTTAAATTTCTGTACAACTGTTTGTGAGCATTTAAATACATCAATTTTATATTTACATGATAACATGTTAAAAGTTTCCGTATTATAGGTAAAGCTGAAAAAAAAGTTTTTAATAAAATCATGCGTCTTATGAAATCTTACATTAAGACTTCTAAAGAAGCTTTGATAAAACTGACGATTATGTAAATAATTACACAAAATAAGATAAACATTTGCGCAACAACAAAAAAAATTTAAGTTTGATTTGCTCGACAAAACAAAACAGGAGGCTACTTCAATTGGACTACAGGGGAAAAAAGGCAGATATTTCCGATTCTCATTTATAGGAAAAATAAAATTTTGTCTTCGATCGTTGCTATGCTTGATCTAAATGTATGGAATGGGACAAAACATTTGCAACCAACATCAAAAAATGCTAAAAAGTATTCCTAATTTTGCATATCTTGAAAACGAAACGAACTATACTATCACAGCAAACAGTTCAGGAGTTGTAGCATGCCATGGTATGAGCAATAAGCTGACAGCTAATAGCACACAGGCAGATTTTCGTTGACAAGTGCCATTTTGCAGCGGACAAAACAAGTGAAACTTTTTTGTTTTTTTTTTCATTTTCTTAAGTCTGGTCCGTGTCAACGTCACGGAAGTTTTTTAATAACTAAAGGAAATATCCAAATGTTTTCGGAAGTTTCCAAAAGCATGCAGAAGCTTCCAGAAGTTTTCAGGAGAAGCATCTGGATATATCAAGAAGCATACAGAAGTAGCCAAAAACATTCAGAAGCATCCAGACGCATCCAGAAACATCAAAAAGAAGCATCTAAAATCTTTGAGAACAGGTTCACACAGGTTCATTTTACTTTATAAGAGAAAAGTAATTCATTAGAATTATAAGAGAAAAGTAATCCGACATGTAATTCAGTCAGTTTACGGAAGTCAATCAGTCAGTATTATCAAGATAATTTATTGAAGTGAGTTTTATCAAAGTGTTTTATCGAAGAACATCAATACAAGAAGTGAAATACAACAAGTGTTTCATTACGTTAATACAGTCTACATCCAACCAAGACGTTGTGTTCCACAAAGCATTATTGTATCATCTCAAGGTAAATACAACAAGGTAAGCCTTGAAAAGCGTGATTATTTGATTTTATTATTTTAATGACTTCAAATGCAAATATGGCTCCTGATGATCTTGGATTGGAACTGAAAAAGAAAATTATTGGCGATGACGTCAGTGAAATGTCACAAAAAAGTAATTGTGAAAAATATTGCGTGAAAAAAAGGACCGCATCAAGACTATGTTCCAAATATTGTTCTACGGGGAAGTTGGCAGCAGACAACTTAGGTGAAACGACCACGTTCCACAACTTCTAGAGAGGATTCTACAATTGTCAGATCCGTCAAGAAGGATCCCTAGATAACATCAGTCGAGATACAAAAGCAATTAGAGCTGCCTATATCGGAGCGAACAATCAGACGACGTGCTGTTGAAGCCGGATTGTTTTTTCGACGCCCTGCAAAGAAACCGCTGAGTTTACTAAAGAGCCACAAGAAAAGATTCATGTTTGCTACATCTCATATTGACTAGAAAGTGCAGAAACGGCGAACTTTTCTGTTCAGTGATAAATCGAAGTTCAACATCATTGGGAGCGATGGCGTTTGCCGTGCACGTTGACAGGCAGGAAAACGCCTCGCTTTACGTTACTGTCATAAGACAGTGAAGCATGGTGGAGGCAATGTAATAGTCTGGGGGTGTTTTTTTGTTAATGATCGAGGTCCAACACATTGAATCGATTGAATAATCGACCGTTTTATGTATAAGACTATCCTAAAAGATGATATGTTACCTGAATGGAATATGCACATAAATTGGGTTTTTCAGCAAGACAGCAATCTAAAACACACTGCAAAAGTAGTCAAGCAACAGTTTCAAGACAACCACCTATCGGCGATGGGTTTGTCACCTCAATCTCCGGATCTTAACTCTATCGAGAACCTGTGGGAGATCGTTAAGGCAGTATTAATCGTGAACGTGTTCCTAATAAGTACCAACTGTTTGAACAAATTTAAATGGCCTGGGCGCGATTTCACAAAGTTCCATTGATCCCCAGCGAACATTAAACAGTCGGACCGATAACGGACCGCTGTCAGCCGATAACAGACTGCCGTGCCGACGTCGGCCGCCCGTTGCGTTGCCGCGTTGGCTTGCACATCGTATTTGCATCGGTCCGTTAGCGGAAAACTGAAGGCGGTTCGACAGCGGACCTATAGCGGCAAATCGACAACGTTTGAACAACGGTCCGTCAGCGGCTAAACGATGTTAAAGCCATAGCGGAATAGCCTAGGATCTATAAGTTTTGACTAAGATTTGAATGCATTGATATAAATATAATTATTTGTATTTTTTTGTTTGAATAGAACGCACTTATGTTAGCAAAAATCTTTATATCTTTCGGCTCAAATTTTTACTCATAAAAAAATGCAAATCCTGCCAATGCCTGGAAGACACATCAAATATCTTTTGACTTTGTGCATAGGTATATAGACAAAATACGAATTTATTATACTAAAATTCTCCTACCACCGAAAACCACTACCCCAACTGTAAACTATTAGGTCATACGTGCCAAGGCTTAAGTTTGGTGAACAAAAAGACTAATCAGAAGTTATAATAAAATTCATTTTAAGATTGCAATTTAGAATTACAACATGAATATAAAAGTAACAATTATTTTTTTTTAAACTAAAACAAAATATAAAGTATATTTGCATCTATAGATTATTGCTTCACTTGCGTTTAGCGAACGTTTAAAATATAAAATAGTTAACTTTCAACATATCTATAAGTTCAGTTTCAGGAAACCATGTGTTGAAAATTGATTTACGTTGCAGTCTGCAGAGTTCTAATTTTCACCTAAAATAAGGCAATGATATATAATGAAAATATTGAAACAGTCAAGATTAGAGCTATTACAACAAAGATAATAAACTAACCTTCTCAGCCCTTAAAAACGTATTGGTTTGAAATAGTCTGATCACCAGTTATTGACAAATAACTGAAGATACTAAGTGCATCTACATTGAATAAATACAAATTTAATTTTATTATTTAAGCATAATTTAAAACATAAAAAACAGTAAAAACATTGTTTAAATTAAAAAGCTATGGAAATAACTTTTAAAAAAAGCTATAACAAAATAAAGTCATATTGCGTGCCTTTTTAAAAAATAAAACTTCATATACAGTAACCTACCTTATTATACCTAATCCTATAAATATGCTTGAGGGGTTTATGAACAATAAAATAAATTGTTATTTCATTAAAAAAAGTATGTTTAATTTTAATTTTAATTTAACAAATAAGATAGTATTTAAAAATAAGAAACTTATATGCCAGGTTGGAAGTAAAACCCACAGCAACTTAAGGGCGATGGTGAACCTTTTGCAAAGCACAAGCCTAAGACACAAGTGCACATCTGAAAAAGAAAGAATCAGTGGCAAAACACATCAATAAAAATATATTTTGATAAACTAAAATATAGTTTGTAAATTGAACATAGTTTTCACCATACAAAAAAAAATCATAGCGCAATATAATAACTATAAAAGTTCCTTGAAAAATATAAAAAATCAAATAATTGATTGAAATAAAACGGTTTAGTAAATAAGTATATAATTTTTTTTAATAAATTATTTGTAAGCATATAAAGAGCAAATAAATATGTTTAAAGAAAATATGATTTAAATCCAGTTTGCAAATCAAACATCTATCTTACACCCATGGCAATATTTATATCATGGTCAACATAATTCTATGAAATATAACTCTGGTTGAGGTACACGGTTTCCTGTAAAGAAATAATATTAAATCATAAATGTAACATTAAATTACAAGCATGTTTGAACGGAATTGTTAAAGCAATCCTTTAAAATAATGTCTCGTAAAATAAAAGTTTTGTTAAATTTTAACTCATCTGCTTCACTGGTTAATTACCAAGTTAATTTAGCTTTCCATCAATAACTTTATATTTTAAAGCTTATAAATATATTTAAATTTAATATAATCAAACAAATCAAACAGTAGACAGACTCCAGAACTTGTATTTTGAATTTTTTTTCAAAAATAACATTAAAATAATATCAAAATAATAAAATTAAATAAATATCAAAATAATAAAATTAATCTTACTTTATTCTCTGGTAAGATTCAATTTCACGATTTAAATTTTCATCTACAATCTCATATACAAAAGGTTACTGTAAAAAGGAATGAATATGAAAAACACAGAAACAGTAATACTCATTGCACAAAAACTTTACTCTATTGAGTTTAAAAATTAAAATATTTAAAAATATATAAAGTAGTTTTCAATAATATAAAGATAACAAATTTGTAAATAAAGATGCTTATTTTATTTAACAATGATATTCATCTTCTGAATTAAAAAATGCCTCTTTATTTAATGGCATTGGAAAAATTGATGTAGGCATCACTTTTTTCTTGGCTTGTTTGTTTTTTTTGTCTTGCCTAACTTTTTTTCCGCCATTGCGGTCTGATGCACCACGCAAAAAACGCACAACCTCATATTGAAAATCTGATTCAGTTGCTGAAGTTGTTGCTGGATTTCTTTTTACAGCTCCTAAAAATTAATTTAAGACTTTTATTTAACTATCTAGCAGGAAAACAAAAAATATATTTTTTAACTTAATTTTAGAAATATATAGAATTTTTTTAAAGCTATTTATTAACAAATTTTATTTATCAATTTATTAATTTTTTATTTTTATATAGTTAATAAATAAATTTTATTTATTTATTAACTATTTATTAACAAATAAATTAGTAATTACTAAATTAGACACAAGTAATTATTAAATTATAGTTACAAGCCCCTACAAAAAAAATTAATTTTAAGCAAGTGTAAGTCTTTGTTTTACAAAGTTACTTTCATTGTCTTTTATAGTAATACCAGACCAGTTAAGTTTACATCAGAGGTTATTATTGAATAACGCAAAAGACATTCTCTGGACAGCCTTCTTTAAAGTCTGGCCTACTTTAGTTGCCACAGCTATTATCTATAAAAAAAATAGAAAAAGCATCAGTAATATAAATACTAAAGAATATTTTTTTAAAAATTAAAAAAAAAAAGATATCAAATTAATGCCATTAATTATTGCATAACATTTATTAATAGGCTTTATTTTATTTTTTGTCCTTTATTTCCATTTATAAATGATCTAGCTGGTGTACCACAAAAAAATTTGATATAGCAAACTTGTACACTTTACCATTAATACTAATACTAGATTCAAATAAAGCAATACTTTCATTAACAAATATTTTTTAAAAAATCATTACGGTCTTTTGGTTTAGACCTACTATAAAAAAGACCGATTATAAATGGGGTTTTATTGTGTTGAATATTGTTTATCCACATTTTTTAAACCTAATATTGGTCAAAATTGTCTAATGCTGCTTTTAAACAATGGTAAATCATCAATGTTGATATGAATTGGTATACAATCCTTTTTCTTTAAAAAACTTAAATTATTACTTAAAATACCTTGTCTAATGCCAAGATTTAATATAAATAGATTACTGTCAGAGTTCAATTTACTATCAATATTATTTGCATCTGAGGGAATAGCACTCTCAGTTGAAAGTTTTTGATCTGACATGATTGACAATCATGTCAGATCGAAAATGACAATGATTGTACTTCTTCTGGTGAATGTGAAATATTGCTTGATTTAATGGTAAGATCTTTTAGGCAATATTCAACATCAGCTATTATCTTTCGTTGTTTTGTCCAAAAGCTCACTATTGAAACTTACATAAACTGTTTTATTTACTAAAGCTGGTACATATTAAAAAATGTATATATTATATATGTGTGTGTGTGTGTATATATATATATATATATATATATATATATATATATATATATATATATATATATATATATATATATATATATATATATATATATATAACTTCATATTAGTATAACATTGTTCTTGTTATATTAAAAGTTATATGACTAGTCATGTAACTTTTAATATAAAAAGAACAATGTTATACTAATATAGTTATAAAATTGTTACATAACTGTAATAATATTGTTAAAGTTACAAATGTTTAAAATAAAATCAAATAAGAATTTTTCATTTTGAGTCTTATAAATATATATTGAACCTATATGTATATCAATACTTTATATCTATACTAAGTATAGATATAGATATAATATATAGTAATCTATCTTTATATCTATACTAAGTATAGATATAGATATAATATATAGTAATCTATTAAGTATAGATATAGATATAAGTATTATTTATAAATATAGATATAAATATAATATATTATTATATAATATATAGTAAAGTATACTTTATATTATATTATAATATATTATATTTAAATCTATATTTATAATTTATAAATATAGATAAAGGTATACAATCATGTAACTTTTAATATTTATAAGCAGTAATTATAGCTATATTTTATAAAATAAAGTATAGATGTAGATTTAATTTATATAACCTATATTGTAAGACTTAAAAATAAAAAGACTAATTTGATTTTTTTGTCAATACTATTTATTTATTACTTACTGTTTAACATAGACTATGTACTACAGTACAAAATATAAAAATCGATTGATGTGATTCTCATGGCGCTTGAAATGCTTACTTTTGGTGTTTCTACGACATCTTACCGTTATCCGGGAGCCAACTCGGGCATTAAGTTGGCAAAACTTAAGCGTATTGTCATCAACTTACCGAAGCTGGTATGTCTATTTAAAATCGCATTGGCAAAGAGGTGATTTATCGCTCTTCGGCCGATGGCGGAAAGCCAACACAAAATAGCATGCCGGTCCTACATCAGCTACCCGGCTCCGGTAAGCCGCATTAGCAATCACAAAGGGCCAGCACCGGCGTTCCGGCGGCGGCTTTGCGCAACGCGGTCCGCTGAAAGCATGTTTGCTGGGTCACCTGATCGAATCTATGCCTTGAAGATTTAAGGCTGTGATCGATAACAAAGAATTCGCCACAAAATATTGATTGCGAAATACAGCTCGGTCAATATTTTGTGGAGTTGCACCTGTTTTGTCCAGAAAGAAATCAACTATTTTTATTACTTTTAATTAAGTTATTGATTTTGATGTACAAATAATTAACTTTATGATGAATAAAACTTGAAGAACGTTGCCTCTAAACAGTTACATATTTATTTCTCTAAATTAAAAAAATGCAGCACTTTTATATATAAAGAAACTAAATTAGCATAATTTGGTTGCATTTTTTTTGTTTAATACTGTATTTCCTTTACTGTGTTTTTGTAACATTACATAGGCTTTTTTTGGGTTTGATTTTACTATTTTTCTAAATTTAAGGCTTATGTTTATATTGTAGGGAACATGACTTAAAGAATTTAACTTATAATTTCCTCTATTTTCAATAATTGAACTTAGCATCAGATAGGAAGGTTGTAACAATACAAGAAAAAAAAGTTTTGAATCCAACAAAAAGGAAATTAGTTTCTAATTTTTCTGGATACAAAAGGTTACCTAGGAGTCGTATTTAATAACGGAAACAAAAAAGTAATCAGCCAAGGACCGTTACAAAAAAAAAAAAAAAAAAAATTAAAGAAAGATTACCATTTAGCTTTTGGTTAGTGGCCAGAAGTGTATTATTAGGCTAAGCCCAAAAAAAAGTAAAAGATTAAAAATATATAGAGATCAATGCATGATCGGAACCATTTGAGATAGAAAACGAAAAAACTGAAAACAAGCTAAGATTGTAGACAAGTCTAATATTGCACAACAATTTCAAACAATCTGTATTAAACAAATATTTTTATGATCTAGATCTAGAAAATTAATCAGAAATATAAGCAAGAAGCAGAAATTGAAAAAAAGGCCTAGCAACAAATATAGAGCAGTGATGCAGTCAATTTGGAAGTAAATGCAGGTCTTATCGGCTACTATATAGAATTTATTCCTTCACAGAATTTAGAAAGTGATTTTCTTTTAACAATTTGACAATTTGGAGACTATTAGCATAGATGGCGTCAATGAATCTCGCTAACAACTTTAAACTCGTTTTGAAGATTAGAAAATGCATCTGGAAGAGTTACTCAGCATGACAAATTTTAAGAAAATTTTGCTGCTCTGTTAGTAATTTTGCATTATCAGATGTTAATTAGAATTCGTGTAAAACACCATAATGAAAAAAAAATACTAAATTCATTTTAAAAAAGCACAAATGCGGTTATAAAATTTCTCGCTGAGAGTGAATTAGCTTTTCGCAGTGAGAGAAAATAGCACAATTGTCATATAAAACTATCTTAGCTGTATTGATCTTTTACCTTACTACAATCCATTTTTAATTGAACACATTTAAAAATCAGGAAACATGTTGATTAAAATGAATCATCACAGGCAACGTTAGACAAATGGCCGACATCGGCGAAATTATCTTTGCGAGGCTCCTTTATGTAAAAAAACAAACAAACTAATAAAAACACACCTTGATTTGGACGAATCTTCCGGCATGAATTTATGTTCAGCACTATATATTATTAAAAATTATAAACACAAGTTTGAGCTGTTGTTGTTAGTTATCTGAAACTTTTTTATTTTACATTTAATTTTAATATAAGTGTTCACACTTTTTTTTTCTTAATCTTTAAAAATTAGGTTATCATAAGTTTAAAATTTAAAATCGAAAAACAAACAAACGGAAAGTATAAGTTTTATAGTTAAGATATAAATTAAAAACATCAAAAACACAAAGAAACACATATTAAAAAAGACAAACTTTTCAACTTTTAGCCTCGCTGAAGTTTTTTGAAATTGTGTCATAACTAACATCCGCTGCTTATTCAATTTTCATGGACAAAACGGATAAAGTAGGTTGTCTTTCGTTGCTTATCGTGCTTCTCTAGTAAGTCTTAATCAGTTTTAAATTTGAGAAGCTTTTCTCAGCAGAAGCTGTACTTACTGGTGTCATGAGCATGATTTTGATTGTTATGTAAATGTTTGGATATGTTTCGTCATAGTTATTTTCTAAAATGAACTGTATAATTTGCTTTGCCTCACTTATATTTTTTAACAAAGCGGATTTTAAATTTTGCAGTTCTTTATAATGTTTTAAAGGATCTATGTCGCTGTTTTCACCTTCCCGAAGTATTGGACCTTAATTATTACCAGGTTTGAGCAGTCCTCTTTTGGCAAAATTTCAAATAATTTATTTTATAAATAAAACCAAAACGGTCAAAATACTCATTAAGCGCTTTGAACCGGTATTTAGTGTCGACAATGACAGCGTCTACCATTGGGTTAAAGAAACTTACTTTGAACTGTGTATCAACAGGATGTATAGATTCATTGATATCTTCATATCCGAAAATTCTTTTTTTTTGTGATATTATTTTTTCTTTAAACTGTTAATCAAACTTGCAAACGCTTCTTTCCACAAACATTCAAGCATCTGCAACACTTTACTCAAATCCAGTATCACGAAATTCTTGAATCCATTTACAAAATGAACGTTAAGTATTAACAGCTACTTTTAAGTTTACTGCATTCGATTGCCATAGTTTACTTAAATTATTTACATGTAATAAAATCTCATACCACACGTGTATAGTAACAATAAATTCGAAAGTTAACATTTCGCTCAAAACTGCCCTGCAGTTGTTTAGAGTTTCCGAATCGTCCATTTTATTTTTTAAGTCATTTACACATTCTATAACATTATATAATTACAACAGTATAGATTGCGCTGCTCCTATTCTACTTTCCCACCATGTCTTTGAACGAGGTATTAGTGCTATGTTCAATTTAGTTTTTGTAAGTTTAAACTTACTTTTGAAAAGAATACATAGATATTATTGTTAAAGCCAAAAAATCTTTTGGCTGTTGCAGAAAACTAACTGTACTATTAAAAGTAAACTCCAGCTATGACATCTGCACTGTGGGGAAAATGCTCTTAAATAAATTTTGAGTATTCTTGTTCTTACACCTTTTTTAATGCCTGCCATATCAGTGCCATTATCATATCCCTGTCCCTGGCAATTTTGTATATCCAGACCATTATTCTCTAGTTCTTGTAATATGGAGTTTTCTAAATACTTTTCTGCAGTTTCCGTAACGGCAATAACACTAAAAACATGTTCTTTTATCGCTCCAGTTGAGAAATTGAAAATTCCTAATAAAATTGACATTTGTTCATTACGATCTTTGGTACAATCGAGCAAAAACGCATCGTATTTTGCTTGTTTAACTCTGTTTATAATTTTATCAATATTTATTAGAGACATCAATGTACTTAATTTTTTTTTGAATGTTGCAGTTCAAATGATTGTGAGCAATTTTCTTTTCATTATTTTGTACCAAGTGCTCCTATAGCGTTAGATCTAATTTGGGAAACAACTTAAATAAGTCTATAAAGTTATCACTGTTTCTTCTATTGTCCAAGTTAAGTGACTCATGATAACCTCTAAATGCCAGATATGTGGGGCTAAAAAGCTTTTTATATCATTTATTCTTTTAACATTCTTCTTTCACCGTCTGATTCTATGTATACAAAAGAAATCTACAAAAAAAGTAATAAACTTTATATTTTGAAAAAGAGTAAATTAACTATCAGCGGTATTGAGTATCGCTGTTAATCAGTTTTCGCGTAAAATAAAATTTAGAAAAATATCTGTTAATTGCGTCTTTAGGGTATATTTCATAAGATATTTTTAAATTTTGATGAGGACTGTTTTGAAGTAAATCACAACGCTGAGAGTCGGTTTTTGAAAATGTCCATTTTCCCGCATCTTAAGTTATTAATGAATTGCTCAAAAAAAATAGTTGCTCTTAATTTACAAACTTACAGTTTGTACACTTTCTGAATCTTTATTGCGTTCAAACCGTTAGGTCACAGTTAATAAATTCGACTCTAAAGCTGGTTCTGTTTCACAAACCTAAGAGTCTTGATCAAGAAATTTATTGGAGGAATCTCTGAGCCAGTAACAGTTGAAAGTTGTTTCTTACAAAATTTTATCATACTGGAACTCATAGCTTGGTTTGATTTCTCTTTTTGAGAATTTCTTTTTCTTTTTAATGCGCTAGATTCCCATGATTTTCAAATATTCCTGTTTCTCTGACTAATGAAAAAAATTATAGTTAGGTACTTACACGAATTTTTAATTTTGATTAAAATTTTTGTTTTGATATTAAATATAACACTTTAAGACAGTTATACTCATTTATCTCGTTATTGTTTTTATAACAGACTTTAGATATAAGCAATAGCTGCACTAAATGCTTTAATAACGGGTTATGTCTTCGAACTTTTTTTGAAACTGAATTAAAGAAGGAGAGTAATTTTTCAACCTTCAGCTTATTGTTTATTTTGAAGATCAAACATTAATGTATTTAAATCACTTTTAATTTTTATCTAGATTTCTATACAAAAAAAATGAAAAGGTTTGATCGAGAAGCCCTCGCAAAACGAATTGTATCGTTCTATGAAAATTGTTCAAGTGATAAAAAGAAATTAACATATAAACATTTTAAAATTGAAGGAATACCTAAGTCAACTATATTTAGTATTCTTGCAAGGTATAAGAACTATGGTGCGTATAATGATTTGGTTAGATCAGGATGTCCTGCAAAAATGGATAAGAAAAAAGTCAAACGATTGACTAAAGTGCTAAATACTTCAACTGGTATTAGTCAAAAGTATTTAGCTTCATATTTTAAGGTGAACCAAGCTCAATTTCAAGAACTATTAGTTTCAAAACAGATATTAAATGCTACAAAAAACAAAAAGCACCTTTGTATGAAAAAGATCAACAACAGAGAGCAGCAACATCATCGAGAAAATTAGTTAATAAAGTATTCCATGAAAAAGATATAATCATGGATGACGAAAAATATTTCAACCTATCAAACTCAAATACCTTGTATAATATATATCATTTCAAATACCTTGAAATGATATATATTATACAAATAATAAATTATTAGCCCCTGTTAATGTAAAATATAAGTTGAAAAAAAAATTTGAAGAAAAGGTATTAGTTTGGATTTGTATTTCTTCAAATGGATTTTATGAACCTTATATACATAGATCAAAGAATTCAATAACATCCAATATATATGTGAAAGAATGTATGAAGAAAAGACTTATACTATTTGTTAGAGAATATCATAAAGATAATAATTTTGTGTTTTGGCCAGATGTTGCAACTGCTCATTATGCTAATAAAATAGAAAATTGGTTTATTGATAATTCCCTAGAATTTCTACATAAATGAACTAATCCTGCGAATGTTCCACAGGCTAGACCAATTGAAACATTTTGGGCTATTTTAAGTCAAATGGTATACAGTGATGGTTGTAGAGCACGTAGCATATATCAACTAGTTCGAAGAATAAAGAGCAAATTAAATGAAATAAAAGAATATGATCCAGATCTGTTACAAAGACTTATGATGAGTGTTAAAACTGAACTTAGAAAATTCGCAGATAGAGGCGTCTATTCAATATGTTAAATATGTTAATAAATACTAGAATAAATGTTTTTAATTACTAAATAGTTTCATTTTTTTACCTAACTAACAATCTTTTTTTACGACTCTATAAAAAAAGTTCGAAGACTTATGCATAACCCGTTATTTGCACACTATATAAAATATAAATTATAACTTGATAAATGAAATTAGTTAGATTATATTAAATAAAAAAACTTTAAATATAAAATTTTATAATTGTTTTACCAATAATTTGACGCATAATCAAATAAAAACTAAATAGAATGAAACTATCGAATTTTGTATAGATCTTTATTCAAACATTAGGATTCCTTTTTAAGTATATAGATAACAATACGATACGCCTCAGAGCTGGTTAACAATAACAAAAAACATTTAAACATCCGTTTATGTTATCAAAAATAGTAAGAATAAGATTGATACTTTGAAAATGATGTTTAGTTAAAATTAAAACTATATAATACCGATGATAAAATCAACAAATAAAAAAATTTTCGTCCAACAAAGCAAATTAAAATATTTAGAAATATTATCATTTATAGTTAAGATGTAATATTTAAGTTTTTTAATATATTTTTACGAGGCTCCTACAAGCGCAAAGCCGTTGGCAGTCGCCGATGTCGCTAAGTTTAACGCCGTCACTGTGTATTATTTATATCTTTATCTATATGTCATGAGTTTAATGACATATAGATTTTATTTATAGATTTAATTGACGCAGAACTGTTTTAAAATAAAAAATGCAAAGTAAAATGAAATGAGTATGCTTTCCCTTCTATTAATAGTCACTTTGTCAACATGCAGTAAATATTCGCTATATCAATCCCATTAAAAACGTTATGGAAAAACTTGTTTACTTTATTCTATTTAAAAATCACAAGGGAAAGTACTTCTTTGAGTTATTTCAAAATACTTCTAAATTTCATGTAATTTTATCTTATGTAAAGATCATAATTACAAAATGTGTGTCTCAATCATATGATAATCCCTGCAACATTAATGGAAACTATTCTGTATTACAAACTAGATTTATAGAAATAAACAGTTTAACAAGGCAACTGCAATGCTCTACTCACAACTTAAATTTGGTTGATTATTCTGCAGTGGAGTGTTGTTCAGTAGCATTTAACTATTTTGGTATTGTTCAGGCAGCGTAAACTTTTTTCAGCTTCACCACTTGAGATGGTCAAAGTTTAAAAAACGAACTGAGAATGAATGAAACGTTTTGTGCTACAAAGTCTGTCAGAAGCAAGAATATCAACACGTAGTTATGCTACATAAGATTTTTAAGCAAACTATCTAAAAATTTGCCTAGCTTTGTCTGAAATTGCTAAAAGCGAATGCCAACACCAGCAACTCTCCATAAAAGTCAACTGTAAAAAAAATTTAGATCATTACGAGACTGCGCTAGTTGTGAGTGATTTAGAAGGATTTATTTAAAACAAACTGAAATGTTCAATAACTTACTGCATTAGCCTGGCAGAGAGTTGTTCACTACTGTCAAATTGTATGACAAAACAATTTCATGAACAAAATAACAAATTGAAAGCTTTTGAAAGTATAGAAAAATCTCTTACAAAATTTTATTACAAAGAACGTACAAAGCGCAAACATGTAAAACATGTGTAATTGTTATACATGTTTTAATTTGAGTACATTTTCATATTCATTCTTTTTACGTGATTATAGTCAGACTTATAAAGGAGGTGGAAAATCGACAAGCAGCTTACTTAGATTTACATTAAATGTTTATTTTTCTTCTTGACAGATCTTTGCCAAGTGATAAATAGTTTCTGAAGCAAATAATTTAATTAAAAGTATTCATCAGAGCTGAAAGAAACATTTACTGACGAATTTTCTTTATTATCTATAATATTTGCAGACACAAAATTTGTTACTGAAATTATAAAGACCTAAATTAAGAACAAGTTGGTCAAAAGTTTTTCAAATGTAATTAGTCCTTTTTGGATTTATTTTTCAATTTTAAAGCAAGTTGTAAAGGTGAACGATCTTTTTAAAAACTGAAACTTATTAAAAATTATCTGCAGTCAACGATAAAACAAAAACAATTTTCTTCTTGCGCACTCCTTTTAATTAAAAAAAAAATTTAATTCGAGAAATACCTCTTAGGATGTTATTTTGATTTTGCTCATGCAAAAAAACGCAAATTTTACCTAGTTGAATCTATAGTTAAGTCTATTGTGTGTAGCAACTTGACTAAAATAATTTCTATTTATAGATTTAATTGACTTTGAATTCTGTTTTACCACTTTTTTTTCTCTATTTTTATTTACTCACTAAAGAAAAAAAAAACAAAAATATATTCAATTGTTTTGTCGGCACTAATTGTTCGTAAGCTCTAGTGCCAACTGTGCCAACTAGAAAAAACGGCCTAGTACGTTAACAATTATCAGATAAAAATACATTATTTATTTCGTTAAAATTGTTTTACTTTTAATATATTTAAGGAACGTGCCAAAACATTTATAAAGCTGTTATTGTTTGCAAGCATGCATCAATTTCTTAATCTTATAGTTTTTGGTTTTGTGGTTGTTAAACTAAAACTTGGCTTTGTGACCACACTACAAAGTTATTTCATATTTTTGTCTAACAATTCTAAAATACTTTTTTATAAAATTGATAAAAGATTTTCGTGGTGGCAAAGTAAGCATTTTTTTATGACATTGTTATACGCGGGAACTTTTTTAGTTGATGACTTGATGGGTGTTGTTTTTGAGCTTACTTTAAATTAGTCATTTAGATTTGGATAGGATTGTTAGATTGTTTAGTTTTTTATTTGTAAATGAGTGTTTGTGTTAACTCACTTTTTTTTTTTTTATTTTTAATCTTATGATAAGTCAGTATGCAACTTTCATAGAAAGTTAGGGGTTGATTCAATACATTTATAAAAAAATAAAGAATTAAATTTTAAAGATTCTTCTTTTTCTTTTCATCTGAGTTATTAAATATGACTTTTTGTTGTGGCTTTTACTATTTTGTTAATAATTTTGACGCAGCTCACGGTGAGCTTGATAGTTTCAACCTAGCCGACATAAGAGCGCCACTTACATAAGCGTACACATCACGGCTGTTTCAAAGGGCATTTTTGTCACTTGCGCTCAGTTTGAAAATCAAATTGAACATAAGTTTTGCGCATATTTTCGTTTAACTTAAGATCTTTTATATCTTAAAATACATTTCTTCTAGGGTATTCATTTTATTTTTAATGGGCAGTTAGATAACCAAACAATATTAATAAATAAATAACTTTTTTTTCAAGTGAAAAGACTTTCATTATTTTAACAATCAAAATCAATATTTTACTGGTAAAATAAAACTTTTTTTAAAAGAGCTAGAAAATGAGCTATATACAAATGCATTTCGCGTGATAACTACAATAGCTTTTGACATTATTTTTTATGCATTGTGTTTTATGTTTGTTGAAATCTGCTTCTTAAATCGTTAAAAATATCACACAACATTTTTAAAAATCCTCTGACACTTTCCTATATCTTTTCAATAGCGTAACGCGCCGAATAGCGAATTCAAATACAAATTTATTAACAAGTTGCCTCGTATTATATAAAAAAATTATATGTTTAGTTGCTCGTGTTTATAAGCAAAATAAGATTTTGTATGTTTTGTTTTGAAGAAATTCTCAACGCTTTTTTTGTAGTTTTACAATTCTAAACATTTTTTAACAGAAAACGAATTTATTGTTTATTCAAACACTCTATAATTTCATAAAGAGTAAAGAAGGCAAATCGTAAATGATTACGCCTAATTGTTTGTACTTAAAATATAGCTAAAAGAAAAATAAAACAAACAATTAACAAAAACAACTTGCCTGTAACAAAGTTTTGTTTTGTAGCATTTTTTTATCATTAAATTGTATTAAGTGAACAATTTGTGTAAAAAATGTTTCTATTTTTTTATTTGAGTATCTGCTATTTGTTTTTACCAACTCAGAAATGTAGTGGGGAGTCAAGTATGAAAATGTCCCCGGGCGCGAAGGCTTAAAGAGGGGCCTAAAAATGAGAAGCAAACAAAAAAAGTTTATTTTAATATAAAAAGCAATATTTTTTTAATTTTATTGTAAAAAAGGCGCTTTTTTACATTTTTGCTCTGGGTGCATAAACTCTCGCTACACCCTTGCAAAGTAAATTTAACAATTCCTCATTATGTAAGTTGTTAAGTTTTAAATCGGCTTATGTGCAGGAAAAATATCTTAACATTTTTTAAAGTAAAAACTACTGCTAAAATGAAAATTAAAGTGTTTTAAAAAAAAAAATCTTTTAAGATGCTTACTGCTTAGATTAGTTATGCAGCACAACATATATTCTTTGTACTCTGAATGATTACTGTTTCGTTTATACATTGAAAAATGTTTATAAAAGTCTTGATCAGCAGTTTTGACACTTTGTTCACTAGCCTCAAGGGAGAACTTTTGCAATTGACGAAATCTTTGAAGTTATAAAAGACCGTATGAATTATGGGTTTTAAGTTTGCACCAATTATCAGAAACACCTTTCGAAATTTTTAATTATTTTATAGCAAAAATAGCAATAGCAAAAACCAGCTGAAGAATAAATCCAAAACAAACTTTTGCAACTAAATTGAAACCTTTGTATGCTTCAATTAATGGAAAAAAAAGTTGAAAACTAAGTTAGTATTAGCAAGTTTCTAAAGCACATTTACATTTTTAAAAAGATTTATGAACTTATTTTCCTCGTACTGGCCTCCGTGAAACGGCTGAGTTTAATGTGAAGGGTAGCTGACCACTTATCTTCTACACAAGTTTTAAATATCTTGAAAAGATTATTGATAACACTTATAAAGAAATGAAATTACATTAGTCGGAATATTTCCACAATCAAAAAAATTGTTATGCCCACTTATGGTTTGTTTTCTTACGACATTGCTAAACAATTTTGCACGATCAGAATTACTGCCAAATTGCTTAAAAGACTTGAGGCTAAATTCAATTAAGCCCAGTGTTTTACAATTTTCAGATTTGGGAAGACACTTGAATCTAACAACACGCTATATACAAGGATGCATACTTGAACGGGTAGGAATCTCAAAAATTATATTTGTAACTTTATATTGCAAGTCCAAATTAGTTTAACACCATTTAAATTAATCAGTGACCGCACCATACGTTCAACATTTGGCAAGCATTCTGATACCCTAACAAGAGTTTGTCATTAAACTTTATTGTCTTTACCATTCCTTTTAGTAAAAGGTTATATTTGAGGTGGTCCGCTGGTATTAACAACTAACAGAGTACCAACAATCTTTAGACAATACATAAAAAATTATTTAAAACTATCGACTCCGAGCCTAAGAAATTAGTTTTTATATAAGGGTAAAACCTTAACAGCATTCTCAACAACAAGTTTAAAAGTGTGAGCTGCCTATAGAAACAATTTTGCTGTCTTACATATTAATGGATGTAAGCTTAAGTGCTATGAGAAAAACAGGACGTTGTGGTTTTTGTTGCTCTAACAGATACAATGCGTTTAACCATTTATCAATAACATTGGCTTATTAACTTGATCAAGTTCAAAACTATTCAATTTTTTGATTAATAGTTTCTATTATCCTCCAGTAGGCCAGATTGTTTTTGGCACAGAACAAAGTTGCGTCAGCAATCACTTTCAAGATGTCTCTCAATTTTTTTTATTTATCTGCTGATATTTATTTATCATTATGAGGTTCAAAATTTATGGTTATTTCTTCATCAAGGTTTTTAAGGAAGATTTTTAATCAAAACAGTAACTTGTTCATTTCTATTTC
This sequence comes from Hydra vulgaris, assembly GCF_022113875.1. Lineage (NCBI taxonomy): Eukaryota > Metazoa > Cnidaria > Hydrozoa > Anthoathecata > Hydridae > Hydra > Hydra vulgaris. The sequence goes on from NC_061164.1 coordinate 32,094,788, forward strand.
CATGTTTAGTAATTCTTGGGTTTAGTTTTTACCACTCAAAAAAATCTATTAAAGTTTTAAAATTTTTTTTTTTTTTTTTTTTTGTTGAAAATGACAAAAAGCAAAAACAAAACATTGAATCTTATTTATTGCTGCACAGTAGCGTATAGCAAAAGTTTTTTTTGCATTGGGATTAGAATGATTTTTTAAACCATTTTGTGCTGAGGTGTCGCACTCTATTATCAAAAAAACATTGAGTGTTTGAGAAAAAATCTCTCATTTCTTGCTTTAATTTATGCTAAATCAATAAACATCTTACTTTACCTGTTATTTTTGGCCATGTTGCTGGATCCCTATCTTAAAAGTTTTATCTTAATTTTGGTGCAATATCTTATATTTATGAATAAAATTCATTGTCATCTTTTTCATATATATATATATATATATATATATATATATATATATATATATATATATATATATATATATATATATGTATATATATATAAAAAATTATTTAATATATATATATATATATATATATATATATATATATATATATATATATTTATATATATATATATATATATATATATATATATATATATATATATATATATATATATATATATATATATATATATATATATATATATATATATATATATGTATATATATATAGTTTATATATATATATATATATGTATATATATATATATATATATATATATATATATATATATATATATATATATATATATATATATATATATATATGTATATATATAAATATATAAATATATATATATATATAAATATATATATATATATATATATATATATATTTATATATATATATATATATATATATATATATATATATATATATATATATATATCATATATACATATATATATATATATATATATATATATATATATATATATATATATATATATATATATATATATATATATATATATATATACATATATATATATATATATATATATATATATATATATATATATATATATATATATATATATATATATATATATATATATATATATATATATATATATAATGTATATATATATGTATATATATATAAATTGGTGAATAATTATATTAAATAGGTGATAAAGTTTATTATTAATAAATAACTGAAACTTTTCTTTGCCACATATTCATTAACATTTTGTTTTTACTATTTGGATTTGTTTAAAATGCACGTTGGCACTACTAGGTACAATTATAATCATTTTTTTTTTTCAAATAAAATTTGAATTACAATATTAAAAATAAAATAATTGTATTAATTATTACAATAGTTGTAGTTATAATGATGATAAAAGTAATAAATGATTTTATAACAAAATTTTCAATCTGTTTTTTATTTTAACTCTTTTGGATGGTTGTTTAGATCCTGAACCAATTTCAAGCATAATGATTAACGAGCCTGATTACAGCAGTTATGATTTTTCTATAGAGAATATAGATTTTCCTAACAGTTTTGAGATGAAACAGGTAAATCACTTTTTAAATAGTTTTATTATATTGTATATTCATTACAATAAACTAGCTGACAATTTAAAGATTAATCTTGGCATTAGTTGTCTTTTAATATTTTTTTAAACCTAAAATAAAGTTTTGTTAGACATTCTTAGATGCACATACTATACATGCTTAGAGATGCAGAGAAAAAATAAAATTCTAGAATTCATAAAATTAGATGTAAAATCTAGCAAGAGAGAAAGATAACTAGTAAAAAAAAAAGGATCAATATTTCACGTGGTTTTTTAGAGCTTTTTGTTTTGTTTATAAATGAATATTTAAAAGTAAAAATGAAATATTATTTTATTGTCTATAAATAAAAATATTATCCAAATGTATTAATACATTAAATACAAAATAACATATTTGAGTCAGGTGACTCTATAAAGTTGAGTTGAATTTTATATCAGCTGATAAATTCTTTTTTACAACATGTTTTATTAAAAATATTTTTATTCTATCAACACTTTAATAAATAATAAATGATTGAACAAAAATCAAGCATAATAATGTACTTTAAAGGTATAAAATTAGATAAAAAATCCAAAATATATATAAGAAAATAAGATGTAAAAAACATGAAAGATTACAGTTCTATGTTGTTTTGTGTACATTCTTGACAGTTATCACCAATAAGTAAATAAAAACAATGCCCCCCCCCCCCCCAATGTAAGCTGCACTGGAATTATTATGGAAATTGTTTGAGCAGCTCTGAAATATAATATTTAATTTGCCATTAACATCCCAATCTGGAATCACAAAAAAAATTATAAAAATTTTTGGATGCTTATAAAATATGTTTGAAGAAAAAGTTTGCTAATGAATAATATATGACGTTTGATATTCTGAATAAAAAATATAAATGATAAGCAAAGAGCGGATCTATTATAATCATCATGTGGCTAATAGAAATAATTGTGTGCCAACCAGCCACATAGTTTCTTGGCTGGATCCTGTCAAAAGAAGTTTATATCAGAAAACTGAGATCTTGATTATGTAGAGCACTATATAGAGCGCCAAGCTGCCAAAATTAATGTCTAGGATCAAGCTTCCAATATACCACGACGATAATATTAGAGACAGCCAAAAGAGAGCTTATTAAAATCAAGTCGAGTAATAATACTTAATAAAATAAAAAGAAAATTTAATTTTTTTTTTTTTTAATTTAAGTCGCTGTATCACCCACAAAAGAAACAGCGCGACTAGATTATCAGGTTATTTCCATGGAAAAGTTTTCGCTCAACATCAATCTGTTATTTAAAGTAATGGTACAACGTTTTAATTTTATAAAAAAACTATGACATGAAGTGATTATAGCGTTAAGAGAATGGAAGGTGCAAAAACTAAACTCAAAGGAAGTTCCTAAAATCTAACAGCTATAGAAAAAAAAAAATGATAAAGTATGATATTGTCCATATTTAATTTGTTATTACTTGTGACCAGTGGTAGCATTAGGCATTGGCGATGTCGGCTACTGCCGACGGCCTCACGCTTGAAAAGACCTCGCAAAAATCTACAAAAAAAATAAATGTATTATTATAATAATAAATAACAAGCAGTAAGCAACCCGTAAATCGGGTTAGTAGTAAATAAATCATTACCAACAATTTGATATTTATTTACTTTCTCTAATAAAATATAAATTTATTTATACAGTAAGCAACCCGTAATACGGGTTAGTAGTAAATAAATCATTATTAACAATTTGATCTTTATTTACTTTCTCTAATCAAATATATATTTATTTATACATTTTTTTAGTTGAGCTCACTTATATTTTTCTTGGCTTCTTAGTTTATGAGAACTCTTAGCTTCATTAAAGATAAAGTTAATCATTTCTTTTGCAATGTTCAAACATTAAATGCGCAAATCACAACCAAGTAGTGGTTAAAAATGACTTGAATTATTTTAAAATTCCGTAAAATTGTTTAGGTAAATATTGGGAATATATTCTACTCTTAATTTTGCTTTAAGCTGAGTCGTTTCTTTTTTTTTTTAAACTTTTCATTTTACTGAGTGAAGAGCCTAAAAATATGTCACTATCGCACCAAAACTTTTCAACATTTTTAATATACTTTTTAAATATTTTTAAAACATCTAAAATATTACACCCAAACTTGTAGGCATAGAAGTTGGACATCCGGAAAAATTATAAGTTGAAAACTATATCGCAATTCCGAAAAGGGCCCTTTTAGCCCTGCATACGGATCATATATTATTATGATAAAGATTATTATTAAACCAACCTTTTTTTTAATTAGTAATCCAGCAGAAACTTGTTTATAAAAAAACAATAAAGGAATAAATATATAAAGAGAGCAAATTAAGAAGGGTTAAACTTGCAACATTTTGTATTTTAATAAATATATAGGGCAATAATGCAACCAGTTCAAAAGTGTCATATTTATTAATTAATTTTTCCACCTATTGCCCATAATTCTCCAGACAAAACGTATAAAATATAAAACACAGCCCTACCAGCTATACCTTCACCAGACACTAAAGACAAATATATACTTAAATATAAAATAATCGATAAAATAATGTTAACATATAAATATATACATATCTAAATAATTGCTTTACCCATCCCCCTTATTTCATCCATAAAGTTGTCTAAAGTAAGAAAAAAATAACTAAAGCTAAAAACAAAACTATAAACTTAACCAAAACTATAAACTAAAGTAAACTTTAAATCTTCTAAATATTAATGCTTTATTTATTAAACTAAATTCTAATAATAAAAACTAATCATAATTTATACTTAGTTTTTGTTCCAACTCCCCTAAAAGAAAGTATAAAATAAAGCTAAATAACTTGATTTTTTAAAATTCCAGTGGCAGTACAAATAAATAAATTCCTATTAACAAATATCTAATAGCAAAAAAAAAAATATTTCCTTCTTCACTTCTGTATCTAAACAACAAAAGCACTTTAATGTTTAGACGTTAAAATATCAATAAAATACATATTAAATGCCACATTCAACTAATGTAATTAATACCTTTATTAGATCTCTCTTGATTAACTAAAGAATTTAAATTTTAAATAAACTCTAACTAAATTTTAACAAAAAAACAACCAAAATAAATCTTCACTTTATTTAGTTATTATATACGTTATTAAGTTGATTAAATAGATCAAACAATTTAATCTACTTTAATAATCTACTGCCTTGTTAATAAACTTTAAGTATTTTTCTACGACTCAGTGTAACTATAATATAGTTATTTTTAAAGTAAAAATGAATTTAATATTATAATATATATGATTTTAAAAACCTGAAATTTTAAATCTACCTCGAAGAAAACAGATATATATTGTAAAGTATTTTTATTTCTTTTTAAAAATTTGAAAATGCTTTATAACTTACTTGTTTCAATATTATTACCAAGGTCTAAATAGAAAAACAAATAAACATTCAAGTCGACTCATTCTTAAATTTTATAATATATATGATTTTAAAAACCTGAAATTTTAAATCTACCTCAAAGAAAACAGATATATATTGAAAAGTATTTTTATTTCTTTTTAAAAATTTAAAAATGCTTTTAAACTTACTTGCTTCAATATTGTCATCATCTAAATAGAAAAACAAACAAACATTTAAGTCGACTCATTCTTAAATCTAGTTTAATTTCTTTAATAATAAAAAAAATTTAATCTTTGAGGATTAAATTCATTTACAAAAATTTAAAGCTCGTTTAAACCATTTTAATATTGTAAAGTTAATTTAAATTAACAAACATATAAATGCAATTTATAACATTTGTTTATAACAAAATGAAAGAAAACTTACTCGGTGTTTCAAGTTTATCATCATTTGCTAAATGAAGTAAAATGTGGGCATGCGGCAAACCACGCTTTTGAATTTCAATAACCTGAACATGTGTTACAACTTTGCCTAATACACCATGTTTGAATATATCATTGAGGAGGTTATTTTACTAGAGTTTAAATACTCGAGTAACAAAATCAGGTCTATCATTCGCATTCTGACCCGGATAAAAATTTTCTGTTATTTCACGCCATTTTGGGTTGCAAGTAAAAGTTATAAAAAGATCTGGTTTACCATACTTTTTAATAATTGCCATAGCATCTTCAAAGTTTTCTTTTAAAGCTCTAGGACTTCCTACATAAGATGATAGCAAATCTACTACTCGTCCTGGTCTAATATTACGATCATTGGCAATGTTGTTAATATGTTCATGTAAAGCATCATACTGCTCGCTTCTCAGCTTATTTTGATTATTTCTGTTAAAAGCAAGACGCTGGCCTTCAATTTTTACATATGTATCTACAGCATATTGCTGAAATAATTTCTTTCCATAAGATAATGAACAGAAAAATTGCCTAACAGAAAGTCTATAATTGTAGAACTGAGATAATGTAACATGGTTTTTAACCAGTTTAGCACGCTCAGGGTTATGCACTAATTGATTATGCCAACCAGCATCACCTCTAATAGCGGATAAACCATAGGTCCATGTTGGCTGACATACTTGATACAACTTTTAAAGGATGACCTCTTGAGTAAAAAATAACTTTCCTGGAAGTTGGGGGAGCACCATCTTCGCCAACAAATACAACTGCAACTTCATCATGTGAAGGTAGATTATAACGACGTCTATCACCGCCTTCAAGTTAAGACATTTTTACAAAAGAAGCTGAGCGACCTTCTATAGCCGCCTTAAGAATTTCTTCATCTTCTACTTCAGCCATGTTTTTAAATGTAAGAGCAAATGGACTTTGTTCCATAATTATAGTTTCCAAATGAAACATTAAATCACGTAAACAAAAATCATTACCACAGTTTTGCATTCTAAAATTTAGTGCAGCAAGTGGATCATAAATATATCGTTGAGAATATATTAGTGGAATATCTTGATCAGGCCTAAGATTACCTACACGATGAAAAATCTGGCCACATATTTTAAAACATGTAAGCCCATGATTCATTGGTTGAACTATATTTGCTGTAAAAGAAGCAAAAGAAAGGCAGGCATTATAATTTCGAATATGTTTTAAAAAATTAGCATTAGCATTACGATCTACATAACTCCCCGTAAACAAATCCTGTAAAGCTTGTGTAATTGATGAAATTGGAGGCAAAGCTACCTTACCATTATGGCAACATAGAAAATGTGTTTCATCTAGAAATTTCTTAGCACCACAGTGCTGAAAAATTTGATTCATTTCTCCTAAATAATTATAGTCTGGAATAGCATTACTTCTCGCTATAGAATACATTTGTCCTTGTCCTACAGCTCTTCTTTCATTTTGGCGACATTTAACATTATCTCGATCAAACCTATTTCTTTCATTTTGGCGACGATTAACATTATCTCGATCGAGCCTATTTCTTTCATTTTGGCGACGAATAATATTATCTCGATCGAGCCTATTTCTTTCATTTTTGTGACGATTAGCATTATCTTGATCGAGCCTATTTCTTTCATTTTGGCGACAATTAACATTATCTCAATCGAGCCTATTTCTTTCAATTTGGTGACGATTAACGTTTTCTCGATTAAGTCTATTTCTTTCATTTTGTAAATGATTAATTTCATCTCGCCTAAGTCTACTTCTTTCATTTCGTCTACGACTATTTTCAACACGCCTTATAGCACTTACATCATTTTGTAAATACATAACTTCATCTAACCTATTATTCATTTCAATGTCATCATTTTGATTAAACATATTTATCAAAGCAACACAAATTATTTCTTTTCTTTACTACTCTAAAGTACTACTACTCACAAAGTATTTCTTTTTTTTACTACTCTAAAATTAACAATAAAAAAAAAAAACTTAATAAATAACTAAAAAAATCTTAATCAAATCATTAAAAAAAAAAAATTCTCAAAACAAATATGAAAAGAATCCAAACTAATGCAAAACAAAATTAATTTGCTATCATCAAAAGTAATACAGGTTTCTTAAGTTTATTTTATAAAAGTTAAGAAAAACCTGCAACCATATTAGCAAAAACTTAATACAAAAAGTTAAAATTTATTTTAATTCTAATAAAGAAAAAAAGTTTAGAAACAAACAACATATCTTTGCAGACAGCGTCATAAGGCATGCGTTCGGAGAAAATATTGAACAAAACGTGTAATAAAACTTATTAACACGTTATGTACAATAGAAAACGGGTTATTAACGCAGGTTTATAAATTTTTTTCCCCCAACACACTATTACGCTGCCGCAACTCCAAGGTTATACATAGTTATATATATATATATATATATATATATATATATATATATATATATATATATATATATATATATATATATATATATATATATATATATATATATATATATATATATATATATATATATATATATATATATATATATATATATATATATATATATATATATATATATATATATATATATAGAACTATTTATTAGCAAAAACCTATGAAAACCAAAATTTTTTATATAACATATGTAGTATATTTGATAATTAAACCTCTACAATTTTTTTGGTTCAACAACTTGATTATGATTAATAACAACTCTGTAAATATAAATTTTCTAATGATCTAAATCTTTATAAATTAGATATTTTATTTTATATCTTAGTTTTAAATTAAATAAATTATATATATCTTAACTATAAACTAAATCTTTTTTAATTAGATATAATTAGATAAACAAACATATAACAACACAATTATATTCTAAACCAAAATTAAATCATGCAAGGCAAATTATTAAACTTTTTGAAAAGAAAAAAAAACATATTTTTTTTCAAAGAACCAAAGTATTAACAATACTATAGATAAATTTTATTTATAACAAAATGTTGTCATGGCTTTTATCCCAATTATAAAAAGCATTTGAAAGCATGAAACTACCCATAAATATCTTTTAATGGTAGACACCATCTAAGAATTATAGTAATTTATATTTTCAAAATTCACATGTATAACACAAAGCTTTAAATTTAAAAATACAATTTAAAAAAGATTACAATAAACTAATTACTTATAAAATTTTAAAAAGATTTTATAAATACTCAATGTCTAATTAGACATTTCGAAAAGATTACGATTTGGAAAACTTGAAACTTTAAATTTAAATTTTAAAAAATTGAATTTTCAATTCTACCTCAAAGAAAACAGATATATATTGAAAAGTATTTTTATTTCTTTTTAAAAATTTAAAAATGCTTTTAAACTTACTCCCTCCAATATAATTATATGATATATATATAGTATATATGATAAATAAACTTCCACAATTTCCTTTGTTTAACAACTTGATTATGATTAATAACAACTCTGTAAACATGATTTTTCTAATAACCTAAATAAATTACAGATAGACAAACATAAATAATACAATTAATTCCTTAGCCAAAATTCATTTATGCAAGACAAATTATTTTATATTTATTGAAGAGCCAGAAACATATTTTTTTTCATAGAGCAAAAGTGTTAACAATATTAAAATTTATTTATATCAAAATTTTCAATAAAATTAAACTAAGATAAATTTATAACAAAATGTTGTCATGGCTTTTATCCCAATAACCAAAACTATGTGAAAGCATGAAACTACGCATAAATATATTTTAACGCTAGACACAATCTAAAAATGAAAGTAATCTATAACACGAAGCTTTAAATTTAAAATTACAATTTAAAAAAAGATTACAATAAATAAATTAACCTTAAAATTTAAAATAATTTTAGATTACCTTTAATTTTAAGCTACTAAACATTATCTACTTAATATCAACTTGGACATTTTGAACTCGTACCATGAAAGGTTGAAAGGAAATCTTTAAGAAAGCACCCGGTAAAGAAAAGTCTAGAAACTACTTAAAAAGTGTTTTTTACAGATACAGAATCGTACCGCAACTATAAAACAATACGCGTAACTATGCGTACTGTTAATAATAATAATAATATTCATTCGGCTATTCATTATAGAGATAATATTTTTACATATCTTATTTTGTTTTGCTAGACAAAAATATTTTTATTTGCCGGTTTTATCATTAGTATATATCAAACTATGAGATAAATGATATCATTATATGAGACATTAATGATATCTTTATGATATCAAAATGAAATCATACATTGACATCATTTTGAACTCAAACCCTTATATCATAATACGAGAAGCTTATGATATCAAAATAAAATCACTTATTGATATCATTTTGAGCTCAAACCGTAATATCATAATATAAGAAGTTTCCGATACCAATATGATATCAAAATGAAATTACATATTGATATTATTCTGAACTCAAAACTTTATATCATTATATAAGAAGTTTATGCCAATTATGTTATCATAACAATATCGCTATAATGATTTTATTTAATTATATTTAAATTCAAAAAGCATTTTTATTATTGTTTTAATTAACTATATTTTTATAAATAACAATTTAAAATTATTTAAAAAAATTTTCAATTTATTTAGTAAAATTTAGTAAGATCGTATATGTAAACATTTTTCTTAGCTTCCATAATTGTCGTCCAAACAATTTCGTAAATTTTGCCTTCCACAATTCAACCCCACTCACATAAGTTAAACAATGATAGATTCTTGCCAATCAAGAATTTGATATCATATTGATATCAAAATGATGTCAAACTATGATATATATGATATCATGATATGAGACGTTTAGGGTATCATTATGATATCAAAATGAAATCCCTTATTGATATAATTTTGAACTCAAACCCTAATATCATAATATGAGAAGTTGATGATATCAATAAGATATCAAAATGAAATCACTCATTAATATCATTTTGAACTCAAACCTTGAGAAAATATGATGAGAAATTTATGGTATCAATATGATATCAAAATGAAATCCTGCAGTGAAATCATTCTTAACTCAAAACTTTTTATCAAAATATAAAAACTTTGTGTAAAAATTATTATCATAATATTTCCTTTACAATTATTTTAATTTACTATTTTATTAAAAAAAAAACCTTTTTTTTATTATATAATACAAGTTTTAACTAATTATATTATTATAAATAATATTTTATAATTATTTTAAATAATTTTAGCAAAGTTAAAGCATATCGTATAAATTAACTTTTTTTGGTGAAACTGATAGATGTCATATTTTATATATTTAAATATAAGTTCAATATTATATTACACAACGCTTCGAAAAAAAGTAATGACTAAATGTTTTATTTGAAAAAAATAATAGCTAACAAATATTCAGGTAAAGCCATAAAAGAAATACAAAAAATGTCATAACTTTGTAGATCGGTCTTTACCAGATTTATATTCCGAGAGATAGCAATATGGGCTCGGCTATAGAATCGCATTAACTTTACAATTGAATTTTTGAAAGATATACCGCCTTGATCTAAAAGTCAATTTTTGAATGTTGGGTTCTACTTCTTTTCAAAATAAAATTTAAATTTATTTATCAACTGAAAACAATGTTGCAAGCTGAAAATAATAAACAAAAACATTAGCCACCAACAAAAATATAAACTATTGCCTAAATCTTAACAAAATAAAAATGATTTTTATCTTTTCAACAAATTCGTCTAATATTAGTTTGGTAATTCTTTTTTTCTAATATGAGTTAAATATTGCCATTACACAAGCTTTAATAGTGTGCTATTCAAATTGCAATTATAAGCCTAGAAAAAACAAAAAAACATAAGCATTATATCTCAGACTTATACAGAAGCATTGATGATTGTTGCACAATCAGTTCAGTTTGTATAAGTTTTTAGTAAAAGTTTAAAACTAGGCCTACCTTAGCATTCAAAAAACACTAATAAGCAGTTCTCAAAAGATTCTGAAAGTTGTCATAAAATTTATCTTTGTTTAAAAAAATTAAAAAGTTTAAATGACCTGTTATTTCAAAATATAAACATACAATTAGTAAGAGTAAATAAAGCATGTAGGCGCAATGAAGTAAATATAAATAAATTTTCTTCTAAAAAATTATTATACTAAGAAATACTATGTAATTGACAGTGCTGTCAATTATGTAACAACAAAGTTAAACAAATAATGATCTTCCTAAACTCTGTAAAAATAGTAGAGACTCATCATAAAACATAAAAGAACATTATATCACAACATAAACAAAAAATAACTTATTTGCCTGTGTATATATTTATTTAACTTAGTTTATGGTAGATAACTTTATATTTATTATTTTAGTATTGTACATAACTATTTTAGCCTACATAAATTATTGTCATCATTTCATTGAACTTAAAATTTCATAAAACATTTTATCTTTAAATAACATTTTATCTTAAAGTTTTTATAACCGAAAAAAATTTTTTAATCTTATTAAATATTATTAAAATGTTATTTTTTCATTATATAAAACCATATAAAAATGTAATTTATATGGTTTTATATATTGAAAAAAGTAACATTTTTATGACATTAGATACTATTTTATTAGAAGATGTATGTAACATTTAACTTAAAAATTAAACAAAATCAACACTTGAACACAAAAACAACACTTAAACACAAAAAAAACATTTAATAAAAATTATTTAAATTTTTTTTCTTTTGACGTAATAGTTTTCATCATTCTTTACATTAAATTTCTTTTACAAACTGCTGCTCTTGATAAATTCTTTTAGTCACAGAGTATTCTAAGCTACTTCTTGAGAAGGATATTATTTTATAGCTTATATCATTAGCTAAATGATTTAAACAATGAAAGTTGTACTTATAACTTTCATTATCAAATGAAATGGTTTTACAAATATTGTCAATATGACACTAGATTGTCCAGACTGGAGAAACATATTTGCACTTTTATGGATTAGCAGTCTGTCAATGGTTAAAGACTACCTTCACAAAGTCTATAGTATTGCTTAGATCTCAAAATACCATCTTTGATGTTTTTAATTACCATCTTTTATCCATCAAATAACCATCTTTTATCCAAATATACGTATACTCACCAAGTAAACTAATAAAGAAGTAATATGATGCAACTAAATGCGGTTAAAGAAAAATAAAAAATATATAAGTAAAAATAAAATAACTGCAAAGAAATATCAAAAAAAAAAAAGTGTTCAATGCAAATAATTAAAGTTTTAGATAAATTTAAGAAATGAAATATCTTGGAAGATTTACAAATCTAACTTTATAGTAACATCTGAATTTTAAGGCATTTTCAATAGCATCATAACTTGTGCTAGAAGATCTTCACAAAAAGTGATTACAACGTAGTTACTCTTGCTAGAATATTGAACATTTAACAGCATATCGACTAGGTTTTCTCTAAATGTCAGCAAAACGTTTTTATTGGTTACAAAGTTACTGCTTTTACTATCGGTGGTAAATTGTTAAATCTTATCCGCTGCATATATATCAGTCCGTATAACTCCTGTTTATAGAATTTAAATCCTGTTAGTATAGATTTTAGTCCTTATAAGTTCTTCTATCACATTTTAGAAATTCTGCTCTAATCTAAGTTTGTTTCCAGAGATATAATATCACTATGATATCAAAATGATATCATTATTTGATATCAGCCGTGGCACAGTGGTAGCGCTCTTGTCTTAGAAACGTAAGATCCGTGGTTCAAACCCCACCTCTGAGCAAGTTTTGCGACATCGGTTAGGAAGGAGGCGTGAACTTCCTATTAAATGCTCTTCCACGGTGCTCTGTGATAAGACCGTAAGGACTTCTTGGGGCACCTCAATTAACTTGAAAAAAAAAAATATCATTCTGATATCAAATTGATATCGCGTCTTGACTGGAAAGTTTTTAAATCTTTTCTGCTGCATTTATAGATTTCAGTTTTATTAACTTTTATTTATAGGATTTATGTCCTATTATTATGGATTTTATTATTTACAATTTATAACTAAATAATATGTTATTTAGTTATAAATTTTAAATATAGGTCAATAAAAGCAGGTAATGCTGTTTGATTTTTTGCACATTCAATTACCAAAAATAATTTTATTTATAACCGTTATCTTAAATACAGATGTCCTTTGTTAAATAAGTTCTTAAATCTAAGCCGTATAAAAAACAAAAAATAACTCTAGAGTGTTTTTGAATAAAATAGGTGATGTGGCATATTATCAGTATATTCTGCAACTTATTTGTATTACAATTAAGTCATCAAAAACAAATTTTTTACTCGTTAATTTTATTATTTTAAATGCAATTTAGTTTGTAATTTTTTTTGAATTTCAGCCAAAAATAAAACAAGTTTAAAGTTTCATTTACTTGGTCTTACCATTTTCAACCATCTTGAAAGTAATTATCAGTTGTTGTAAGATCATTACGATGTCAAGAATTCGTCATACCCTGATGTGAAATACAAGTTGCGTATATTCAAACTATTTTGCCGGAAAACATCTTACAACAACTGATAATAACTTTCAAGATGGTTGAAAATGGTAAGACCAAGTAAATTTTTAACAGTCCGTCTTTTGAATGTGATGGTGGAAAAGTGTGATATGATGAGTTAAAAAACTCATTGAGGCTGTCATCTCAGATCTGGAAAGAAACAAGTTGCGAGCACAATTTACATTTTTTTTGAGCACAGGTATTTGCAATTGATCTTTTAACTTTATTTTTGTATTGACGTTACTAAAATGTGTTACATTGCTTTGTTTTATTAGATTAAAACTCCCTTACACTTACACTGGCTTATTCTGGTTTGGAAAAAATGGTTGAATATTTTTTTCTTCCAAGTTTTCAATTAACTTAACAGTATTTATCACTTCTCTGTCTTTGATATCATGGGTATCAAGCACTAGAAGGTCTATGTTTTCTTCTATAAATAGATAACCGATTTTCGAAATTACATCAACTACATTCTTAATTTGAGACACAAACCAATTTTACTCTATAAATACTCTATAACTATTTTACTCCTGGATTTATCAAATTTTTATTTGCCCTCTAACTTGTTATCAGTTAATCTTTTCTACTTTGATTATCAATAACGGCATTTTTTTTTTTTTAAATATGTTTTAAATGAAAAAATGGGTAATATTATATATAAGAAAAATGATTTGTACATAATAAGACTAGTTAAAAAAGAATAAACGTGTTTCTTTGCTTAAAATGGTATTATAATGCAAAAATGTGGTCTTACAAAACATTTGTAACTTTTTTATAACTAACCTAAAAAGTACTAAAATTGATAAATAATGGCATATCCTTTACTTTTTAGGGTCATGGAACATTTTCTCGGCATAGGCTTTATAAGTTTAATTTATTTTTCTTATGTAATCTCATTTTACGTTGTTTTAATAGCTTAATTTAAGGAAAATTCAACTTCATAACATAAATTTTTATTCGTGTAGAGATTAGGTGATTAGGTTGATCATTTTATTACTTTAATTTAATTTGTTTCAAACCATTCTTTAACGAGTTTAGATTAGTGTTTGGTGTCGTTGTCTTGTTAAAAGGTTCATAAAAAAGACTATTATCAGCGTTACAATTCAGTTTTTTGTTAAAAATATTACAACAAATATATTGATCAATGATGCTTTATATTTTGTTTATAGGTCCAACTCCACTAAAACCAGAGAAACAAACTAAAACCATTGCATCATTTCCGCCACCATTCTAGATTTGTCCTCTTATTTATATAGGATCTAAGCGTTTAGGTTGAGAATTACAAACCTTTTTATTGCCAACACAACCTTTCAAATTGTATTTTGATTCATTGTTCCACATTACTCTATTCAAAGCATTTAAAGCTTATAATAGGTTTTCAATTCTTTTCAGAAATAAATGGAATTTGCTGCGCTATAGCTCAAAAGTCCTGAAAGATGTAACCGTTTACAAACTGTATTTTAAGACAGAAAAAGAATCAGTTTTTTAATGATATTCATATCACTGTCAGAAAGACTATTTTTAACGTGGCAAAAAACTCTTCTGTAGTTGAAGCGACGTGTTTTGCGTGCTCTTCCGAAATTTTGTTTTGATTCTAAAGGATTGCCTTCAAAAAGTTGTATTATTATTTAATATACAATTGGTTTTTTTTTGGAGTATTTTGTTTCATTTTATTTTACTATTATGACTTCATTTTTGTAATATTTTATAATAAGTTTTCGAAAATCTAAATTATTTTTGTTTTTTGCCTTAATGAAGTCCGAAACAGCATAATTACGCGATCTCAAATTATTATTGTAATGATTGCAATACTTCATTTTTTTCTGTGGACAAAAACTATCAACTAGTCGATTCTTACTCGATAAGTAATAATGATTTTTGGACTGCAATTTTCTTTGACATTACCACATTACCACACGATGGAATCTTGGACATTACCACATTACCACACGATGGAATTCTTGTGCCGATTAATTTCTGTAAATTTTTTAGCGTAGTTATAAAAAATTTACAAATACCTTAAAAGCCTTATTTTTTGCATAAAAATACAAATAGAAAAAAGACACCTTTTTTCTTTTTCAAGTAGTCCTAATATGTGCAAATCTTTTTATTTGTATGTAATTGTTTATTTTTACGTTTTATTTGAAACATAGCAAGTTTTAAAAAAGATATGTATATATCTATATACACGCCAAATGTTTTCACTTTTATAAAAAATGCTCATATTATTTTCAAAAAGATTGTTTCATAGTAAGAGTTTTAAAAAATTGGTTCATACGGTTTATAACATAAACGCGAAGTTCTTTGATATATCCACTTCAACTTTACGTCGCATAAATATTCTTATATATCACTCTGATACGCTATTTATCGTCTGTTAATGAAGAAGGTCCCGTCTATGTATACTGTGGTTAGAAAAGAATAGTTCTATAATAACAAAACTTTCACAAATACATTATATAAAGAAAACTAATTGAAAAATCCAGTTAAGATCAGTGTATCAGATTACCAAGGGCGTCTGATATGTTAAGAACTGACATTTCAAATGTTTCTGTAGTCTGGCATAACTTCAAAGCAATTATAAAGAATAGTAAAGCTTACCTCATTGCTTCTATCTAAGTTAAACAACACTTTAAAATGTTGCATAAAAATAGTCTTTTTGTTATACTAGTCCACAAATAAGAAATAGAAGGCAAAAATCAAGATTCCGATTTAAGTGTCTGAGAGTAAGTTGTAAAATTCAAAATAAGATATTAGAAGTTTGTTAAATAAAAATACCATCAAAACCAAAACCACTAACTAATTTCCAATCAGACCTTGCAAATAATAGCAATAAGGCAAGATATTAGTTGATTGGTTAGAGCGATATTAGTTCAAGTCGATATTTGTTAGATTGGTTAGAACTCATAGATTTTTCAACATTTTGAGCCGCAGAAAAGCACCCGCAAAGTTTCTTTAACTTTGCCAGTCAAAGTTAAGCAACGTCAAATAGCAAATACTTCGTAAACTTTTCAACCGAAGTTTAACATAGAACTGTTTCCTAATTTTTAAATGAAAACAATATTGGCAGGTATTTAATCATAAATACAGTTTTCTGGCACGAAAAAAAAAAAAATTTAGTTAAGCACTTATTCCATTGTTTCAAGAGAACTCGAAACATCACTTTAGTTAGTCAAAGACAGCAGTGTTAAAAAACTTTTTCAAATTTTTACAGGAATGCTGTTTGGACCGAAAGCTGTAAATGATTTTAATTATGAAACACTTTATTATATGTAAATATTAAAGTAAAGGAAAAAGTTTTCTTATAACTTTATTTATTTAATTACAACACTCGACGAACCAGTCAGTTTTTTCCAAATACATCTGCCTTATTCTTATGAGATGTATTAAGTCAGAAATATACACAATTGTATGTTTAGCTTTTATTTGTTAATAATATTATTACATATTTACAAAATCTTTTTGGATCTAATTTCTAATAAAAATTAAAAATTTAGTAACGTGACAATAATGTACTTTAATGACAGTACTTAATATATATATATATATAAATATATATATATATATATATTTATATATATATATATATATATATATATATATATATATATATATATATATATATATATATATATATATATATATATACATATATATATATATATATATATATATATATATATATATATATATATATATATATATATATATATATATATATATGTATATACATATATATATATATATATATATACACATATATATATATATATATATATATATATATATATATATATATATATATATATATATATATATATATATGTATATGTATATATATATATACATATATATGTATGTATATATATATATATATATATATATATATATATATATATATATATATATATATATATATATATATATATATATATATATATATATATATATATATATAAATATATATATATATATATATATATATATATATATATATATATATATATATATATATATATATATATATATAAAGATAAATAAATATATAGATATAAACATATATATATATATATATATATATATATATATATATATATATATATATATATATATATATATATATATATATATATATATATATATATATAAATATATAGATATAAACATATATATATATATATATATATATATATATATTTATATATATATATATATATATATATATATATATATATATATATAATATATATATATATATATATATATATATATATATATATATATATATATATATATATATATATACATAAATACATATATAGATATAAACATATATATATATATATATATATATATATATATATATATATATATATATATATATATATATATATATATATATATATATATATATATATATATATATTTATATATGTATATTATATATATATATATATACATATATATATATATATATATATATATATATATATATATATATATATATATATATATATATATATATATATATATATATATATATATATATATATATATATATATATATATATATGCATGCATGTCTGTATAAATGTATGTATGTATGTATGTATGTATGTATGTATGTATGTACGTATGTAAGCATGTATGTATGTATGTATGTATGTAATATATATATTATATATATATATATATATATATATATATATATATATATATATATATATATATATATATATATATATATATATATATATATATTTATGTATGCATGCATGTATGTATGTATATATATAAATATATTTCAAGTTTCTTATTTCAGGTTCAAGTAAAAAAGAAGTCAATGAAAAGAATAGAAAAATGTGATGTAATTTTTTTTATTAAATTTCGATCTGCTGAGGCAAGGGGCTCTGTGAAAAGTATTATTATTAAAGTAAAACATGCTTCCAAAGAACATAAAGATGTGATTATCGGACATGATCAAAGTGACTATCAAGAAGCTTCAGTAAAATATATATTATTTTAATTTTGTTTCTATCTTTTTTTTTTTTTGTAGTTAAAATATAGTTATATCTTTTGTTGATAATTGTAATTTCAATTTATTTATAACAGAATATTTTTAAAGGGAAGACTAACAGTTTTTCATATAAATATCCCAGCTGTTGTTCAAAAAACTTATTGGATTCTTTTTCCCTTTCAAGTGTAATTAATATAAGTTTACTCATTAAATAAAAGGATTGAAGGTCATTAGCTGAAACAGCAGCAGTACTAGCAGATTGAAGAAATTATTTTTCGTAAAAAAGGCAAATGTACTCGGCCCTCCGACTAACCAATATTGCTTTTTTATTTATTAAGTTCAAAAATAAGAAATAGTAGGAATAATTTTTTTATAAGTGTATTTTTTATTCCCTTTGCATGATGATCAGAACTGATATACTGAACGCATAAAGATCTTTTAATATGTCTTCAAAAAATAGAATAAGCTTTTCTAGACTTTGATAGTTTTTACATAGAAATTTTGTTCTCTCAAAGCGTTATATTGCCCATTTGTTTTCCTCAAGTGCTAAATAAAATAAAAAGATATTTCATACATTAAGCCAGTGTCACAACGTAAGTTCTTTTATATTTTTGAAAAGTTTATGAAGTTCTTACTTGAACCTTTCGAACAGCTAAATTTTTGTTGATTTGTTTGGTACACAAATATAAATGGATGTTGCTATTACTAAGAGCAATGGAATATGATATCTACAATCAAGTCCGAGTAGAAAACGACCAATATGCTTCTCAATTAGATTTTCAGCTCGATTACGCTCCACTGTTAGCTAATTTTTTATCACATCCAAGTACAATAACGGATGCTTTTATTAAGTGTTATCAACTAGGTTTATTACAAACAATATTATATTTGACTAGTTACATTGGCAATTTTGAAAGTACCTAGAAATTTGGGAATGGCTCTGCATATACAGCAAGTTCCTTTTCATAGCTCGCATGAAAATTTTTCTGTCTTAATGAATTTCCAAAAAATTAGATAGACTCCAAGTTTCTTTAATTCTTTTAGATTGTTTAATTCTGTTCGCTGATCTTTCTCTACAAACTAGTGTTTTAGAAAGGGAAATATCATTTAAAGCTGCTACACCTAATACTTGAATATTATAAAAATAACTAGCTTTTGTCTTTTACTTATACCCAATTTATCAGCAACTCTACTCGTTTCTTTAAACAGATGTCTATTTAAAGTTTTCAGCATTTTCGCAGATTTGCAATGATTATTTTTTTCTCGCTCATTGAAAATTTTTTATCTTTTTCATCTTTGTCCAGAACATCTGAAGAAAATATGGCGCCCTTGTTGTCTTCATTATCATCAGTAATGATTGAGCAAAATTTAAGTTTTTTGATCTGTTTTTTGTAATATGAAACAATTTCTATCTTTGCTTTCTTTTGTGATTTTCCAATTTAATATAACTTTGATGCTCCTTTTCAGCAAGTATTGTTTTCAGTATTTTTCAGCAAGTATTTTTTAAATAATAGTATACTTAAATGATATGTTAATTAAAGATATTTACTTTACAACATTAAAAGAACACAGATACATTAAAATCATTGTTTTTTAGCATTACAGTTCTAAAATTGCATATTAGAAAGTCATTGAGGCTTAAGTCATTATCCCTAACCCATGTATTTTTCAGACGAAAAAAAAACTGATTAATTTATATTTTTTCTACTCCAATATAGTTTTTTTTACTTGCAACTTGTGTTCTCTTTTTAACAACATAAATATTTTAAAAATGTTGAGTAAATTATTGAACTATTTAATGAAGTAATATTTTAATTCTAAGCTGTTAATTTGCGAGTTAAATTTTACTTAATCAACTTGAATAAACTTAGTTAACCTAAATAAGTTTAGTCGAGCCAGGTTTTTTTTTACGTGACGTAATTTAATTTTAACTTTTTTTTGCTTGGCATTAATTTCATTTTCAACTGTGTTTGTTTATCATATTTTATCATAATTTACTACTTCAAACCTGTTTATAACTTTATTTGTGTTTTTAATTTTTTTCTATTACTAAATTACATTTTACTTGTTTTGTTTGTTGAAAAACTACTTCATTGTTTTTCTTTTATTTAAATGAAAAATATTTGTTGCTAAAAACTAAATATTTAATACAGTTAAAATAAATTTTTTCAAATATTGCATTTTGCTGCCAAAAAATTGTTTTTTTTTTTTTTAAATGTACTATTCTCTCTATTTTTCTGATTATTTTATGATCAGTATTTTAAATTTAAACATTTTTCAATTGTTAAATTGTTGTACCTTAAAAACTTTACAATTCAAATTGGTTTTGCATGTAGGTCCGCGTAAAATTAAATTTGAACTCAGTGTATGAGGTAGATAACTTTAAAGTTTATGAACTAGACAAAGGTTTGCATGGCGATAAAAAAAACATTTTTTATCTTGAAGTTGAAGTAATTTTTTATAATAACAAAATACAAAAAAAAGAGACTCATACCTTTCAATTGGTTGATAGAAAAAGACCTCAAGGTACGTTATTTTATTTTAATGTATACAATGGATAATTTAACTGTGACAAAATTGATGATGATAATGACAATGATGTTAATGATGATGATAATGATGATGATGATGATGATGATGATGATGATGATGATGATGATGATGATGATGATAATGATGATAATGTCGATGATAGTGAAGATATAATAATACGTGTGTTTATATATATAAATATATATATATATATATATATATATATATATATATATATATATATATATATATATATATATATATATATATATATATATATATATATATATATATAACTAATTTAAATTTTTAATAATAATTTTGTATAAAAACTAATTTAATACTAGGGAAGATTAGGGTAATATAAGCACCTTGGTAATATGAGCATACTTAAAGATTTATTAGATGTGAGCAGTAAAGTTAAAGTTGCTTTATGTTTTTCGAATCGACTTTATGTGGTGATATCAGGAATCAGTACAATTAGCGTAAATTTATACGCAGTAATTAGCGGATATCATCTAATTAAAAAGCTATTAAATTTTTGTGTTTTGTTAAAAAAAAACATCACGCGTGAATTATTCTGTGGGGCTATATTTTAGTGCTAAAATAATGAAATTAATTTTTTCATAAAGAAAAGTATATTAACTAAAAATCCAATTCATTTTTGTTTGATAAATAATGCATAGAAACATTTATTTTTGACTTTATTTAAAGAATATTTGTGTAATATGAGCATGCTCAAATTAGCCAGTGCTTTTCATTGAAATTGCTTAGTTTAAAGTCCTAAAATAGCAGTGGTTTTTAATTGCTTCTTGAATAAAAACAAAACATAGTAAAAAAATTTAATATATTAACAATACTAAATATTTTTCTGAACTTAAATCTAAAAAATTTTAATTTTTATTGTTCAAAGGTTTGAGTTAACAAAATTGAAAAAACAATGTATAAATTTTTTTTTTTTTTTTTTTTTGCGGAAAACATAGTATTGTTTCAACAAAATGTAGCTTAAAATTTGATCTTTTTATGATATGTTTTGTTAATCACGTATCCTTATATTCCAACAATTAGTTCTATTAAGCAGGTTGGTCTTTTTTTACTTAATTAATGCTTTTTTTGAGCTAATTTAAAGTGCTCATATTACCAAGGGGTCAGGGTAATACAAGCACTTTTGCTACTTTTTTAAAACCTCTGTGTTTTTAAGAAAAATTTCAATTGCTCAAATATCTAAATAGATTATGTATAGAGATCCCTAAATATTGTTTATTTGCAAAAATTTTGGATCTAGCATATTTATTTTTGAAAATATTTCAATTTTTGCTTAAGGTGCTCATATTACTCTAATCTACCCTAATTTTACTAGAGTTTGAATAGCTTTAAGCTCAATATTTTTGCTTTGAATAGCTTTACGCTTTAATCTTTATCCATTATCCTTGATAATTTAGGCATAATAGATTTTGAAAAAACCGCAACCGTTGCGCAATGGTAGCGCAATTGCCTTAAATCCATGGTTCAAACCTCAGGGCAGGTTTTGCGACATCGGTTAGGAAAGAGGCATAAACTTTCATTAAATGCTCATCCGTTGTGCTCTGTGATCAGACCGTAGGAGCCTCTTAGGGCATCAAAATAAAAATAAAAAAACCTGATGATGATCATCAATGAAAGTTAAAAATTATTAGGTGATATAAAGATTACATTTAGTAGTATTACATATCAATATTTTGTTTTTGATTGATTAGTAAATGGGTAAAATAGTTCAAAGGCTAATTTTTATCCTAATATTTTCTGATCCAATTTGCGTAGTACAAGAACACTCTAATTACTCGTTGTCAGTATTTAGCATCATCAGGTACTCTAATAAAGAAAATAAGCCACTGACAATCAGGTTCTAAAAAATCTTATATAATTACTAATAAAATGAATGGTAACCAAAAAAATCAATTGTGTCAGTTGAAAATACACATTTCGTCTCAGTAAATGCAATTCCAGCTAATATTACCGCTTTTTATTTTTAATAGTTTTAGTTCTATTTAATGTAAATGTTTCTGATATTTAATAGTGATCTTTTTATGCTGCTTTTAAATATATGTACGAAGAATAATGCCTGTACATATTTTTAATGGAACACACAGTTACATATTTAAAGAGGGTTTTTTTTAAGAGTTATTAATACTAAACAGCATTGTCCTAATTATGCTTACATAGAAACTGATGACATTCCAATGACATTCTCTTCGTGAATAACTTTTAAACTGAGTAAAGTTATTAGTTTATTAATTTTAAAACTTGTTTATTTTTTAAAAATCACTACTAGTAAAATACTAGTAAAATGTTACAGACTTGAAAATGAGATTCAGCTGAGGCTAAGATGGTGGAGTAGAAGTAATTTTCTTATACTTAGATAATGCTGCTAAGAAAATAACAGATTGATAATAGTTTCAAAATTACCAAACTTTTTGAGTTTATGACAAGTAATTTTACTTACAGGACGTTTGGTGCAAAGCAGTTGTATGTTTCTATAGAACAAACACAACTGATTTGATTATACTGCAGCACCTAAACGATTACTGATACAATTAACGGCTTAAATGGAAATATATTTTAAAAGGATAATTTTATATTCTAAATAAATGCAGTGTTATTGAAGATTGGTATAGTTTACAGTTTTGAAACTTAATAACCACATCTAAAGGTCTTGCTTGATCATAGGCTAAAAAGGTCTAATATCTTTTTCTATTACAATTTTTTGTGTATGATGTCAAAAGCAAGTCATTATATTGATGACACGTACCATTTTAGACTTTTACTGCTCTGCATTTGCACCATTAAACATAAAGTCTTTAGATAAGTTCACATTTAATAATTGGTTTATCGATTTACAAGTTTTTTGCCTAAATCTAGATAAATAGTGTGTGGCAAATATTTAATTTTTTGGTTTTGTATAAAGTCCAGTATTCTTGTTGTTTGCTCAAGCTCATCAGACGAAGAAATATTGTAAAACATATAGTTTTGTAGAATAAGAATATGAATAAAAATATGAATAAAAACAAAAATAAGAATAAGAATAAACTTCTTTTTGTAATCAGTAACTGCGCAAATAAAGTTTTTTATTATTATGAACCTAAGGTTGTATGCTCTTGCTGTGAACTCACAATATGGAGTTCAGATATGTGTTCAAATAAGTTCTTAGTCTTTCAGATTTAATTTTTACATTACTTCTTCATTTTATTTCTTTGTGTTAATAATAATTTTATTTCTTTTAACTGTAATGAATAGTAAAATATTATATTAATTCAAAATAGCTATAATTATGTTAATCTATAAAAAAACGAAAATAATATATTACTTAAAAGCACACATAATCAAAATTTTAGTATATAAACTGTCGTATTATTTATCAAGTTATATTAAAATAACATTTATGTCAGGTGATTAAGCATATTTTTTGTGAAGTAAAAGTAATATAAAAACGACTCTTATGAAAAAAAAGTTTTTTAAAACGTAAATTAATACTTTCTCTTAAAGAGTGTGTTATGATTATTTCTATACAACAACTGCTCCATGCTTCTTTAGGTAGTGCAAGTAATTTTGTTGCTTAAAGAAATAATTTTATTAACTGCTATTAAACATTGTTACAGATAGGTAGTCAACGAATTCCACAATTCAAATGTTTTCGACAGCATAAATTTTAATGAACAGCAATACAATTTATTTTTAATATATATTATAGAATCTTTTTAATCCTAAAGAAATGACAATTAATTTAAATACTGTGTTAATATTTATTAGCTTTGTTGTAGTGACCTATGTTTAATGCGACTAAAAAGCTATTAGAAAGAGTGTTTTTTGAGACTAATTGAACTAAAACATGCAGTGATTATAACATCAGCTTTAAATTAAGTTAATGTAGCACAAGCAAATAATTTACTAGTTACTTAACATCTGTGAAACACTCAGTTAATGATATTTATAAATAATTTATTATATAGTTTCATTTTTCTAATTTTTATTTACTTTCTTTTTTTATGTTTGTATTCCTAACATTATTAGATGGTGTAAAAAGTGACTCGAAACGACCTCGTTTAAGCCCAGCTGATTCACATTATTCAGGTTAGTTTAATAATCTACTAATTGAGTTTTTACTTCGTAAGTATTTTCAGTTAAATAAGCTAACGTTAAAATATCAGTTTTGAAGTTTTTATTTCAAAATATTATTTTGTTTGTAATGAAATGTTTATTTTTTGGTGATTGTAATGAAATTATCATATATGTGTTATTTTAAATTTGGTGTTGCATAGTTGTGTTGCAGCATGTAATGCTTCATTTGTGGTGTATTTATTAGATGGTATAAGCGATATGAATACAGGTGTTATTGTGTGTCGTTAGCTTAACTGTTGCATTAACTGGAGTATAAGAAGTCATTAAAATAGAGAAAAAATGAGAAAATAGTTATTTTATTTTATTTATTTTTTTACTGATATATACTGAAAGCTAACAAAACTATCTTTAAACAGAAAACTCACTGTGGTTTTATAGAAAATTTCCTGTTATATCTAAAGATGAAAAATAATTTTTGTTTAACTTTTTTTTTCCGAAGCTAATTAAATTTTTTTTTTTGATGATGTTGTAAATACACAACTTATTGTGTGTTTAAAACATTTACTTAACTTACTATTTACAAAATCGAAATTAAGTTAATATATGAAAAACAATTTGCTTCATGGCTTTCTATAGTATTCTTACTAATTAAGAAATAAGTTTGTTTTTTAAATGTAGACTTTCACATTTTAATCTTGCTCAGTCATGAGACAAATGTTTCTTATGATTTTGCATGCATATGCGTTGACAAAAACAAAAAAAAAATAGTGAAAGAAGATTTCATTTAACTTTGAGAAAAACTAGTTATGAAAAATTTTATAAAATTTTAAAGTCGTTTCATACAAACTTTTTATCCGTTTCATTTTTGTAGTGAAAAAATTATATGAAATTATGGCCTGAAATATTTGGCAGACATCAGACACGGCCCGGCAATTGCAAAACATCAGTCATATCTGGTAGTGCGGAAAATCAGACATTATCCAGCAGTCGCCAAATATCGGATATTGTCCAGTAAAAAGCATCTATCATCCTAATGTTGGAACCATATTTTGTGTGCATTTATTTTAAAATTTCAAAACTATTATAAAACTTTTTATAGTTAATAAAAATAATTTTATGACTTTTTTGATTTATATTCAAAATGGAAAAAGAAATTGAATGCACAGTTATGTCAACGAAGTAAAGTGTTATTTTAAAAAAATAAAGTGACTTGGGCAAAATTTAAAATTAACTAATACTTTAATTATTAGTATACTTTTTTTTTAGGGCAACAAAGACTATCTATTGCTTTTTATGATGATATATAATCATTAACTCTAGATTTAACTAAAATATGAAACATTCAATGGTTGTGTTAAATGCGTGGAGTAAAGTTCTTCAAGTAAAGATAGTACGTATATATATATAATTGACAATTATATATACATACAAATTGTCTCCATAACATGTTTTCTAGGAGTATTTTTAATTTAGCCAAATATAAAAGTTCAAACCAATCTGTTATACTACTGGAGTCAAACCATCCACTATGAGCGCTTATAATTAGCTCTTTTTGGTCCATTTTCTGTTCTAATTGTCTGCATCAAACCTTCGTTTTAGACGAAAAATACAAAAATGATATGTCTATCTATATTACCACAACACATCTAAGGTGAAGCAAACTTTATTGAATTAATTATCTTCTATTGATATTTTGGTTGTCACTTTGTTTTTATTAGTTTTTATCTAGATTCGTTAGTTAAGTTCAATTTCATCGTAGTTCATTTATAAGGCTTGCGCAGATGTATTTATAAAAGATTGTTTTTAATTAAGGATGTTGAATGCTAGATCATCTTGACTTGAATGCGAGATCATCTTGGCATAGATTTTGCTTTTTTCTTTAATTTTATGCCAAGGCAACTCATTGTATTATCTTCTAATGACGGTACAGCTCTAAAATTCAGTTTTATAGTTCTGAGGCCGGCTAGTAGTCAGGTTTTCCGAACTCTGGGGTAGCTCTCAGAGAGGCTGATTCTATCAACAGCTGTAAAATATCAGAGTACAGTGCCATGCTGTACATCGATTGTGTCCATGTTTGTACTTTTGTGTGCATTTTCAATGCCACATTTGGAGCTCTTTGTTACAGCTTAGGGTTTTATTAGTAATAAGGCAATTGCTTGAACTATTTAATAGTGTACTGAGTACACTATTAAATGCTCTGAGACAAGCGCTTAAACATATATTAAAAAGACTAAAGTACCAAAAACTATGTAACACAAAAAACCATTACCATCATCTGTTCTCAAAACCTTTTCTTCACACATAATCGTGGTCTTCGAAATAACTTTTCTTCTGTTTAATTGTATCTCTTGCAAAGTTCATCAAATCTACTTGCTCTTTTTGAAAATATTTTGAGTTTAGCTTTCTTATTTTGCAATCATTGTGTTGATGGTTATCTTCCTTTAATTCGTAAGTATTATGATAGTCACATACTTGGAACAAGAGTTATGTCTTGTTTTTAATCCTAGTCAGTGCTCAATTTCTCCATATTCACTCTTAGGTTTTAGTTATCACAGTTTGATCTCTCTAAAATTAGTATCTCATTCTTCCTCATCATCAGAATCCACCTATCATCTTACTTTTCAAAACTAATTTAAAGCTGACTAGAATTCCTTCCGTGATTTTCTTTGTGATAGCCGTTCCGTTGAAACCATTTGTCTACCTGCTAATAAATGTGTTTCTTACATATTTTCTGCGATTCAGGTTTTTATGGAATTTTTTATCCCCTATCGACAATTCCAAATTAAGCCTAACTTTTCTCAATGGTTTTTACTTGAATTGTGCTGCTGCAATTTCTAATAAAAACCATTACTTTCATATCTAACAGCAAAACAATTCCACAGAAAACAGACATCTGTTTACTATTGCTAAAAACCATTAGTAAAAAATTTTTCTATAACACCAAAGCACGCTAATCTCAGGTCATAAAATTTTGTATTTTATCTCAAAAATTAGGCTCTTGTTTTTTCCAGAGAATCCTTTACAGTATCAATAATATAGATAAATTTGTTAATCCACTTTTCTTGTATAGTTCAGATATTGTCACTTCAACTAAAAACAAAGTGGAATAGTTTACTTAGAGCTTTCATCAATATCATCTCTTAATTCAACTAGTTGCATTCTACCTGATATAGCCAACAAACAGGTTAATCCCCTGCCTGACATTCGTTTCGCTCCAGCTTTTTTATATCAAGTTATTTCCTGCTTAGACACTTCTACAGTTTGTGGTACTGAAAGTATACCTGTTATATATTTGCACAAGTGTTTTCCGGAGCTATCATTTAAAATTTCAAAACTTTTTATCAAGTGCTTATCAGAATCTCATTTTTCAGCCTGATGGAAAACGGCATCTTCCACTCCTATTATCAAAAAAATTCGGAGAACAATCTGACTACCGTCTATCTGATTATCAGTCTAACTACCGTCCCATTGGTCTTTTTTCTATCATAAGTTAGATTTTTTAAATTTTTAATTTATAAACACTTAGTTTTTTAACTGGAGTTTCAAAACTTACTTTCTGATCATTAATATGGATTTTGATCTTCTCGTTCTACAACTGATTTGCTAACAGTAATAACCGATAGATTTTGTTGTGAATTAGATAGATGTGATGAGGTTAAGACTGTTGCTCTTGACATATCTAAAGTTTTTGATAAAATTTGGCAAGCTGGTGTTCTCCATAAGTTTTCTCCTTATGGTGTGTTGGGTAACATCTTTAAAAATATTAAGTCCTTCCTTTCCAATATTAGTATAAAAGTTGTCCTCAACGGACAGCACTCTTCTTCATATTCTGTAACTTCAGGGTTTCCTTATGGTTCTATCCTTGGACTCTTTTTAACTTAGATTAACAATTTTCCAAATATTTTTGCATCTAGAGTGGCATTATTCGCTGATGATACTATTATTTATTTTTGTCTTGACACTTTTAAAAACTCCAACACTCTCTAATTCTTTAAAGGGAGTATTTAAACTTAAAACTTTTTTACTTCAGCTTCATCATGGGGCTCACATGCGGTGATTTTGACAAAACACAACTTTTTCCATCCTATCTTTATGACAATAATCCAGATCTTCCAAAATTTATAACTGGTTATATACTCAATGAGTCATCCATCTACTCTTCATCTTGTAGGATTAATGCTTTATTATGATTTTTTTTTAATTATTTTAGCAATGGATTTGATATTTGGTTTCTTTTTTCGAAACCAAATATCAAATCCATTGCTAAAATAGCATCTGCTAAATTTGCATCTAATTATCATGCTTGACACATTTTTACTCCGCATTCTTTTTTTTATCTCTATAAATCTCAAATCTGTCCTTGTATGGAATGCATATCTGATACAAATTTTAAAGTGGTGTTTTTTCTATATTAGACAAGTGGCAAAATTGCCTTGTAAACATTGTTGGACCTGATTTTGCAGGCAACCTCCAACCATTATCACATTGCCGCAATGTTGCTTCTCTTTCTTTCAAATATTATATTGGGCATTGATCTAAAGAGCTTGCCTTTCTTGTACTATCTACTAAAATTCATTCTCGTATTTCTCATCATTCATAAAAGTACCCTCCTTTTACTGAGACTGTTCCTAGGTACTCTAAAACTTTTTATTTGTTTAGTTTTTTTCCTCGTATATCATTTTTTTCCTTGTATATCGTATATCAGTTCGTTGGAATTCGCATCCTTCATTTTGCTTTACCGATTCATATAATTTGCAATCTTTTAAGTTGTCTGTCAATCGTTATTTTGCTCTATAAACTTCATCTATTCTCTTCCAGTAAATTCCAACTCTAATAATTGTTGCTTGCAATCTTGTTGGTAGCAAAGAAATAGAAAAAATTATTATAAAAGTTAAAATACTGCACTATTCATAACATTTTTCAAGTAGTTCAAAGGGTGACTTTTCTCCTTTAATTTTGTAAATATGGTGCAAACATCTGGTTTTTATAATCTTTTCAGTTTATTTTTTATTGTTAAAGAGGTATTTTTATGGTGAAGGATGCATCTGTTACTTCATTTAAACACTTGGTAAATATTTCTTAGGTATAACCCTAACATCAAGGAATACGTTTATATTTTTTTGGCATAATCTCTTTTTAAAAATATGATTTTTTTATTGAATTTTTTCTAATATTTTTAACAAATAAAACTAGACTATAATTGAAAAAGTATGCACAGCTAATTATTTGAAGCGGTAGTAAAGAAACAAAAACCGGATTACAAATTACTATATTAGGTCTAAAAGATTACAATTCTGCTTGTCAAACAAAGAATTATTTGAAAAACGAATTAACCCTTTCACTCCCTGAGACCCGCACAGTGGGTCATAACTAACCTTGCTATTTTCCCTTTGATCCGCTGTGCGGGTAATGACTACATTCGCAATTTAAATACCTTTTTATAACGTATTATGTAATGTTATAAACAGATATGGAATAAAGAATAATAAATACATCATAGGCCAAAAACGGAAAAGAGTTTCTTTTTATTCAAAGGTTATTGCATTTTTAAAAATGGCTTGTTTTAAAAAAACTCATTAAATTATGGAAGAAATTTTAAAAATAGTTATGGATGACAGCAGCGATGATATGGACCTTGGTGAGTTATCAGCCAATGAAAGTGAACCTGAAACAGATTGGGAGTATTAAAAGGAAAATAAAGAATTTGTTGTAGCTTCTAGTTTACCTTTACCTGATGATTTTTAGAACAAAAACTCTCCTTCCTTGCCAGACAAATTAAATAACGCAAAATATAAAAACAAAATATAATGAGTATTGACAAAAAAGAGGAAGAAAAAATTGATGAAAATAGTTGTGATGAAATAAACCCTAAAGAGAACAACGAGACCCTTTTTCCTGATCAAATATTTGGCTCCACTAGAAAAACAGTGTAGCAGAACAAAAAATTTAATAAAAAAATATTGTTAATAATAAAAATCAAATATTTTAAGTTACTAACATAGATACGCAAAAAAAGGAATAACAATCGAGGTTGTAGAGTAATGGCCATGTTACCACATGGCTTTCCTTTAGGAAGGACAACCCAATGCTAGGGTTGCAAAAGTTAATCCACAAGAAATTGATTAAAAATTAACATGGGAACATGTTCAAATTGATAAGGCTAATGATCTAATTATTCCTTTCTTTGAAGTAGAGTCACTTCAAGTAAGAATAAATTTTGCTGAACTATATCTGACACCTAATATTATTGGGCTTATAGTCGCTGAAACGAATCACTATGTTCAAGATTTTCTAAATGAACCCAGTTAAAGCCAGGAATGAATATGTAGGAATTTGGGTAGCGGTAACTGTTTTAAGAATAAAGTTTAAAAATATACATAAACCTAATATTTATATGTATTGGTCTTCATCTGAGTTTTTTAACACTCTAATATTTTCTTAAATAATGTCACGCACTCGCTTTCAACTGATTTTGAAGTTTTTACCCTTCAACAATAACAATGTTAAAAAAAAAAAAGTTATGATGTAAATGACGAAAACCATGATCGGTTACACAAAGTACAACCATTAATAGAACTAATTAAAGACAGACCGTTTTCCGACATGTAACTGGAAAATCTAAAATAACATTCCTAGATTTCTTGCATGACATTGTTTTATCTTTACTACTAATCAACGCAGCTATACCAGATACTAAATACTAGACAATACAATGTCTCGTCTTACTGGCAGACATTTCTCTTCACTAAAAGGAGCTTCTCCAGATGCAACAGATAAAAGACCAACCAAAAGATGTAGAGTGTGCTATGCAACAGGAAAACTATGACCTAAATGTCAACCACTGAAAAATACATGTTTGTCGATTTTACCCACCTGAACCAGGTCTTCACCTAGATATTTGTTTTAAAACTTACCACACTAAACTTGAATATTTACTGTAGTTTGTTTTGTTTATATAAATAGATTTAATCTTTTATCTGACAATTAATTTTTTGTTTATGTTACAAATATAATAAAAAAATCTATATTAAAAATAACATGTTTTTAAAAAATCTCAAATTTTTAGAATCTTTCCTTTTTCTATAGTTTTTATGATAAACATTTAATTTTTTCTATATAAACTAGTAAAGTGATTGCCAAACTGTTTTTGAATAAGTTTTATTTGTTTGTTACATAATATTTTGATTTATTTATGCATTTTACTGCAAAAAAGCAAAATTTTAATTTATATCGAAGGCTGTTTTTTAAATCGTGTGACGTCTTACAAGTGTGATAAATAATTTTTTTTCAATTATTATATTTAATCGATATGTTAGTAAAAAAGGGGCTATGTTTTACAGATATTTGTTCATTATTTTAGTCACTGCAAGGTTTTAAAGTGTTTGAGTCAGAAACAGGAATTTTGACACTGGGAATATAGCGGTTAATATCCCGGGAGTGAAAGGGTTAAATATTTGGATGAAGGTCAAACTAAATTATTTCGTTATACAAAAGTTTGTTTTTGCATATTTTCTTTTTTTAGCCTCAAAATACTCAAAACCTTATTTAACTTGAAACAAATTTTGGACTTTCCTTTTTTAAAGCTCCTTATGTAAAATTTGTGTCAAAATGTATTGTTTAATTATCATCAGGAGCAAATAAGGAACAAGCAAAGTTAGATTAACCCTCTTCAGCATTATTTACCCAAAATCGCTCCTAAATGTCTATTTTGATTTCAAAAACATTTTGTTTGCTAAAATTTCAATTAAACTTTTTTTAAGTACACTTTAGCTCAGAAATTAATTTTGTTAAAATTTATTATTAGTAATGACATGGTTG